>JANAVB010038613.1:9758398-9842419 GCA_029216955.1 Iris pallida
TTCAATATATAGAGCCCCCTTTCCTCCTTTGAAAAGGGTACCAACTTTCTTTCCCTCCTTCCAACTTGGACTCTTCCTACTATGCACCTTCGGGTGCTAAGTCGAAGAAGTCTAGGGCAGCGCGGGCCCAACAAGCCCAGTCAACTGTCCAAGCTGCTGATCGTCAGCGGGCACCATTAACTGTTATACGGACTCCTGATGGAAAGTTGTACATAACCACCCGCGTCCAGTCCCCCAAGGCTAACGGACAGGGTGGGTCTCAAAAGCCTTCCTAAAACGAACGAGCGCAGCACTTTACTAGCCTCAGATCAGAGAGCACATATGATGGTCCCAAAAGTCTTCCTACAACGATCGAGAGTAAGTGCTTTTACTAGCCTCAGATCAGGAAGCAAATATGATACCTACGCACCCGAGTGCTCGGGATACCCGGGCCCACAAAAATGGATACAAAGGTAGATCAATCTGCTCTTAACTTGCGAGAGGTGGTCATTCATAAACACAATGAGAGAGAAGCAACATTGGCGTGCGATGAGCCCTTTCCAGGATATCACTGCACCCAAGTCGCCATCAACTGTTGCTGCCACAAGACAGTGGCTCCACCACCAAGATAGTCTGTGTTCCAGGGACCACAACCTACTGTACCTTTTTGACATCATCTCGGAAGCATGATGCCGATTGAAGACTTCGTAACAGTCTACTTTCAACTAGACGCATTACTTAGATGTCTCTGTTAGGCGCATTGTCTCGCCCGGCGCATCACAATCTTTTGAGGGAGTTCATCGTCAAAACTTCTTCGAACAAGGAGATTCATAATCCGTAGTGTCAGCACTCGCCAAGGAGGAGGATCGGTCAAATTTATCTTTATTGAGAAGTCAAATGAGAGACAACGAAATTCTCTCAAAATTGTTGCTGACCGCATAGACGTTATGCGGCCAAGTTGATCCAGGCTACAGAAGAAAGAGCCGCATGAGCCTTATGCAGCTAAGTTAATCTAGGCCGTAGAAGTAAGGCTCCTGGAGACCCCATGCGGCCAAGTGGACTCGAGCCGCAGAAGCAAGGCTCTTGGAGACCCCATGCGGCCAAGTAGATTTGAGCCGCAGAAGGAAGAGTTACTTATGCGGTCAAGATGATCAGCCCTTCTGATTAATTTGACAAACTCTGTCAAAACTGATAGCTCTGACACTCTGACAAAAAGAAGATAAGACATGATCAGACAAAATGTCATGTCACCAGACACAGGGTCCACGTGCCTGGACATAGTCATACGGCCAGAAGGACTGCGACCCGAGCTGCATGAACCTTATGCGGCTTAATCTATGCGCTTTATACGGCCAAGGGTAACTGCAACCTAAGCCGCACGAGCTTTATGCGGCCCAGAATATAGAATCTATGCGGCTCAAAAGTCCCCAAGCTACATGCGGACTAAGAGAGACTGCGACCTAAGTCGCATGAGTCTTATACGGCCCAGTATGGCCGAACACTAAAAGACCTATGTGGCTCAAAATGACTCAAGCAGATTGATCCTATCCTGCGATAGGACACGTGGCAGGCTGACCAAGTTTCAACCACCCAGATTTGCTGCAAAAAAATTTCAACAAGTCACCAGCTGGAGGCCAAAGAGCGGGTCTTTGTGTGTTATAGATGGCCACGTGGTCACGTGGCCATCTATGCGGCTCAAGATATCTATCACTATAAATAGCAGGGTACCACATGCATGCAAAAGACTGGCAACCTACGAAGGGCAATTTTGTTCAAGAGCAAGGATTGTGTCAGATAGTCCAATGAGTAAGGCAGAGTTGCTACACTTTCTCGAGCCTCTATCGTCACCCCCTAGAATAAAAACTAAACAATTGTACTTAGATTATTTCCTAGGATTTCTTTCTAGGCTCTCTTGTACAAGCGAGTTTGCAATCAAGTTTAATTTCTCTGTAATTCTTGTTCTTGATATTTAATGGCTAACACCCCTCCGCCGGTGCCACCGCCATGTCCACCACCACTTCAGCCAGCACCACTACCCCCAACACCATCATCGTTATTTTTAGCCATCACCACCACCATCACCCACGACCACCATCGTCGTCGCCCCCATGGCCGAGCCCCTCCACCTCGATATAGCCGTGCCTCCATTTTTCCTCTGGCTCCCTGTAACCACCACTTTCTAAAATGAGGCTATTTTTGACTTTTTATAAATTTAATTATTTAGTTATCTTTTAATTAATTAAATTGTATTAGTGATATTATTTTGGTAAAACCTTTGAACCACCTTGACTAGATGATTAGATATGACCAGGCTAGACTAGATTGTGAGTTTTAACAAAACTTAGAACTCATTTTTATTTAGTTAAATAGTCTCTATTCTAATTAGATAGTCAATTGAACTTTTAGGCTAAAAATACTAAGTTAGAATGGACCATTTTCTTAGAACTTTTTATGACAACTTAGGAGGGCCTTCTAGACTTTCCACTAATGAACCAACCCCTAAACTAAACCTAAAATGGCAACCCACCATCATTAAATAGCCCCACTTCTTCATCTTTCTCCTATTTCATTCAAAATCTAACCCTAATTTGGAAGCTTTTCCCTTAAATTGTTCTTGTACCCTTTTCTCATCCAAATTCCCCCAAATTAGTTTTATTATCTTTCCCTTGGAAAGGAGAAGACTCTATTGGCTAGCTGGGAAGGATTTGGAGCATAAGAGCTTGAGGGGATTCTAGATCTAGGAATTTGTTTATTGGGAATCCATCTCCCAGTTGGTAAGAGCTCCCTAAAACCTTCATATTTTATTTCTTTAGTGTAGATGCATTCATTTAGGACCCCCATTCTATTAGGGTGCCATTAGAGATTCCTATTTGAAGGTTTTTCTCTTTTGATTTTGATTCGATTTAGAGAAAATCCGAAATTAGGATTCTAGGGTTTGTGAGATTGATAAACTAGGTCATGCTAGTGTTGTAGATGCATGCTTAGGGTCAAGTTTGAACCCATTTAGAGTGCGTATCACGAGGATATCGGATACGCACACCAAGCGTCAAAATGACTAAAGAGTTTTTATGCTTTAATTTTCAGATTAGAATCCTGTTTTAGGCTTACATTGTCTTGAGATTACCAATACTATGATTATCTAGTGATATTATGATGGTTTGATAGATTATTATGGATTTGGGGGTTTGCCACTTAAGAATACTGTTCACTGTGGTTTGATTTATGTATATTGGTTGTGCAGTCCACTTTTAATGTTGTTAACTGTCACCTTGGGATCATTCAGACCTATTTAGCTCAGTGGTAGAGCATCAACCCTTACTTGGTTATTTCACATTTGATAACTGTTTAGTTCACTCCTTGCATCACTCCACAGGATATTGTTCACCCCACAAGTATATTATTCTGTCCATACTGCTATGTGCAATCCTTCATATTTAGAGTTTCTACATCTTGATGTATCTGTCCTCTTTAGAGTGATTCAGTCCATATATATGTATCATTGTCCAGTTAGGTTCAGGTATACATGTGTTTAGCTTGGGATAGTTGGTTTGTGGGTTGTTTTTGACTGTCACACAAGTCTAGTTCTGTTCTCATATTCAGTTCTAGAGTTTGATTGCTCTTTTCTTGTTGCATTGGTCTCATTTACTGCTAAGTTCAGTCCAGTTTTTCCTATTGTTCGGTCTCTACCACTTAATTTGTTTAGTCCACATAGGTGAATGGGGATTACCAAATTGAGTTCAGCCCTTACCCATTGCATCTGACCCTCGAATGTATTATACATAGAGGTTTGTGTTCAGTCCACACTTCCATATTCTCTTTAAACCCTATTGTATTAGAAGTGTTCAATTCCCATCTCTTTGTGTCAGTCACTTGGGATCAGTGATATATAGTTGTATCGGATACCATGTTCAGACCACAATAGCGTTGGGCTTAATATTATCTGCCATGTTTCCTTTGTTCGAGCCTTGTACCTAGGAAAGTATCAAGTTAGTATCTTCTTTGTACCAACCTGAGACTCGAGTGGGGCTTTCCACCTCCCCTATTTCTAAATAGTTGGGTTACCTCATGACATAGGTAATAGCATCAATTTTAGAAGGTATATTTTTGTATTATTATAGATGATACATTGTATCCTTATTGCCTACTTGTCTCAATCATATATGTCCTACTTGTTATCAGTAAGAAGTTTTGTTTCAGTCATTACATCATGTCTATAGGCCAATGTGTTTTGATGTAGGGGCATTGATGTGTATCAGTTAGAATATGTATCAATTTTGGGAATAATGGTTCAGTCAAGTGTCATAAAGTGTATCTATACTTGTATGTGAATATAGTATATCCTGTAGAGAGTAGCCTAATGTATCAGTCATAGTTAAGCAAGGTGGAGGGGGGATATGTGAGGTCAGTAGAAGTAATGTGAAGAGAACTTGGTAGCAGGGGGTTCGAGTGAAGGGTCAGCATGAAGCTTGGCCTGCTTGGAATTGTTGTTTGTTTTCCATTGTGCATTGCATGTCTTCCCTGCAGAGCAGGACAACCCAGTGGCAATTAAAGGTTGCAGTAGGCAGGGCATTAGGGCTCTAGTATACCAAATTCCTTTTATTGCATTTAATTAGCAAGAACACATATTTCATATAAAGATTATAGTATATTGGTTGTGTTCATGGGGTTTTAGTTGTTATGCCCAGATTTCGAAGAATCGATAGTCGTCCCCCGGACGTGATATCGTGCGAACCTAGGTTGTGATCGCACAAAGCATAGTCATAAGATAATCCGAAACACAATATCTAAGAGAGAGCGCAGACAAATTGAACAACACATTGAGACAGAGAAACTTTAAATTTTATTGATAATAGACATCATTTATAGACTCTATTACAATCGTGTCGTACGGGCTTTACAATATGACTCGATTACAAAAGGAGTGCCGATGAGATAGCCATTCCATATATACATATCCCTCATTTACAACAAAAGTATTCTAGCCACCTGGATGCGAAGGATGCCGAGACATGACCCTTGGACTATTGCAGAGAGTCTTCAAAAGTGATGCGACGGGAGTCTTCGACGCGCGGTCGAAGCTTCAAAAGCACGAACGTCACCTTGGTCAGTTGGCGCGTTCTCCTTGATTCCTATTACTGCAAAGAGCGAGGGTCAGTACGATCACATGTATTGGTGAGTGGCTAATTAAACCAAAGCTCTGCATTTGGTTCAAGCAGTTTTATAAAATATGTTAGCTATTTGGTGATCTTTCTAACCATCCTGATTGATTTGCATGTTAACATATTTTGAGGCAAGCATATGAAATTGTTTACATTGAGCAATTATCATAATCATCCCATGTCACGTGCGTTAGTTCAAGCAGTGAAAGGGGTGTGAAGATCACTGGCAATGTCAAGCCATCACGGACTATAGCTGGGTTAGACGGTGATCCTTTCGCGGCGTATAGCGAGCCCTATACGAAAGTTCTTGAATCATCTATGTCGATTCATTGCTGGCATTTGCTATACTCGTTCCTCCCGGGCCGAATCGGTTCCTTCGCCTAGGCAAATATTCGAGGAAACTACACATTGTCGACAAGTTGTCCAATGACCGTTTTTGCAGATCTTGAAATAATTCTCTCTTTTTTAGTACCTTATCTTTTCTCTTTTTGGCATGAAACTTATATTTTTTGAGTAAATTACGCAATTTAATGCAGTCATTCTGAGTTTCCTTTAGCAAGTATTTCGTGAAGAATCGTGACTTAATTCATTGATTCTACACTATAGCGACAAGTATTGATTTTTTGTTTCATGATTGATTTGAAATAGTGGGTCGAGGCGAAGGAGGTCAACCACTCACCTTAGTCTTTGCTTCAGGCGATGGACTGGTTAGCTGTGCATAGACGTCGTCTACGCAATCACCTGCAATCGCATAAGCAACAGATTAGAATACTGTATTATTCAAGGAATTCGATACGAATGCGAAGTTCGAAAATGCATGTCATGAAAACCATCAAAAACATTCATGAAAACGCACTCACAAAAACCAAAGCCAAAGCAAGTGAGGCATAAAAAGCAGAGCAACGGGAGGTCTCTTCCGACTCACCCGCAAAAGCAATCCTTGAGGTGCAATCCACTGAATATGGGACTTGATTTTGAAGAAGCCTTTCCATAATGAGAAAAAGGATATTAATTCAATCGTTCCCATTCGATCGATTAAACCGATCCCGATCTATCGGTTCCGACTGAATCGGTAGTGACAGTGTTCCTTTCTCGAGCACCCGTGGATAAAAACGGGCTACGATGTAGGGGCGGGGCACTACACCATAACCAACTAATAAAAAGTTTTGTCCTTGAAACTTAAGAATAGAACCTACCTCTATAAAAATAATGAAGACAATTTCTCCTTCATCTCTGATTCAAGTTCCCAGGTCGACTTCTCGACCGAATGATTTCTCCAGAGCATGCGGACGAGAGTGGTCGCTCGATTCTGCAGTAATTTATCTTTACGTTCTAAGATTTGGACCAGCACTTCAACATATGATACGTCAGCCTTCAGCTCCAGCTAACCAAAATCTACCACGTGGCTTCGGTCGTGTATGTACTTCCGCAATTGAGAGACGTAGAAGATATTATGCACATCCGTTAGTGCTGGCGGCAGGACAATCTGATAGGTCACTGGGGCGACTTGCTTGAGTATTTCGAGCGATCCAATGAATTTCGAACTCAACTTTCCCTTTGTACCAAATCGGATAACTCCACACATAGGCGATACTTTAAGAAATACGTGATCGCCTTCTAGAAACTAGAGGGGTCGACGATGGACATCCACATAACTTTTTTGCCGACTCTGCGCAGTCTTTAATCTTTTTCGAATGAGCTTGACCTTCTCCACGGTCTATTCCACCAGCTCCGGGCCAAGAATCCGTCGTTCTCCAACTTCATCCCAGCAAATGGGTGATCTATACTTTCGACCGTACAAGGCTTCGTACGGTGCCATTTGGATGTTGGACTGATAGCTATTATTGTATACAAATTCGGCCAACGGTAGATGAACGTCCCAACTCGACTTGAAGTCAATTGCGCAGAGTCGTAACATGTCTTTGAGAATCTGATTCATACGCTCTGTTTGGCCGTCGGTCTAGGGATGGTAAGCTGAGCTGAACTACAACTTGGTACCTAGAGGCGACTAATGGCTACTCCAGAAGCGCGATAAAAATCGTGCATCCCGATTAGAGATGATGAATATAGGGACTCCGTGCAGCCATACCATCTCGTTAAGATAAATCTGAGCCATACGATCAATGCTCCAAGTAACTTTAGTGGCAATAAAGTGCGCTGACTTGGTTAGTCGATCAACGATGACCCAGATGGCATTATTTTCCCGTGGTATCTTCGGTAGGCTAACAACAAAGTCCGTAGTGACATGATCCCATTTGTATTCTGGAATGGCAAGGTTCTGCATCTTCCCGTCCGATCTCTGATGCTCAGCTTTCACCTGCTGATAAGTCATGCATTACGACCTGAAGAGCGCCACATCTCTCTTCATTCTGTGTCACCAGAAGGTCGTGCGAAGGTTCTTATACATCTTAGTTCTGCCTGGATTAGGGGTGAGCAACGGTTCGGTTCGGTTCAAACCAAACCGAAATTATAAAAACCGAATTAACGAAAACTAATTTTTAGAAAACCGAAAACTGAACCGCATTAAGCAAAACTGAACCAAACTGAACCGAATTTAAAAAATTCAGTTTTCGGTCGGTTCGATTCTAAACACTCAATAATGTCAGAATCATAGGTTACACTTAAAATCTGTGAAAGATAACTAGATAAATTTTGTTTACAATCATGCCAATGTAGATGGATTAAGCATCCTCTTGTCGTCCCAAAAAAAAGCATTCTCTTCGTCAATCAAACTACTTGCAAACAAGGACGAAAGTTTTTGATCAAATACAACATCATGCAATTTTCTAGTGAACAAACCATGAAGAGAATGTGCCAATCACAAACGTAGCTAGTTACTTAAAAATACTAGCAACAAAGGAAAAGAAACACTCATATAATGAAATATAGGCCTTTCTTGGCAACAACCCATCCCACCCAAAAAAAAAGTTGGTCTTCAAAAAAGGGGATTTTGATGGGTTTAGCACTAAAAATAAGGAGTCATGGTAAGCCAAGCAGTGATGTTTGGACAAAACCAAGAAAAAATGACTTATATGTACAAAGAATAGAAGATAAGAACAATTATGGAAATAGTGGTAAATACTAAGTATAAATCATGTAGGGAAAGAGCAGCTGCTCATCTGGATGGAGAGTAGATCTGTCACGAGGCCGCCGGGGGACTCGGCCGAGGCTGCAGCGGGGAGCCTACAGAAGAGGCATCGCTCAAGCAGCCGTTGCATCGGCTAGGGGGTCATTGTGCCTGCCGGAGCCTAGGCCGAGGTCGGGCACAGCAGATCGAGGGGTGGGGCAGGGCGAGGCGAGGGCGAGGTTGAATCTCGATGGGATCTAGTGATGATGATGGTGGCTGGGCTGGCTTTGGAGAGTCTGCAGACTGGATAATGGGGAGATGATGGAAGAGGCGGCAGAGTAAATGCGAGGAGCGAGAAAGTGTTAGCTAGGGCTTTGGTTTTTTCTTCATTTATATAGACTAAAGGGTATAATCGTAAATAGCCTTTATTATAATCGATTTTCGGTTTGGGTCGTATTTTAAAATCCAAACCTAACAGTCGACCCAATAACCGAATTATCTGAAATTTGAAATTGACATCTGAACCGGTTTATTAAAAATCGAATCGAACTTCGATTTTGATCCGGTTCGGTTTGTGGTTAAAAACCGGAAATTGCTCACCCCTAACCTAGATGTAAGGTATACTTTGTATAGTGCACTTCCGTCAATATATCCTTTCTAAGTTCTGAATCGTCCGTAATGCATAGCCTACCCTTTAATCGAAGTACGACGGTATCATCTACCGCAAAGTCGGTTGCACTACCTATTGAAATTTTCTCTTGCACTTTCTTCAGGTACGGATCCTCCTTCTGAGCGGTCTTGATCTGTTCTCGCAAGCTCGGCTCTAGCTGCAACTGTACCAACTGCACATCCCTGAATCAAACCCGGAGGTCGATGTCCATCTCTTCTAAGTCGCATAGCAATCTGTGGTCGATGGATAGCAAGGCAATATACTTTCGACTCAGAGCGTTTGCCACAATATTCCCTTGCCCGACGTATAGTTAATAGTCAAGTCACAATCTTTGATCAGTTCAAGCCAGCACCTATGCCGCAAGTTCAGCTCCTTCTATATGAATAGATACTTGAGGCTCTTGTGATCCATATAGATCGCGCATGCCATGCCATAAAGATAGTGACGCCACAATTTCAAAGCGAACACAATCGTCGCTAACTCCAAGTCATGGGTGAGATAGTTATTCGCGTGCGACTTTAGTTGTCGGAAAGCAAAAGATATTACCTTGTTTCGTTGTATCAGCACACACCCCAAACCCTGGTCGAACGCATCGCTGAAGATCTGGAATCCCTCAGTCCCTTCTGGAAGTATGAGTATCAGGACCGAGATGAGCTGTTACTTTAACTCCTAGAAGAAAGCTTCACAATCTTCTGACCATTCAAAAGCGACTCCTTTCTGAGTGAGGCGAGTTAGAGGCAATGCGATCTTTGTAAAATCCTTCACGAAGCATCGGTAGTATCCTGCTGAGCCAAGAAAGCTTCGAATCTTGCCGACTGACGTTGCCCGTTTCCAATCGACAATGACTTCAACTTTTTTTGGTTCGACTGCAATGCCTTCGGATGAAATAATGTGTCCGAGGAATGCGATGCTGCTTAGCCAAAATTCACACTTACTCTCCTTCACCTACAATTGATTTTCTCGAAGGGTCTGAAGCACGGTCCGTATATGCTCAGCGTATTGCCGCTTGTCCTTCGAGTAGACGAGTATATCATCGATGAAGACTACTATGAACTTATCGAGGAAGGGTTGAAACACCCGATTTATTTAATCCATGAAAGCAGCTGGAGCATTCGTTAGGTTGAACGACATTACCAGGAATTCGTAATGGCCGTATCGAGTGTAAAAAGCTAACTTCGACATATCATCCGGCTTAATCTTGAGTTGATGGTAACCCGAGCGAAGATCAATTTTAGAAAACACCGAAGTACCCTGTAATTGATTGAACATGTCATCTTTGTGAGGCAATAGATATTTATTCTGGATGGTGGCCTTGTTTAGCTCTCGATAATCGATATAAATATGCATTAAGCCGTCTTTTTTCTTGACAAACAATACGGACACTCCCCGTGGTGAGACGCTAAGCCGTATGATCGAGCAACTCTTGTACCTGTACTTTAAGTTCCTTTAGTTCTGCGGGGGCCATTCTGTACGGAGCTTTAGAGATCGGTCGGGTATCGGGGAACATGTCAATGGTGAACTCTATCACTGGATCAGGTGGCATGCCAGAAAGCTCGTCCAAAAACACGTCTGGGAATTCTGCCACAACGTCGGTCTAACCCGCATTTGTACCATCCTGTTCCTTGTCTCGAACAGACGCTAAATAGCCTTCATACCCAGAATGCAGCATCCTTCGAGCCAATATTGTCGAGATCACCATGCAGGTTGGTGATGCCTCACTACACGAATAACAAAATTTGGGCACTCCTGGTATATGGAAGGTGACCGTCTTTTCGGCACAGTCGATGGTTGCATTGCTAGGACCGAGCCAATCCTTTCCTAGAATGATATCGTAGTCCTTAATGTATAGGACAATCGTATCGAGACCGACCTTTTGACCATCTATACCGATGATTCAGTCTCCGCAGGCTAAGTTTGCAAGTAGTGACGTGCCCGACGGTATGTTGATGCTAAGATTAAGATTAAGGCCTAAAGGTATCACAGGAAATTTGTGTTCAACGATAAAATCTACCGATATAAAGCTATGCGTAGAACCTGAATCAAACAGTACACGAGCAGATTTGTTATTGAAATGCAGTATACCTGTTACGACTGTGTCAATGTGAACGCTTTATCTCGGGTCATGGTGTAGACGCGGCACTGGGAATTGGAGAGACGGTCTAGGCCATTTTGTGGTACGATCTATGGAGCCCGAGGTGCTTGGCCTCGGTTTTGTTGGTGTTGCGGAGGGCATTGGTTCGTCCCTTCTTTAGGGCAGTTGCGTACGATGTGCCCTACTTGACCGTACCCGAAGCATGCTCCATTTTTCATTAGGCATTCGTTAGCCGTGTGCTCTACCTTGTGGCAGTGATTACAAACTACTCAGTTCCTCCCTTGGTTGCTGCCTCCGTTGTCGTAGTTTGGGCGCTTATGCGTATTGTTACCTCTTGGGTTGCCATAGCGCTTGTTATTTTTGGTATAAAGATTACCTGTGGCGACCGGGGGGTATTGAGGCTTGAGACGAAGGACGTGGTTGAGTGACTCGCCCATTGTTTGATACTCGGGCACCGTCACATGAGCAAAAATGGAAGGCCTGAGGCCTACTTCGAATCTTTATGCTCGACTCGTCGTCATTAGCAGGTAGACACTCGCAAATCGAGCCAACTTGTTGAATTCTGTAGCATACTTGCATACCGTCATGTTTTTCTATTTCAGTTGCATAAAATTATTCTCCTTCGCCTGGCGGATCACCGCAGGTAAGTACTCAACTTCAAAGGCCTTACAGAACGTATTCCAGGAGATCAGCACGGTGGAATCATCATAACGAATGGCTTATTTTTGTACCGCCCATAATCGTGCACGTTCAACGAAGTTAAAGTTGAGCACAAGCAACTTTCTTTGCCTAATCGATGCCGAGGAGCTCAAAGTTGTCTTCGATCTCGTCTGACCAGTCGATCGCAAGGGAAGGGTCTTCGATGCCGGAGAAGGAAGTATAAAACACCTTCTTGAAGTTGGTGTAGTTGAAGGTGTTACTCTCTGGCGACATAAGCTGGGATGAAGGCTCCCCGGGTGTGACTTCAATGGGCAAGTTCACGGGTTTGACAATACGGTTGCAGAGTTCCCGTTGGTCACGACTGTTTGTACCAACTGTCGTAGCGTGTCAAGTTGCCCTTGCTGCATTTTGAACTGTGCTTTGAACCAGGCTTCAAATTGGGCTTGTCGTCTTTCGGACTGCAGGCGCAGCTTCTCACTTTCTTGTTAGAATGCTACGGCCTGCCTCTGCTGTATTTTGAGCATATACAGCATCTGCTTCATAGGACTGCCGGAAGGTCTGACTTCGATAGGAATCCTCCCCGTTGGGTTGACGGAAGGCTCGGCTTTAGAACTACTCAAGCCGCTGGAAGCGCTCGCCTTACCCTCTGCCCGAAGTCCCGTAACTCCTGCGAAAAAGGCAACTCTCATTAGTTTCAGAAAATGTCTTGGGTTCAGCGTATGGAACAACTCATTTTATCGACACGAGGTCAACAGTTCGAAACTAGAGACTCGAGACTGGAGGCCAAGGACGTAAAGCCGTGCTCTGATACCTATATCATGCCCCGATTCCGAAGAATCGATAGTCATCCCCGTGGCGTGATGTCGTACGAACCTAGGTTGCGATCGCACAAAGCATAGTCATAAGGTAATCCGAAACACAACATCTAAGAGAGAGCGCAGACAAATTAAACAACACATTGAGATAGAGAAACTTTGTATTTTATTGATAATAGACAACATTTACAGACTCTATTACAATCGTGTCGTGCGGGCTTCACAACATGACTTGATTACAAAAGGAGTGTCGATGAGATAGACGTTCCATACATATATTCCTCATTTACAACAAAATTATTCCAGCCACCTGGATGCGAGGGATGCCAAGACATATTCCTTGGACTGTTGTAGAGAGTCTTCAAAAGTGATACAACAGGAGTCTTCGACGCGCGGTCGAAGCTTCAAAAGCACGAACGTCGCCTTGGTCAGTTGGCACGTTCTCATTGATTCCTATCACCTGCAAAGAGCGAGGGTTAGTATAATCACATGTACTGGTGAGTAGCTAATTAAACTCAAGCTCTGCATTTGGTTCAAGCAGTTTTATAAAATATGTTAGCTATTTAGTGATCATTCTAACCATCCTGATTGATTTACATGTTAACATGTTTTGAGGCATGCATATGAAATTGTATACATTGAGCAATTATTATAACCATCCCGTGTCATGTGCGTTAGTTCAAGCAGTGAAAGGAGTGTGAAGGTTACTGGCAATGTTAAGCCATCACGGACTATAGCTGGGTTAGCCGGTGACCTTTTTGCGGCAGGTAGCGAGCCCTATGCAAAAGTTCCCGAATCACCCGTGCTGATTCATTGCTGACGCTTCCTATACTCATTCCTCCCGGGCCAAATCGATTCCTTGGCCTAGGCAACCGTTCGAAGAAACTACACATTGTCGACAAGTTGTCCAACGACTATTTTTGCAGATCTTGAAATAATTCTATCTCTTTTTTAGAACCTTATCTTTTCTCTTTTTGGCGTAAAACTTACATTTTCTGAGTAAATTACTCATTTTGATGTAGTCATTCCGAGTTTCCTTTATCAAGTGTTTTGTGAAGAATCGTGTCTCAATTCATTGATACTATATTATAGCGGCAAGCATTGATTTTGTGCTTCATGATTGATTTGAAACAGGGGGTCGAGGCGAAGGAGGTCAGCCACTCATCTTAGTCTTTGCTTTTGGCGAGGGATTAGTTGGCTGCGCTTAGACATCGCCTACGCGATCACCTGTAATCGCATAAACAACTGATTAGAATACTGTATTATTCAAAGAATTCGATACGAATACGAAGTTCGAAAATGCAAGCCATAAAAACTATCGAAAATATTTACGAAAACGCATTCATGAAGACTAAAGCCAAAGTAAGTACGACATAAAAAGCAGAGCAACAGGAGGTCTCTCCCGACTCAGCCGCAGAGCTAATCCTCGAGGCACAACCCGCTGAATATGGAACTTGATTCCGAAGAAGCCTTTCCATAACGAGAAAATGACCTTAATTCAATCGTTCCCGTTCGACCGATTCAACCGATTACGGACTATCAGTCCTGACTGAATTGGTAGCGACAATGTTCCTTTCTTGTGCACCCATGGATGAAAATATGGCACAATGTAGGGGCGGGACACTACATTAGGAGGGTATCGTGGTATTGTGTGTGTGTATCATAAGTGTATCAAGGTATATAGTGAGTATCCTGTGAAGCACACTAAGTGCTTGATAAATGGACTATAGTGGTGTGTCTTATAGCCATGCCTTTGTGAACATCCTTTATAGAGCTTTCTGAGTGATTTTTTATTACAACTGCAGACTGTATGTAGATGATATTCAGTTTCTAAATAGGCAAGCCAACATGGCAGTAGCAGTGGCAATAGGCTGCTACCCTTTTGCAGCATAACATGCCAAGTTAGCATGTGCACCAATACAAGGAGGAATATGAGGTGTTGTGTTTGAATATTGGTTGAGTGTGTGAGAGGAATGTGCAGGATCATAGAG
This sequence comes from Iris pallida, assembly GCA_029216955.1. NCBI lineage: Eukaryota > Viridiplantae > Streptophyta > Magnoliopsida > Asparagales > Iridaceae > Iris > Iris pallida. Next base: position 9,772,832 of record JANAVB010038613.1, read on the forward strand.
GTATATACTTTTGTAGGCAGTTGCAGCCTATATAAAGGTGTATATATATGATAGATGTGCTATAGGGACACCTAGTAGCAGGGAGCAATGACTTGAGTAGCCATTCTCATTTCAGTCCCTTAGTTGTGAGATTTCAGACCCTTCTTCATGATTAACCTACCATTGAGTTCAACCTTTATGAAAACTCTATTAGTTCACTCTTAGTATCAATCAATTTTCAATTTACACTATAGGCCAAGGTAGTGTGTGAGGTGATCTTACTAGCTAGTTGTAGAGGGAAACTTAGATAGTAGATGGATGGGAAGAGGATACATGTATTTTCTTATCGGTTTATTTATCTATTTAAGTATCTATTCTCCTATCTATCTATCTATCTATTTATTCATGTACCTGTCTATTCTTTTATGTATCTAGCTATCTATATATATTGGTAAGATAAATGTGGTATTAGTTTAAAGTTTTACATAAGTGGAAAGGGTAGGTAATTAGCTCTAACTATTGGTTGTATGTTAAGGTGGTAGAGAAGGATTAGTATATTGCATTGGAGGGTCTATGATTAATACCATATAGGTAGCTAACTAGGGTAATTGACCTAGTTTGACTTGCATCGACCTAGAATAGGCCTAAAAGCATATAATTAGTGCATTAAAACATATTGTTTACTCTAGAACACCAAATAACTCTGTATATCTCAAATACAGGTTTTTGTGACACCACTTTGGGCATCCATCCTCATTTATTGCTCTGGACCGTATGCGAGTACATTCTCTGATAGTTTTTATTTAATAGATGATTATTATGATTCAGCTTCTACTATAGTTCTATTTGATTCTCTGACACAATACATATTGGTATTTTTGGATCCATTGCATGTGACACATATACTTTACTTGTCTGGCCTCTATTTTTGGAATCACTCACTAAAATCATCTTTCTAGAATCTCCGACTGGCATTACATTACTCTGGCTGGACTTGTATTCGATTTACGTGTCGTGTTATGGATTCACTTGTACTTATTGGGCGGAGAAATACTTGAGTAGACATGTAAACATTTCCAATCATCTGGAACCATCCCTACTGGTCTAATCTAGAAAGATAGCCATCGTACGCTTGTCAAGCGTGCGATGTACCGTATTTACCCCTAGCCATTTACATGTCGAAAGCGGTATTTCAAAACACACTGGTTTAGTGTCTTGTACTGGACTTATACTGGAATCACACTTGACTCACATTGTACTGCCTGGACTCATATCATATTGTTCTATTTCAGATATCTCTATTTACAGCCTACAGTACCATGCTTCCCTGATTTACTATATTTACTCTCCTATACAATAGTCAACTATTGTTCTATTTCTTTTCATGTCTCAAACTTTCCATGTTCATCAAGTATTACTTGATATAATTACTTTATAGTCTTTGTCATTTATTTAGAACTGCTAGAGGAGATGTGCTCGTTCCATCATAACTGGATATATTTTTTAGATGATTGCTCAGAGGGTCAGTGTGTAGTGCCCCGTCCCTATATTGTGCCCTATTTCTGTCCATGGGGTGTGCGAGAAAGGAACATTGTCGCTACCGATTCAGTCGGAATCGATAGATCGGGATCGATTGAAACGGTCGAATGGGAACGATTGAATTAAGATCCTTTTTCTCGCTATGGAAAGGCTTCTTCAGAATCAAGTCCCATATTCAGCTGGTTGTGCCTCGAGGATGGACACTGCGGTTGAGTCGGGAGAGACCTCCCGTTGCTCTACTTTTTATGTCGCACTTGCTTCTTTAGTTTTGGTTTTCTGAATGTATTTTCGTAAATGTTGTCGATGGTTTTTATGGCTTGTGTTTTTCAAACTCGCATTTACATATCGAACTCCTTGAATAATACAGTGTTCTAATCAGTTGCTTATGCAATTTCAGGTAAATGCGTAGGCGACAATTAGCGCGACCAACAAGTCTCTCGCCTCGAACAAAAATCAAGGTGAGTGGCTGACCCTTCTCTTCTCAACCCCCTTCTTAGTTCAATCAATAACATTAGTGCTAATGAAATGATAGATTCAAGGGCACATATACGTCTACTTATCTTATAAAACTGTGTTGAACAAAAGATTGACTCATTGAACAAATTGATGCTACGAGAAGGCAGGACACGATAAAATGATTAAGTTCTAAAAAATGTAAACCATGCTTAAGTAACTAAATTGTTCTAACACGGTCTTGGACAACTTATCGACAAGGTAAAAGTTTTCTTGAGCGGCACCCCGGGGCCACGGGACCGTTTCGTCCTAGGGGAAACACGGTATAGCTGTGCTGGTTAATAGTATGGGTTAGACGGGGACTTTCAGCTGGGCTCGCTACTTGTATTGAAAGGGCCCCGACTAACAAAAGCTATGAGTCCAGGATGGCTTGTTGTGTCAGTAACCAAACACACATAATTTGCTCACGCTATATTAGCGATAACAATTAACAAGAAAGAACATGGTAAGTCTTACATTGCACGACACACTCTGTCGTGGGTAAGTTCTAGCATAATTTATATTATGCATGTCATATGCTTGTCTGAAATTCATTAGGATGGTTAGAAAGATTCACAAAACTAAGTCATATAAACTCTCTAACCAAATGAGAGCATAGAACTTAATTTGCCACGCACCAGTACAAAGTGTAATGTATTGATCCTCGCTCCCCACAGGTACCCCGAACCAAGCAGGGCGTACCATTTAAGCTCAAGGCGACGCAAGTACATTTGAAGCCTCGTCCGTGTGTTGAAGGCTTGTTTTGATCCTTTTGAAGACTCCATATTCAGTCCAGAAGAAATAATGTCTCGATTCCCTACGATTCTAGATCTTTGGAAATGTTTTATTGTAAATAGGGATATAATGTATGGAACGACTATCTTATCATGCATTCATTTTGTAATCGAGTCATGTTGTAGCCGCGAGGCAAATGAATGTAACAGAGTCATGTAAATGATATTTATTATAAATAAAAGAAAAGTTTCTTCTGTTTTCAAATGTGTTTGTTAAATTTTTCTGCGTACTCTACTTGAGGTTGTATTTCGGATAACCTTATGACCATGCCTTGTGCGATCGCAACTTAGCTTCGTACGGCATCATGCCCGGGAGACGACTATCGATTCTACGTAATCGGGGCGTGATATAGTGGTATCAGAGCACGACTTTACATTCTTTGTCCTTCCGTCTAGAGTCTCAAACCTTTGACCTCGCATCGATGAGATAAGTTGTTCCATACAATAAGTCCGTAACATTTTGAAACTGATGTGTGTATCTTCGTATTATAGAAGTAACGAAACCTGTGGCAAAAATGGCGACCGAGCAAGAAAAAAGTGCTTCGAGCGGTTCGAGCAGCTCGCGGGCCGGATCTTCTAACAATGCCATCGAGAGGATGCTGCGCATGATGGAGGTGCAACAAAAATAGTCCGAGAACCGACATCAGCAGACGAAGGCTCGACAGGCCCAATTCGAAGCTCGCTTCGATGTCCAAACCAAGATACAACAAAAGCAGCTTGATACTCTACAGCAGATCATCCAAACAATAGTAGCCAACGAAAACTCTGCAACTGTGCCTACTGTCACCGAGTCGACGGGTCAACCCATCGAAGTCGATTGAGAGTAGCCCGAACGTCAACCTGCGGCACCGAGAAGTTACAACTTTGAAGTGTCAGAATTCAAGAAAGCGTGGCGCACCTCCTTCAGCGGCACCAAGGCCCTTCTATGGCAATCGATTGGTTGGAAGAGCTGGAAGATCACTTCAAGCTCCTCAACATTAAAGAATCCAAGCAAGTTGTCTGCGCACAACTTCAACTACGTTTTAATGCATACGACTGGTGGGCCGTACACAAACGAGCGATCCGATGCGACAATAACTCATCGCCGATCTCTTGGGCTACGTTCCGCAAAGCCTTTGAAGTCGAGTACCTTCCCTCAGCCGTTTGTCAAGAGAAGGAAAATGAATTCATGCAGTTAAAGTAAGGGAACTGGATAGTACAACAGTATACGATGGAGTTCAACAGATTATCTAAATTTGCTGGTACGTTTCTTCATACAGAGGAGTGTCTTGTACGACGGTTCGAAGTGGGTCTGCAGCCCTTTATTGCTACTCATGTGGCAGTTTCGGAGTACAAGACCACGGGCGATGCTCTAATTCATGCTCTCCACCTTGAGAGCCAGTACCCTCCCGTTGCTGCCGACGTTGGGCACCATTTCAACCACAAACGTCCTAGCTATACGGGAGGCAACAATCACGCGTCAAAGCATCCAAACAATGGCAGCTATAAGGGACAGAACCCGTTACCTCGTTGTACCAAATGTAACTACTTTGGACACAATACCAACAACTGCTTTGTCTTCGATGGGGCATGCTTCTTTTGCGAACAAAGGGGTCACCGAGCTCGAGACTGCATGGCCCGAGGACAAAATCGTAATGCCCCATCACATCAAAACCGTCAAAAAAACTGAGGACAGGCGCCCTGCCCTCCTCAAGCTACGCACCCCAATGGCCAAGACTGTAACTCTTCTTTCCAAAAATTTTGAAATAATTTTTTTATTATTTATTTGATTTAAATGATGATTTTTAGAATTTTATAAATAATTAATTAGTTAATTATTACGATAGATGACTATAGTCCTGGTTAGGAATTTGAGTACAAGGTGACTAGAAATCGTGGCACGGATAGTGCAGTGGTGTACCTTGGCTAATGTTTTAGCCATGGTAGGGAAGACCGAGCCATAAGTGTGTCCTAACTAGAAAAAATGGGCCAAGTTGTGATATAACCATTACAAATAATTTAATAATTTATTATTAATATTATTTGACTTTTAGGTGACCCGATTGTACCAAACTAGCTCGAACTGGACCCGAAATGAGCCCAAGCCCATGTGGTCGTGTAGTGCGACCAACAGTGTCCATGTGGATATATAGAGGTGTATAAAACCATAGCTCATTTTATAATCTAATGAGTAACTATTATAAACGGTATTTAATATATTAAATGTTGTTATTATTATTTTATATATTTTTATTAGTTCAAAATATAATAATATTTTCTGGAAAATACCATTTTGGAAATTGGGACCTTTGACTAGAACGAAATAGGTATATACATATATATTGTGTGTGTAATAGATTTAGTAGATTTGAAATGAGAAATCAAGTTGTTATATATATACATATATATTGTGTGAAGATATATATTAATATATATATATACAAGGAAGGTTTTGTTATATATATATATATATATATATATATATATATATATATATATATATATATATATATATATATATATATATATATATACATACATACATACATAAATTACTTAGCCATTTAACTATAGAGAGACACTCAATACAAGTATACCTAGAGGAAAAAGGGAAAAAAGAAAAGAAAAAGAAAATAGAAAACAGAACAAATAAAAAGAAAACAAATGAACCCAAACCCAGGCCAACAAGGCCACAACCCAGCCCAACCAAAATTCTTTTCACGCATAGCAGCCGACCCCTTGAACGATCGAGCGGTATACATATATATGAACCAAGAGAAGGAAATGACACAAACCCTAACCTGACTGCGCGCCACCCTCCCCGACACCCTGGGTGGCCCCCTGCAACTGTGCACCATCGTACGAATCGCGGGATGGCGATAGAACCCGTGCACACGCGACAGAACAGAGATACGACAGCAGCAGTAGCACGCAGCACCGACCCAAGTTTATGACAAGATTTCTCATCACACAGTGGATCATTTTTCAATCCAATTAATCAGGTGCATAGAGAACATATACACCTTCATTTCCCTTTAAGTAGAATCGATTTTAACGTGATAGATTGTCCAAAATAATCCCTCAAAAATCCCGAAAAATTGTTCCAAAATGAACAAAATTTCAATTCATCGAACCTGTTTTGGAAGACGTTTTACGAACAGAATATTGGTGATTTACAAAATCCACCTGAAGGCATTTATTAACAACATATAGGAGTCCAAAACTTTTTTGTACTTTATGATTTTATCGCATATCTACTAAATTATTCGTCTCCCAAAATTGTGAAAAAATGTTTTCAAAATAATTGAAAATCTAGAAAATCCCTCCGATACGACATACGTCCCGCCAAATCGGGCAACATGATCGCAAACTGAAAGCATCGAAAGGTGCGTATCGACTTCGCGGACGTGTGGACTTTGACGAAATTCAAATTGGTTGCGTGTGCGCGACGAATCTGATGCGTATCCGTCAAAATTAACCATATCGGCCACTTTGCAAAAACCATAATTACTTTATGGACGTTCGTCAGATCGAGACTAAACTTATGCCAACAGGACCGTATTATTTTTTTTTGTCCTGTATGCTCGGTTTGGTCTGATTCTGAGATAGTTGATCAGATCGCCGTTTTGTGGGCCCCACGATCCGACTCAACGGGCAATTTTGTGCACGGTCCGCCAAAATCCAACTTTAGACATACGGTTGGATTCGTATCATCAAAACAAATCCATAGACATGTAGTTTGACGACTTTAGAGACTATTGACTCTGGCATGCTTTTCGGTACAAAGCGGATCCAACGACAGACATCGTTTTAGCCCAAAATGACTGTTTTGCCCTTGCATCTAGAATTGGACTTATGGGTAAGCTATCTTAGTTAATTTGACTAATCTGAACTCGTTGGTAACATCTATTTCAGCTTTCGGAGACGGTTGTGAGATTTAGACTTTATAGCTTACTAGTTGACGGTATATTGTTGGTTCTTCGTGCTACCACCAGGCAAGTATACCTTATCTCTCTCTATAGTTTATTTACATGCTTATTTATATTATTATTTAGTTTTACTAGTTGACTATTGACATGTGATTTGTACATCATGCATGCTAGTATATATATAGTTTTTGTTCATAATTAGCTTTGTAGTTCATGTTGGATTTGTTCTCCCATGTATCTTGACTGAGTTGTATCGTGTCATAGGATGAGTAAGTCATAACGAAACCACTGTACTTTGTATTATTGAAGCTAACCTGTGAGTCCACATTAGGGGCGAGGGTTAGTAGTTATCTGTACCTTGATTCCTGAAGCTAACCTGCGAGTCTACACTAGGGATGAGGGTGATTCTTGAAGCTAACCTGCGAGTCCACACTAGGGGCGAGGGTTAGTAGTTGTTCAAACCTACGAGTCCACACTAGGGGCGAGGGTTTGAGTATCCGATTGATTATCTGTTGACATCGTAACATTGTGTTATCATATTCTCCTCCAACAGTTCGTTTATGTGTAGTGGTTCTCCCAATCGTGTATAGTCATATTTTTGTGTTGATTAGTTTTTTCCTGTTTATATCCTGTATTTACTTTAGTGCATGATAAATTGTTAGATAGGCATGTTGTTATGTATCTTGCTATGTCCCCTGAGGACCTGATGATCTCTTCAGGTTTAGCGATTGCATGGAGTTAGTTAGCTGAGGAGGATGGTAGATGATTGTGATGCACTTGTAGGATCCAGGTATTGATATTACATTTATTATCCGTTTATGCTTTCATTCCTTATCATGATATACACTGCTTGTTAGCTTACTTTATAGACTCATGTTATTTCTTGGAGTCTATACGGACATGTATGCTAGTGGGCTGCAGACCACGACCCATAGTGTTTATTCGTGTTTCGTATTCTTATTGTAGATTGAGATATAGTTTGCCTTGCTATGATTAGGCACATTACCATAGTCCAGACAGCGTTTACGTATTCGAGTTGGACGGGAGTCCGCTGATACGTAGTTGGCTTGCTTACGAGCTCACGTCCGAAAAGCGGGTACGGGTCGTGACAAAGACCGCCGTCACGTCTACGCCATAACTCGAGATGAAGCGTTCGCCTCAGATACAGTCATAATAGGTATACTACTTTTCAATAATAAACTTGCTTATGTACTGTTTGATTCAGGTGCCACGCATAGTTTCATATCGGCAGACTTCACCGTCGAGCACAAAATTCCTGTGACACCGTTAGGCCTTGATCTTAGCGTTCACATACCGTCGGGCATGTCACTACTAGAAAACTTAGTTTGCAAAGACAGAATCATCTGTATAGGAGGGAAAAAGGTCTATCTTATTGCGATAGTTCTCGACATTAAGGACTACAACATCATTCTGGGAATAGATTTGCTCGACCCTTGTAATGCCACCATTGACTGCACAAGAAAGAAGGTCACTTTCCACATACCGGGAGTGCCCGAATTCTGCTACTCGTGTGGTGAAGCATCGTTGACCTGTATGGTGATCTTGATAATTTTTTCTCGGGGGATGCTGCATTCAGAATGCGAAGGCTACTTAGCGTCCGTTCAAGACACGTGACAGGATGGTGCAAACGCGGGTTAGATCGACATTGTGGCAGAATTTTTCGACGTGTTCCCGGACGAGCTACCAGAAATGCCACCTGTCACGACCCGCACCCATATATACGGGTACGAATACATGGGCCACGCCCAGCCTACGCTATAGCGTCTACGTAGAGCGTTGTCAAGTACCCGATACTAACTACAACATCTAAAAGATCCATAACTATAAAGGTACTCATATCACATCATAAAAGCTAAGGAAGATAGGACAAGAAATAATAACAATATCACTAGAACAACTAGAATCTACAAAGGATCATATGAGGCAAGAATGAAACGAAAGAAAAATAATAGCAAAACTAAATAACTACCAGGCCTAGAACTCCTGGGAGACAACTCACGGTGAAAGAATATCGAGATCCGCCTCAGCTAGCCACATCCTGTAGTCCAATAATAAGGGCATAACAACTCCTAAAATATTATCAATGTATCCAGTCAGGATGGGAACGAGTACATAAACTAATAGCAGTTCCATATGAATTGACAAATTCTATAAGAGACAATTATGATAAAATATCAAGACTGGAAATAAAGTAGTATATGTAAAACTGGATATCATGTCTGGGTATGAAATACTGGAATGTAGAACAGTACAGTAATATCTGATGTATAATGTAACTATAAACATTGACTTGTGATATTAGAGCATTGTGTGATCGGCTTGGATCAAGATCAGGCTCTTCCATTTGACCGGCTATGGTACAAAAACAAGCGCAGGTAAACCTGGAGATCAGGCTGGCCAAAATGGAAAGCTATGGTGCAAGTAGTATTAGGTCAGACTTTATCCTATGTGAGGCGAGGGTAAAGCTATGATGCAAGTAGTAACCAGTAGGGTATGATCACATAATCTCTAACAACTCCCCATCCCCGAGTAGTATAATGGATCCGGACATGTCACGTCATGATGCGGGATTCTCTAAGAGGTTAGCAAATCCCCGTAGGAATTGACGTCTATACAAGTACAAGAAAAACAAGATCGAACAATGTACCAATATACCATGGTAACCCAGAAATGGCATCTCATGACATGATCCGACGTATACTAGTCCGTGTACTATCGTGTCGGAAATCAAGTAAAATACTACAACTGAATCGGATATAGCAGATATCAAGACAATAAATTTACAGGAGACCTAACATGAATTTACAGGGTTACTTAGTGTTCTAGAGTAAACTATATATATAAATACATTAATTCTATGCTTCTAGGCCTATTCTAGGTCAAACTCAGTCAAACTGGGACAAAGGTTGACTTACAATTGACTTTGGTCAACTGGTCAACTTGTAGGCCACTCTAGGTTAAAGTAGGTCAAAGCTAGTCTTTATAATCATCCACATAGACAACTGGTCAATTTCAGTGATATAAAATCATTGGAATCGACGTATCTCAATTTCGATGCACGGATCTTAAAATACGAACCAAAAAGAGAAGAATTATAACAAATGGTGATAGGTAGGGTAAAAACCAACATATGTTGTCGGATGATGAAGCAAACATCACCAACATGTCCAAAATGGTCAAAATAGCTAGAATATCCAATCCATAAGTCCAATTTGGATACAAGGGCAAAAAGATAATTTCGAGTCAAAACGGTGTCCGTGTCGAACCCACTTTGTATCAAAAAATATGCCAGAATAAAAATTCTTAAAACCTAGCAAAATATATGTCCATGAATCCAGAATGACGATACGAACTCAACGGTATATCCAGAATTGGATTCCGATGATCCGATCTCAAAATGGCACGTTGACCCGGATATTGGAATCCGATTTATACGGAGATGCGTGTCGGAGCTAATGTCCACAAAACTCAACAAATTATATGTCAACGAGTCCAAAATGACGATATAAACTCAACGGTATATCCAGAATTGGATTCCGATGAGCCGATCTCAAAAAGATCCATTGACTCTGATTGTGGGGCCCGCCTTATACCGAAATACGTGCCGGGGCCTACGTTCTCCAAATCTAACAAACTTTATATGAAATCAAGTTAGAACGATGCCACAAGTCTACTGGTGGTGTCAGAAATTGAATCCGGCATCCCGGGTTCAAAATTAGGATTCTATAAGTTGGAAATTATGAATTCGGACAGCCAACTTTGGCGTCAAATTCAACCAATCAAACAAGATCACAATGAAATAAAACTTGAGGGACAGGAAGAGGACTATACCATCTACGCACAGGAACTGGTGGCATGCCAAACGGAGCTACGATGGCGAAGATACGAGCCGACGAAGTTGGCCCCGTAAAACTGTCCAAAAATAGTATAATTTAAAGCGTCAACTTGGCGGCCGATTTTGATATATCAAACGAGAAAATTAATGGATGAAATTTGAGGAAGAGGTAGATCTATATACCGAGATTGTGACAGAGTAAAGATTTCGTTGATCCAACAGTCGGATCTCTCGAAAAACGTGTACGAAGTCGTTACGACGGAACGCCATTCTGAATTCCATTCCGAGCGCATCACGACGGGATTTCGTACGAAATGCACCAATAGCCTACGTATTGCGTCGGGAAGGAGGAGGACGGCGAGGAGGAGTTCGCTCGAGGGTGCACCCGGAGTCAGGGGGTCCATGCGACGGCGCGTGACGGCTGGTCGCGGCTGCTGCTGCGCGCACTTGCTGCTGCTTCTGCGCACGCTGCTGCTTCTGTGCTATTGGCTGCTACTGCAGTTGTTCGTCCATGGTTGGTCGAACCATAGCAGGCCAAAGGGAGGAAGGAAAATGAGGAGAAAGTGGAAGGAGTGGTGGTTGTAGTGGTGGTGCTCGGGGTAGTGGCGATGGTGTGGTAGTGGTGTAGATGACGGTAAGAATGATGGTGGGGGTGGGAGTGTGGATGATGGTGATGGTGGTGTAGTTTGTGGTGGTGAAGAAGAATAGGAGGAGGGGAAGCCTGGCCTAGGGAGGAGGAAAAAGGAGGTAGAATTGAGGGTAAGAGGGCTCGGCAATGGAGATGCTGAGTTTGGCTGAGAGTATTAGGAAGATATGAGAGAGATATTGAGTGAGTGAAAAGAAAGAGAGAGGGATAAGTTGGAAAAGTAGCGAGAGAAAAGAAATTTTCTTTACAAAGTAAGGAGAGAGAGAATTAGGGCCGGCCATAGGGGGGTTTGTGTGTGTGAGTGTTGTGTGGGAAATTGTGTGGTGTGGATGAGTGTAGTAATCAATGGTTAGGATTAAATGTGAGGATTAGGTCATTCTCTAGGAATTAATTAAGGGGAGTTGTCCATTTAATATTTTAAATGGGTAGACTAGGTGTTTAATATTTTGTAGGAAAAATAAGTGTGTGGGTATTCATGAACGGGTAACATGAAGCTTGGGTTGGGTTCGGTTGAGCCGGGTCGGGTCAAAACAGACTTGGCGAAATAAATGATTTAATTTTAGATATTTATGGTCATGGATAAATAAGTAGCATGCATGGGCTTAATTAAATGGGACACAAATATCATGTAGGTAGTAGGCTTCATGTGGGCCATGTCCATATTTTGGATTGATAGGTTTGGGTCGAAAGGGTGTCCCCAATTCAAGTCGAAAATAAATATGACTCCGTAGGATGAATTAAAATTGAATCTCATGTCAGGAAAGTTGTGCGAAGCAAATTAAGCACAAGATGGTGTGTCTGAGTGGGACATGAAGGTCATGGGTGTAGGGCGTCTCGAGTAGATCATGCATGAGAAGTTGGTTCTGAGAAAATGACTTGTCTTGTGCTCCTAAATTAAAAGTCACGGCAACGTGCATATGATGATCAAAGATAAAAGTGGGAATTTATTGATAATTATTCAACGATCAAAATGGTCTAAATTGACCCGAAGTTGTACGATGCAAAAAGAGTATAAGGGAACAAATTTGAGTGGGACATGATATATCAACATGAAGGTAATCTTGTCTACTACAAACTCATGAAGAAAGTTTTCAGAGATTGGCATCTCTGACGCTCCAGAAATCAAAGTCACGGAAAAGAACATTAAATAAAAAAATAATAATCAAATAACAATATTTATTGAAAATAAAAGATTTAGAAAATTAAAAAAAATAAACCCTAAACTCAGGGGGCTTACACCACCCGACTGAGAAATCAAGTTCAGCATTGACACATTCTCTGATACCCGGCCGATTTCTAAAGTCCCGTACAGAATGTCACCTGCAAAACTAAAAGAGCTCAAGGTCCAATTGTAAGAGTTGCTCTACAGGGGATTCATTCATCCTAGCATCTTGCCATGGGGAGCGCTCGTGTTGTTTGTGAAGAAAAAGGATGGGTCAATACGTCTGTGCGTCGACTACCACGAGCTGAACAAAGCCACTTTCCGGAATAAGTACCCATTGCCCTGCATAGATGATTTATTTGATCAGTTGTAAGGTGCCTCAGTATTTTCGAAGATCGACCTCCGCTCAGGCTATCATCAACTCAAGATGAAGTCAGACGATGTTCCAAAGTCAGCCTTCCGTACTCGTTACGGCTACTACGAGTTCTTGGTAATGCCAATCGGCCTGACAAATGCTCCTATCGTCGTCATAGATCTAATGAATCGGGTGTTTCGTCCATTCCTTGATAAGTTCGTGGTAGTCTTCAAAGAAGATATTCTCGTCTACTCGAAGGATCGAACGCAACACGTAGAACATCTGCGGACTGTACTCCAGACCCTCCGAGATAATCAATTATTTGCAAAGAGGAGCAAGTGTAAATTTTGGCTAAGCAGCGTATCCTTTCTTGGACACATCATTTTATCCGAAGGTATTACAGTCGACCCGAAGAAAGTTGAAGCCGTTGCTGATTGGAGGTGGCCTACGTCGGCTAGTGAGATTTGAAGTTTTCTTGGTTTGGCAGGATACTACAAACGCTTCGTAAAAGATTTTGCGAAGATTGCATCGCCATTGACTCGCCTCACTCAAAAGGGAGTCGTGTATGAGTGGTCGGACGACTGTGAAGCTTCCTTTCAGAAGCTGAAGCAACGGCTCATTTTGGCCCCTATACTCGCACTTTTGGATGGGGTAGAGGGTTTTCAAATATTCAGTGATGCTTCATGCTAGGGCTTGGGATGTGTGCTCATGCAGCGAGACAAGGTGATCTCTTTCTTCTCCAGACAGTTAAAGCCGCACGAGAGTAACTATCATACGCACAACTTGGAGTTAGCGGCGATTGTGTTCGCATTAAAATTGTGGCATCACTATCTGTATGGCATGGAGTGCACAATTTATACCGATCACATGAGCCTCAAGTATTTCTTCACTCAGAAGGGGACAAACTTACGGCAGCGGTATTGGCTAGAACTGATCAAAGGCTATGACTTAACGATCGACTATATGCCGGGCAAGGGAAATGTTATGGCAAACGCTCTGAGTCGTAAATATCTTGCCTCATTATGCATCAACAACAAACTACTATAGGACCATGAAGAAGTAGGCATCGACCTTCGAGTTCGATTCAGAGATGTGCAGTTGGCACAATTACAGTTAGAGCCGAGCTTGCGAGAAAAGATCAAGATCACTCAGAAAGACGATCCGTACCTGAAGAAGATGCGAGAGCTAATTTCAACAGGAAAGGCGACCGACTTTATAGAAGATGACACCGACGTGCTACGATTGAAAGACTGACTATGCATTCAGGACAACTTAGAACTTAAAAAAAAGATATTAACGGAGGCCTATTATGCAAAATATACCTTGCATCCCGACAGCACTAAGATGTACAAGGACCTTCATTGTAGTGCCCCATCCCGCAAAGTCAATCGGAGGAATCGAAACACCGACAGCGTTCGAACTTTGCCTTACAACGGCTACTTGAAGGCTCGCACAGTTGGGGTAGTTTCGGTGAACTTGCCTCATCTTAGCCTTCACTTAATAACTCGCATGGTTTTCAACTTGCACAAGTAGGCTAAACTAAAAGCTACGAACGTACATAGCTAAGGGAGTAATCCCGACAGGTCGAAATATGCTAGAACTTGGAAAAGGTCCCACGGCCGTCTTAGAAGTTTGCTCAGCGTGTTTTGAAAATAACACTCGATCCTTCGTCCCGTGGCTTGGGAGAAGGAAGCTTGCCTAAGTTGCTAAGTTGCCCCGACACTCAAATAAGCCTAAGTCATAGGCGTTGCCCGCTTGAATGCTTGAAAATGCATGCACGGTCCCATCGTCCAAGGCTTGGCATAGCCTTCGCACGTCCCACGAGTTAAGTCGTCTTGCACGGCTTGTTAGCTTAAGTCTAGGCACCCGAGAACTTGGTTGTTTAAGTCGACCCCATGCATAACACGTTTCTTTGATGCGTAGCTCGGCGTAGCCCTTGCTCGTCGAGTCGTTGCCCGAATAAGTTAGACAAGTATTGTGTTGGGCTATCGAAGCCATTTCTAGCATTGTCCCGCTCTAGCTGCGGTTGTCAAGTCGCGTAGTCCCTTGAGAACAAGGCTCGTCGTATAAAGTATATGACTTGAGCGTTAGTGTCGCCTATAGAACCAGGTCTGTCTAAGGAACGAACTACGGTGGATTTAGTGAAAAGCATGCCATGGTCAAAGGAAGTCCTTGCGACTGGTTGTCGCCGAGATCGGTCCCGCTACTTGGGAGTCTCGCTAAGTCTTGATAAGTCCCGCACACGAGATCGGTCCCGCTACTTGGGAGTCTCGCTATGTCTTGAAAAGAAACACACAAGATCGATCCCGCGGCTTGGGAGTCTCGATAGAAAGAGGGAAAGCATGGTCATGAATAAGAAAGGACTGGATAGATCAAGTTGATACTTGCATGGTCATTGGACAACTTGTCGACAAGGTGTAGTCTTCTCGAATGATTGCCGGAGTGTCGGGATCATTCGGTCCAGGGAAAGCGAGTGCAACTCAAAGCAGGATGTCAGATAACCGCATGGGAGTATCGGCGCTTCCGGGACTAGCTATCCATGGAAGGGCGGCCCGATACCCCCGTCGAGCCGAGTCCAAGATAGCTTGACATTGTTAGTGACCACTCATATAGATGTGTCGGCAAGAGCGGCAATCCGCGTGTTTGCCTTTGAATAGCGTCAAGTACTAGTACAGCGTTGGTCAAGTCATGAGATAGTCTAGCACGACGTGTATCAAGTCAACAAGATGTAATCCCATTAGTGCCAGCCTTGTATCGACACGAAAGGAATGAGTTATAGCTTATGTCAGCGAGACACGTGCTTCGGCACTAAGCAAGGCTTTCGTGTATCATTATTGGCATTCACGTATTGGCTTTCGCGTATCAAGTAAATTGGCTTTTGCGTATCAATATTGGCATTCGCGTGTTGGCTTTCGCATATCGGTATTGTTGGCCTAAGTTTACATAAGTTAGGTCGAGTGCCATCACTTTAAGTCGAAAGGACCGTACTATAAAAGTTGGCTAAGTCAGGGAGTCGTTAGGTACGACCTCATCTTGAAGCACGGACAAGTCTAGGCAAAATCAAGTCTAGCGGCACGACCAGCATGAGTTGTTCCCCCTTGACGTTGCTAGCACGAGAATTGGTCTAGAGGCATGTGAAAGTATTGGAAGTCTTGGCACGGCCGATTTTGCATGAGTTACTCCTCGGCGAAGCGCTATCTCGAATAGGTTGAAGTCTCGAATAGAGTATGGCACGACCCTGCCGTCCCGAGTTGTAGTTCGGTCAAGTGCATAAGCGATGAGGCACTACCTCGATCGAAATACACGTTAACATGATAGCACGACTATGTTGCCGCATAACGAGTTGGTTAGACGTCAAGTCTTAAAACTGATCCTAAGGCAAGACTAGAAAGACAATCGTAAAGGGACCTGTAATGCACAAAGTAAATGAACGTGTCGGTTTTGTATGGGTGGGCGAGGAGCTCACTCCACCAGTACAGTTGACTACTGACACCCACACAGTTTCCATGTGCCGGCACAGGTAGAAGCTCGTGGCGCAGAGCTCGCTTAGATGCGTCGAGGCATGGAGTTCCTTGGCGATTCGAAGCGTGCGACCGTGTGGAGTCAAAGACTTATACAGGACATAATGTATGGACATCGCCTTCCGAAGCTTCCGCTGGCTCAAGCATTGTATTGAGAGATGAGAGAGAGCAGAGAGACTTGTAAAAATGAGAGAAAAGTGAGCACGAGAGACTTGTAATCATTGTCTTGTGCCTATTGTAATCTAATTGTTCAATATCAGTAAAGAGCTCTTTTGAATAACTTGTGTTTGCCTTTAAATTTTTGCTGCATATTCAATATTTCTGCTTGGGACTTCTGTGCGACGACCCCGTCGCCGCCGATGTAATCGGCCGTTATGAAACTGCCTTGCACGAGCGCAATCTAGGCTCGTGCGGCATCACGCCTTAGCAAGGACGATCGCTCCTACGGGAGCGGGGCGAGACATAATGGTATCAAGGCACGGCTTTACGTCCTTGGACTTTATGTCGATCTCTTAGTTTTGAAAGCTCGTCGTTATTAAAGAAGTGTGCGCTCTCTCTCAAATGTCCCTCGGCATGTCCATACAATAAGTCTAAATATTTTCAAAAGCTCGTACAAGCATTCAATCGAACGCATCGGTAGGCTATTGTCGGACACATTGGTAGGCCTTTGTGCCGAACGGTGTCAAACTTGTCTTGAATGAAAATACGTGCTAAAGTTAAAAAAGTCACATGGGTGCCCGAATAGTCCTACGTTAATATTAGCGAATGAGCGTGCAAACTCGAAATGTAGTCCGCATGGGATGGCTATGCACACGGCCTTTTGGCTAAGTTGTGCCGCGCGTCGCGCACCTCGACTTTTTGGTGCAAACAAGTTACGAGCAATATCAAGTATCGCTCGGTCGGGAATGAGATACACTTAGAGTGTATATCGATAGGAACGCTACCGAACTAGCGCTTAGGCGTACTCGAAAGATTGGTTTGGATTTTGAGGAATAGTGCGAACGACTTAGTGCGTCAATACGACGTGAGCGATTACGCTAGAGATTCGTCGAACAAATCAGAAGGATGTCTTAGCGAATGATGCGAACGTGATTGAGGACTAGATCGGATGGCTCGAATTCGAGTGGTGTATGGTTTACCTTGGGAATCATTCGAGCAAAAATTGAGGATTAGAGGTAACACGAGTATGTCGACGAGGCGATGCGATCGCACAAAGCCTTAGAACGCATCACGTTTAGTTGATCGTGACTTCGAATGTCCCGAACAAGATGTCGCTTGGACAACTTGTGAATGGGCAACGCGAGTTAGAAAACGATTCGGATACGATGAATAAAAGTGAATGTCTTGATCGAGGAAATCTAGTAAATCACACGTGTAATTTCGGATTGCGTCAAATAAAATATGACTTAAGATTTTGGACAACGATCTTGAAACAAGCTTGAGGAATAGCGACCGAACTTGATCTTGAATATCGAAGAGATTGTGGAATATCCAACTTGGATAATAGCATCAGTCGTACGACTCGAAATTGGTTGCAAAGGAAGATCGTCAGGTTACGCATATCGTCGATGGTATTGAGGCGTATCAAAGATCGATATGCGATAAATCGGGGGTACTCTGACTCAGCGAATGACGATCGTGCAAAATGTCATTGTTCTGCTGGATACGATCCTCGAGATGTTGGAACACGTCAAGGAAAAAGATAAACTTGGCTCGAGAATTTTTTAGTTGAACGAATGATGATCGGACTATCAAACTTGGATTGGATGAAACAAAATGTTTGGATTTGCTTTGTTGACAACCACAACGTTGATGTTCTTGTCTTATGCGAGTGCAACTCCAGCCTCGCACATGCGTTGTGCCGATTTGGGCGATCACTCCGCGTGAGCACTGGTATGGTGATTCATACAGCGGGAGTGATTGAACTTGCATGGCGTGTCAATTTGTGTGCTTTGACTTGTGGTTTGACACAAAGGTGGACTCGAGAACGACTCAGTGTGCTTGATGAATTAAACTTGAGGATTGAGTAGGTCCAATCCACGTATCGAGAATGAATTAGTCTAGACTCAAACAAGAGTTACGCCCTGATAAGAATGATTATTCCGTGGGAGCATTACATGGTGATTCATGAACCACCGTGGATAATCAGACTCGTGTGAGATCTGGGCGCAACATATTGTCGAGCTAGACGACCTCGTGATCGAATACATGAATTGGCTAGAATTGGTGATTTGAATGGATTCGAATACGCACAACGAATGCATTGATGCGAATAGGTGATCGTGCTCAATGTTTAGAAATCTGAGTGACGCTAGCTTGGGTAGAAAATCCTGTACTACCGACTTTGGTTTGACCCTAGGATTGGGGTCAGTGTTAGCATTATTGTTGGGGAACTATGATTCCAATCCTTACATTAACTTGGCTATGAGAAATGGCCTAGCGGTTAGGCGAGACGCCCCTATTTCAAGAGTTAGCAATCGAAAGATTGATATTGAGGATTGGTTTGAAGGGATAGAGTGAATCAAGATTATAGGAATACCCTGCTCACGAGATTCGGCTGACATACATCTATTTCAGGGATACCTGAGTATGTGCACGAAGCACCTCGAGTGAGAATGACAAATTCTCTATCATGCGGCTTGGTTGAATGCATGTATTTTGGGGACGCCTGGAATGCGTGCACGATCCAGCCAAGTGATACATTGAGTTCAAGCAAGACTCGAGAAATGAAAGAGTGTCGAGAACTTAAAATCGTGTTAAAAAAAGAATGATAGTAGTACGAGCGTGGCTCGGAATCAAGGAAACGCGTAGGCGTACCCCGCATGACTGTTATAATTTTGTGTCTAGGCATGGTTAAGTCTTGGCCATAGAAATGTAGGATGGCTTGCCTTCAGAAAAGTCTCGAGGACGAGACTTGTTCTAAGTGGTGTAAGATGTAGTGCCCCATCCCGCAAAGTCAATCGAAGGAATCGAAACGCCGACGACGTTCGGACTTAGCCTTGCAACGGCTACTTGAAGGCTCGCACAGGTGGGGTAGTTTCGGTGAACTTGCCTCATCTTAGCCTTCACTTAATAACTCGCATGGTTTTCAACTTGCACAAGTAGGCCAAACTAAAAGCTAAGAACGTACATAGCTAAGGGAGTAATCCCGACAGGTCGAAATATGCTAGAACTTGGAAAAGGTCCCACGGCCGTCTTAGAAGTTTGCTCAGCGTGTTTTGAAAATAACACTCGATCCTTCGTCCCGTGGCTTGGGAGAAGGAAGCTTGCCTAAGTTGGTAAGTTGCCCCGACACTCAAATAAGCCTAAGTCATAGGCGTCACCCGCTTGAATGCTTGAAAATGCATGTACGGTCCCATCATCCAAGGCTTGGCATAGCCTTCGCACGTCCCGCGAGTTAAGTCATCTTACACAGCTTGTTGGCTTAAGTCTAGGCACCCGAGAACTTGGTTGTTTAAGTCGACCCCGTGCATAACACGTTTCCTCGATGCGTAGCTCGGCGTAGCCCTTGCTCGTCGAGTCGTTGCCCGAATAAGTTAGACAAGTATTATGCTGGGCTATCGAAGCCATTTCTAGTACTGTCCCGCTCTAGCTGCGGTTGTCAAGTCGCGTAGTCCCTTGAGAACAAGGCTCGTCGTATAAAGTATATGACTTGAGCGTTAGCGTCGCCTATAGAACCAGGTCTATCTAAGGTACGAGCTACGGTGGATTTAGTGAAAAGCATGCCACGGTCAAATGAAGTCCTTGCGACTGGTTATCGCCGGGATTGGTCCCGCTACTTGGGAGTCTCGCTAAGTCTTGATAAGTCCCGCACACGAGATCGGTCCCGCTACTTAGAATTCTCACTTAGTCTTGATAAGTCCCACACATGAGATCGGTCCCGCTACTTGGGAGTCTCGCTATGTCTTAAAAAGAAACACACGAGATCGGTCCCGCGGCTTGGGAGTCTCGAAAGAAAGAGGGAAAACATGGTCATGAATAAAAAAGGACTGGATAGATCGAGTTGAGACTTGTATGGCCATTGGACAACTTGTCGACAAGGTGTAGTCTTCTCGAATGATTGTCGGGGCGCCGGGATCATTCGGCCCGGGGAAAGCGAGTGCGGCTCAAAGCAGGATGCCAGATAACCGCATAGGAGTATCGACGCTTCCAGGACTAGCTATCCATGGAAGGGCGGCCCGATACCCCCATCGAGCCGAGTCCAAGATAGCTTGACATTGCTAGTGACCACTCATATAGATGTGTCGGCAAGAGCGGCAATCCGCATGTTTGCCTTTGGATAGCGTCAAGTACTAGCACGGCGTTGGTCAAGTCATGAGATAGTCTAGCACGACGTGTATCAAGTCAGTAAGATGTAATCCCGTTAGTGCCAGCCTTGTATCGGCACGAAAGGAATGAGTTATAGCTTATGTCAGCGAGACGTGCTTCGGCACTAAGCAAGGCTTTCACGTATCATTATTGGCATTCGCATATTGGCTTTCGCGTATCAAGTAAATTGGCTTTCGTGTATCAATATTGGCATTCACGTATTGGCTTTCGCGTATCGGCATTGTTGGCCTAAGTTTGCATAAGTTAGGTCGAGTGCCATCACTTTAAGTCGAAAGGACCGTACTGTAAAAGTTGGCTAAGTCAGGGAGTCGTTAGGCACGACCTCATCTTGAAGCACGGATAAGTCTAGGCAAAATCAAGTCTAGCGGCACGACCAGCACGAGTCATTCCCCCTTGACGTCGCTAGCACGAGAATTGGTCTAGAGGCACGCGAAAGTATTGGAAGTCTTGGCACGGCCGAGTTTGCATGAGTTGCTCCTCGGCGAAGCGCTATCTCGAATATATTGAAGTCTCGAATAGAGTATGGCACGACCCTGCATCCCGAGTTGTAGTTCGGTCAAGTGCATAAGCTATGAGGTACTGCCCCGATCGAAATACACGTTGACATGATAGCACGACTATGTCGTCGCATAACAAGTTGGTTAGACGTCAAGTCTTAAAACTGATCCTAAGGCAAGACTAGAAAGACAATCGTAAAGGGACCTGTAAAGCACAAAGTTAATGAACGTGTCAGTTTTGTATGGGTGGGAGAGGAGCTCACTCCACCAGTACAGTTGAGTACTGACACCCACACAGTTCCCATGTGCAGGCACAGGTAGAAGCTCGTGGCGCGGAGCTCGCTTGGATGCGTCGAGGCACGGAGTTCCTTGACGATTCGAAGCGTACGGCCGCATGGAGTCAAAGACTTATATAGGACATAATGTATGGACATCACCTTCCAAAGCTTCCGCTGGCTCAAGCATTGTATTAAAAGATGAGAGAGAGCAGAGAGACTTGTAAAAATGAGAGAAAAGTGAGCACGAGAGACTTGTAATCATGGCCTTGAGCCTATTGTAATCTAATTGTTCAATATTAATAAAGAGATCTTTTGAATAACTTGTGTTTGCCTTTAAATTTCTGCTGCATGTTTAATGTTTCTGCTTGGGACTTCTGTGCGATGACCCTATCGCCACCAATGTAATCAGCCATTATGAAACTGCCTTACACAAGTGCAATCTAGGCTCGTACGGCATCACACCTTAGCGAGGACGATCGCTCCTACGGGAGCAGGGCGTGACATCCATAAGACCTTTTGGTGGCACGGAATAAAAAGAGATGTGGCATTCTTTGTGTCACAATACATGGCCTGTCAGCAGGTGAAAGCGGAGCATCAGAGACCGGGCAGGGAGATGCAAAACCTTGCTATTCCAAAATGAAAATAAGATCACATCACTATAGACTTTATTGTTGACATGCCGAAGATGCCACGGAAGAACGATGTCGTCTGGGTTATCGTCGATCGATTAACCAAGTCAGCTTACTTCATTGCCATTAAAGTCACTTGGAGCGTCGATCCCCTTGCTCAGATCTATCTTGATAAAATAGTTCGGCTGCACAGGATACCGGTATCCATCTTCTCAGATCGAGATAGACGGTTCGTGTCACACTTCTGGTGTAGTCTTCAGTCAGCAATGGGGACCAAGTTGAAGTTTAGCTCAGCTTACCATCCTCAGACCGATGGCCAAACATAATGGATGAACCATATTCTCGAAGTCATATTACGCTTCTGTGTAATCGACTTGAAGTCAAGCTGGGACGTTCATCTACCATTGGCCGAATTTGCATATAACAACAACTATCAGTCCAGCATCCAAATGGCACCGTATGAGGCCTTGTACGATCGAAGTATAGATTGCGCATTTGCTGTGATAAAGTCGAAGAACGACAGATATTCGGTCCGGAACTGGTAGAATAGACCGTAGAGAAGGTCAAGATTATTAGGGAAAGACTGAAGATTGTACAGAGTCGACAGAAGAGCTACGCCGATAACCACCGATGGCCCCTTGAATTCCTGGAAGGCGATCACATATTTCTAAAAGTCATACCTATGCGTGGAGTCACGAGATTTGGAGCTAAAGGAAAGTTGAGTCCAAGATTTGTCGGTCCATTCGAGATATTGAAGCGATTCGTCCCAGTAGCTTACCAGATTATATTGCCGCTAGCACTGTCGGATGTGCACAATGTCTTTCATGTCTCTCAGTTAAGAAAGTACATACACTATCTGGGCCACGTGGTAGATTTTTGTCAGTTCAATCTGCAGGCAGACTTATCATATATAGAAGAGCTGGTGCAAATCTTAGAGCGCAAGGATAAACTGCTTCGAAATCGTATTGTCCCTCTCGTTCGTGTTCTCTCGAGAAACCATTCGGTCGAGGAATCGACCTGGGAGCGTGAATCGGAGATGAAGAAGAAAATTTCTTCATTGTTCTCTTAGAGGTAGGTTCTATTCTTAAGTTTCGAGGATGACACTTTTTCTTGGTTGGTTATGGTGTAGTGTCCCGTCCCTACATCGTGTCCCATTTTTGTTCACGGGGTGCACGAGAAAGGAATATTATCGCTACCAATTCAGTCAGAACCGATAGATCGGGATCGATTGAAACGGTCGAACGGGAACGATTGAATTATGATCCTTTTCTCGTTACGGAAAGGCTTCTTCAGAATCAAGTCTCATATTCAGTGGGTTGCACCTCGAGGATGGACTCTGCGCTGAGTCGGAAGAGTCCTCCCATTGCTCTGCTTTTTATACCATACTTGTTTCTTTGGCTTTGGTTTTCTGAATGCATTTTCGTAAATATTTTTGATGGTTTTCATGGCTTGTATTTTTGAACTCGCATTTACATATCGAACTCCTTGAATAATATAGTGTTCTAATCAGTTGCTTGTATAATTTTCGGTAATTGTGTAGGCGACGAGTAGCACGACCAACAAGTTTTTTACCTCGAACAAAAATCAAGGTGAGTGGCTGACCCTTCTCTTCTCGACCCCCTTCTTAGTTCAATCGATAACATTAGTACAAATGAAATGATAGATGCAAGGGCATGGACACGTCTACTTATCTTATAATACTGTGTTGAACAAAAGATTGACTCATTGAACAAATTGATGCCACGAGAAGGCGGGACACGATGAAATGATTAAGTTCTAAAAAATGTAGACCATGCTTTAGTGACTAAATTGTTCTAAAATGGTCATAGACAACTTGTCGACAAGGTAAAAGTTTTCTCGAGCGGCACCCCGGGGCCATAGGACCATTTCGGCCTAGGGGGAAATACGGTATAGCTGTGCTGGTTAATAGCATGAATTAGACGGAGACTTTCAACGGGGCTCGATACTTGCGTTGAAATGGCCTCGACTATCAAAAGCTATGAGTCCAGGATGGCTTATTGTGTCATTGACCAAACGCATAATTTGCTCACGCTATACTAGCGATAACAATTGACAAGGAAGAATATGGTAAGTCTCACATTGCACGGCACGCTCAGTCATGGGTAAGTTCTAGCGTAATTTATATTATGCCTGTCATATGCTTGTCTAAAATTCATTAGGATGGTTAGAAAGATTCACAAAACTAAGTCATAAAATTCTTCAACCAAATGAGAGCATAGAACTTAATTTTCCACGCACCCGTAAAAAGTATAATGTACTGATCTTCGCTCTCCACAGGTACCCCGAACTAAGAAAGGCATACCACTTAAGCTAAAGGCGATGCAAGTACATTTGAAGCCTCGTCCGTGTGTTGAAGGCTTGTTTTGATCCTTTTGAAGACTCCACATTCAGTCCAGAAGAAATGATGTCTCGATTCCCCACGATTCCAGGTCTTTGGAAATATTTTATTATAAATGGGGATGTAATATATGGAATGACTATCTCATCATGCGTTCATTTTGTGATTGAGTCATGTTGTGACCGCGAGGCAAATGAATATAACAGAGTCATGTAAATAATGTTTATTATAAATAAAAGAAAAGTTCCTTCTGTTTTCAAATGTGTTTGTTCAATTTCTCTACGCACTCTACTTGATATTGTGTTTCGGATAACCTTATGACTATGCCTTGTGCGATCGTAACTTAGGTTTATACGGCATCACGCCCAGGGGACGACTATCGATTCTACGTAATCGGGGCATGACATAATGGTATCAGAGCATGGCTTTACATTCTTTGGTCTTTCGTCTAGAGTCTCAAACCTTTGATCTTGCATCGATGAGATAAGTTATTCCATATAATGAGTCCATAATATTTTGAGACTGATGTGCGTGTCTTCGTATTGTAGAAGTGGCAAAACTTATGGCAAAAATTGTGACTGAGCAAGAACAAAGTACTTCGAACATTTCGAGCAGCTCGCGGGCCAGAACTTCTAATAATGCCATCGAGAGGATGCTGTACATGATGGAGGCATAGCAGAAATAGTTCGAGAACCGACATCAGTAGATGGAGACACGACAGGCCCAATTCAAAGCTCGTTTCGATGCCCAAACCAAGATGCAACAAAAGCAACTTGATACTCTGCAGTAGATCATCCAGACAATTTTGGCCAACGAAAACCTGCAACTGTGCTTACTGTCACCGAGCCGACGGGTCAACCCATCGAAGTCGATCGAGAGGAGCCCGAGTGTCAACTTACGGTACCGAAAAGTTACAACTTTGAAGTGTCAGAATTCAAGAAAGCGTGTCACACCTCCTTCAGCGACACTGAAGGCCCTTCTATGACAGGTACGTTATATTATTACATGAGTTGTTAGTTAGCGACCTAGACAGCGTTCTACCATCGATTCTACAGCATAGGCTGGACGCTGTTACGTACTTGTGCCTCTATATCGGGTGCGGGTCTTGACACATTTTTAGTGGTGGCACATGCATGTCGAGATTTGCATTAGTGCGATGTCGTGGTAGTGCAACAATTTAGTTGTACTGCTGGGAGCCTGCGATAAAAGATAAGGACTAGGCTTTATATAAGAGGATACTCAATCACAACTAGGAAATTCTAATGGATTTGAAACTACCGACACTTGTTCAAATCTAAATAATCTAATTTCATACTTGTCCTTCTTTGATAATATCATCCTTGCTCCGTTATTGACCTCTTGTTTGATCTGTCTTCAGGATGCCGTCGAAGACTCGATCACACCGTTTTGTCCCAGACACTGCTACTGAGAGGTCTGCTACCTCTCGTTCGGTTCAACATGCAGTTAGGACTGCTCCACTCCTTACGTCTGCTCACGTGGAAGTATCTGCTACTTTAGGGGGTCCTCCTTCACCTATTTTAAGGATTTTCCCTATTATTCCTGATATTCTCCACCACCACCTCCTGTTCCGGTAGATGTCGCACAACTATTTATGCTTTTCAGAGAGATGTTGAATGCTCAGTGTCGTCAGTCTGCCGACATGAGGCAGGGCATTAATAATGCTCACCAAGTAGCGATGGCGGCAGTTGAGAGGGTGACTCAGGTGCAGCCACCCGGAGGTCAGGCTCGGCATCCGAGGCCGGGCACTATCATCGATTTCCAGAAGATGAGGCCCAAGGACTTCTACGGTATTGAGGGTATCTTGTATGCAGACGATTGGATTAAGTATATTCAGGGGATCTGTCATCTGGCGTAGATTTCGGATAGTCTACAGATTAAGGCGACGGGCAGTCAGATGTTCGACCTTGCCCTGACATGGTACTGTACAGATCCGAGGGTCAGAGTTGAAGGGCAGACTTGGAAGGCGTTCAAGAAGCTTTTCAAGAAGAAGTTTTCCCCGGATGTGGCTCTCAGTGCCTTGGAGAGTCAGTTCGAGAGCCTCGTCCAAGGGAACAGAACAGTAGAGGAGTTTGCTGGAGAGTTCTATCGTTTAGACAGATTTGTGGAAGGGCTGAGTGATGTGGCAAAGGCAAAGAAGTTTCGAAAGGGCTTGATCAAGGAGGTCAAGTCACTGCCCAAGAGTGACACGACACAAATTTTAAGCAAATCTTGGCAAGCGCTCATGCAGCTAAGGATGACTTAGAGCTTAAGTCCAAGAGAGGCAGAGATGATTTAGGAGGAGCAAGCGGTAGTACGAAGCGTCCCTTTGTGCAGAAGGCAGTGCACCAGCCCCAGCAGTTGTTGGCACTGACTAGAGCTCTCGTTCATCAGGTGCAGCATCAGCCTTGGGGACAGGACTAGAGGGTGCCCACTTGTGCCTACTGCAGAAAGTCGGGACATACTTGGGACGTTTACAGGAGAAGGTTGAAGGTGTATTTATTTTGTGGATCCGCTGCTAACTAGATGAAGGATTGTCCCACCGTACCTCCATTTTGTGGAGCATAGGGTCAGAGAGAGGGAGCTAGGCCACTTATGGTACAGCACCATGTCCCACACCATCAGAGGGATATACCCCAGAGGGGCAGGGCTTTTGCGCTGACGGTCGAGAAGGCCGACGCTATTGGTGATGGGTTAGCAGGTCTGTCTTTTCCTGTCCTTCTTTTTTATCTTATTGTGTGATTATATTAGTATCTGTCAGGATATTTTGTGTTGTGCTAGATAGTGTGGTGATCCTGTTTGAGACTGTGAAATCATGACCAATAGGCCCATGATCTTGCGTGTTGTTGGACAGAAATTTCTTGACTTTGATTGTTGGGGGTTTGACCTAAAAGGAGTACGACCAACTTTAAATTTCGAAGACGAAATTTTTCTAAGGAGATAAGTTTGTAACCACCACTTTCTAAAATAAGGGCATTTTTGACTTTTTTTTTGAATTTAATTATTTTAGTTATCTTTTAATTAATTGAATTATGTTAGTGATGTTATTTTGGTAAAACCTTAGAACCACCTTTACTAGATGATTAGATATGACCAGGGTAGATTAGATTGTGAGTTTTAATAAAACTTAAAACTCATTTTCATTTAGTTAATTAGTCTCTATTCTAATTAGATAGTCAATTGAACTTTTAGGCTAAAAATACTAAGTTAAAATGGACCCTTTTCTTAGTATGACAACTTAGGAGAGCCTTCTAGACTTTCTACTAGTGAACTAAACCCTAAAGTAAACCTAACATGGCAGTCCACCTTCATTAAATAGCCCCACTTCTTCATCTTCCTCCTCTTTCATTCAAAACCTAACCCTAATTTGGAAGCTTTTCCCCCAAATTGTTCCTACACCCTTTTCTCATCCAAATTAGTTTCATTTTCTTCCCCTTGGAGAGGAGAATGGTCTATTGGCTAGTTTGGAAGGATTTAGAGCATTGGAGCTTGAGGGGATTCTAGATCTAGGAATTTGTTCATTGGGAATTTATCTCCCAATTGGTAAGAGCTCTCTAAAATGGCAGTCCACCTTCATTAAATAGCCCCACTTCTCATCTTCCTCCTCTTTCATTCAAAACCTAACCCTAATTTAGAAGTTTTTCCCCCAAATTGTTCCTACACCCTTTTTTCATCCAAATTCTCCCAAATTAGTTTCATTCTCTTCCCCTTGGAGAGAAGAAGGCTTTATTGTCTAGCTTGGAAGGATTTTGCCACTTCTAGTTTTTATAATTGAAGGTAAAATGGTTATTTTCCATTTTTTGATATTTTGTGATTATTTATTTATTAATATTGATATTTGGGGATTAGTTTAGTCGGTTTGATTTTTGTCTCGTTTCGACTTGTGTTAGTGGCCCGGGTAGCTTAAACTCTAGTTGGGCCCATAAACCCCACTAATTAGTCTAGTGTAATTAAGCTAATCCCACATGACTAGATAGGTTCAATTAGAGATTAGAACTTGACCCTTTTGACCCCAAATCTTGGCATGACTTAAGTTGACCCAAGGGAGACAAGTTGGGGGCATTTTAGACATTTCAACAAGGCCCATTAAGGCACAATCATGGCCGGCCACATATAGGCTAGGTTTCCCCTCTATCTTTTCATTACTTGCCTCTTTTCCCCCAAATTTGTTCTTCTCCAGAACTTGAGAGCTTCCCTCTTGGTTTTGAGCCCTCAAACCCATACAATCTTCCTATTTTCCTCTCATTTCACCAAGGAGAAGGTGCTAGCAAGGAGTGGGAGCAAGAAGCAAGGAAGGGTGTCCAATTTCAAGAAGTTTTTGTGTCGGAACCGTGTCCTTTTGAGTGCTTCGTTGGGATCCAACTCCCAATAGGTATAACCATATCTCTAATCCATTTTTCCTTGCATTTTAGCTAGATTTGAATCCACCCCCATGCATGAACCACCATTAGATTTGATTATGAGGCTCTCTTGAGTCCACTTTAGGAAGTTGGGGTAGTTTGGTGTTCCCATTGAGAGTTTCCAATAGGATGCACCCCATGTGTTTGATTTTATGCTCAATAGGCTAATTTGTCTTTTAGTTTCAAATTTATATATGTTAGAGGGTAGATGGACCATGGTTAGGATGGTTAGACTTATTATCCTTATGGTTGAATCTAAGTAGTTTAGCCTACAAGTCATGTTTTAAGTCTCTACATGTCATTTTTGATACATATTAATATTGGACTATTTTGGGGTTGATGTTGTATATATATATATATATATATATATATATATATATATATATATATATATATATATATATATATATATATATATATATAGTGGTATGTGTGTGTGTTTGTTTATAGTGTGAGATGAGTCTAGTGTTGTATTAGAGTAGTGTTTGATATGTTTTAGTGTCTAGTGTTTGATATGTTTTAGTGCCTAGTAGGGGTGTGTGTGTGTGTGTGTGTGTGTGTGTGTGTGTGTGTGTGTGTGTGTGTGTGTTTAGAAGTGAGGAGAGGCGGGAGCTGCTGCCCCCAAGGCAGCAGCCACTTTAGGCTACAGGGTAGCAGTTGTAGCAGTAATACAGTTGCAGCAGCAACATAAGCAGAGCATGGCAGCCCCCTTTAGCACATTCCCCTTTGTGTGCTTGTGTTTGCCTATGTGTGTGTGTGTGTCTAAGTTATATATATGTTAGTAAGTTGTTAAGTTAGTCTACGTTAGTATAGATAGTTAGTAGTATATATAGATGTTAGAATCTATGTAGATGTTAGAGATATGTTAGATATTTGTTAGATAGCAAGTTAGCCTTGTTAGATATTATAATACTTTAGATGTTAGCTTAGAGATATAAGTTAGATTATGGGTTAAGGTATCCTTGTATCTTAGGGTACTAAGGTTAGTATCTTAGGGTATTACTTTACCTACAAGGTAAATAAGGTTTACCTTATTTCAAGGTAAGATATTGGGTTACCTTCAAGGTAAGGGATATACCTAGGATACTAAGGGTAGATATCTAAGTGTTGGTTAGCTAGTAGCTTAGGGTAGATGCTAGATATCTAAGTTTAGTATATTGGTAGGTTAAGGTATATATTTACCTAAGTTAAGGTATTGGATTCCTACCAAGGTATTGGTATTGGGTTACCAATGGGACCAAGGTATATGGTATCTTGGTAGGTAAAGGTTAGGAAAAAGATACTTAGACTAGATTTGACCCTGTTGACCAAAGTTGACTATTTTGACTGAAAGTCAACATTGACCTAGATTGGACTAGGAGTTGACCAGTTGACCAAAAGTCAACTGTGAGTCAACATTAGCCTAGTTTGACCTAGATTAGACTAGGAGTTGACCAAAAGTCAATTGTAAGTCAACCTTTGACCCAGTTTGACCTAGTTTGACTTAGTGTGACCTAGTGTGACTTAGTTTGACTGAGTTTGACCTAGATTGCATAGCATACACTAGAATATCATGCCATTTACTGTCAAACCCTAATTAACTCATGATATCTCATCTTTAGGTCCGTGACATCACTCTGAGCATTGATTCTTATTGACAGCTCAGGATCGCAGGTGAGTACATTCTCTGATAGTTGTCATTGTCTTGATATCTGCTATATCCGATTCAGTTGTAGCATTTTACTTGATTCCTGACATGATGGTACAGGGACTAGTATACGTCAGATCATGTCATGAGATGTTATTCCTGGACTTTCCTGGTATATGGGTGCATTATTTGATCTTATTTCCTGTACTTGTATAGACATCGATTTGGGAGTGGGTTGGCCCCTGCTTTTGAATCATGTGTCATAACGTGTTATGTCCGAATCCATATACTATTCGGGGATGGGGAGTTATTAGAGGTTATATGATCATATCCATCATGTTATTCATGTGCTTGTGCCACCCTCACCGTACGTAGGGTATAGCGAGATCTTATATTTATTGTGCTCGCTTTCCATGTTGGCCGGCTTGACCCTTCTTGTGCTTTTCTTGTGATAACAGAGCCAAATGGAATAGCCTAATCATGTGTCCCAAGTCGATCACATAACACTCTAATATCTCAAGGCACTGTTTATGTTTACATTATATATCAGATATTCATGTACAATTTATATTCCAGTATTTATACCCTGACATGTTATCCAGTTTTACATATCATGTTTATATTCTAGTCTTAATATTTCATCTTGTATTCTATTATAATTGTCTCTTATAGAATTTGTCAATTCATATGGAATTGTTGTTAGCGTTTGTACTTGCTCATATCCTGACAGGATAACCCTGTTGATGTTTACAGATAATATAGATGATAATTGCTTGAACTTCTATGGATTTGGCATAGACGGTGAGTATGACCAGGACATCCTGTGGAGCCGATGCCGATTGAGGACGTATCGCCTGATTAGACTTAGACTAGTTAGGCTTGACTGGACTGCGTTCCATCTAGTACTTGAGACTTGTAGTATACTTTATATTTGGGATCTTGTGTTATGTTTTAAACTCTAAACTTGTGTTGTGATCTTGTATCTATTTCCAGTTTATCTTTCTATCCTATCTTATCATATTTCGTGCTATCTTCCTTAGATGTCTTGTGATTGAGTTATAACTTTATATATCTCCGTACAGAGTTGACAGGTTTATATATTGTGTCTAGATGTTGTATATTGTAGACAACCTATACAGCGTTCTACTGCAGATTCTGTGGCGTAGGCTGGACGTTCCCATGTGTTCGTGTCCCTAATCAGGGTACGGGTCGTGACACATTTTTGTGGTGGCCCATACAGGTCTTTGTGTCGCAACTAGTACGATCTCGTAATGGTACTCGACTTAGAGTACTAATTACGAGCCTGCAGTTAGGATATAGGTTCTAGATTATGATAGGAGTTACTCAATCACATTTTAGAAAAAATTTCGATCTTTCGATTATCATGACAACTCTTCTTGCATTTTGAATTTAATTATCCTTCTTTGATAATATCTTATCTTATGCCATATTGATCTTTTGCTCGAATCTGTCTTCAGGATGACAATGACTCGAGCTCAGGCAGCTGGATCCAGTGCAGCACCGGAGAGGTCTGATCCTTCGCGACCTATTTCTTCGGATGAGGGAGTGGTCCAGGAGGCTGTCCCTACTGCCCCTACTGTTCATATCATCGAGGTGGGAGAGGCAGCAGCACCTGGAGGTCTTCTTCAGCAGATTCGGAGGCCTAGTATCGTCGTACCAGAGACTCTTCTACCTCCACCTGTACTGCCGATAGACGTTATACAGATGTTTACACTTCTCCAGCAAATAATGGAGTCGCAACGAGCACAGGCAGAGGCGTCGCAGTGTCAGGCAGAGGTCTTGAGGCAGAGCATGGAGAATGCTCATCAGTTGGTACTGGCAGTAATTGAGAAGATGGTTGCGGCTCCGGTTTAGGACGCCCCCGCCAGGAGCCGCATAAGCAGCAACCGAGGCCTGGTTCAGTGCTTGACTTCAAGAAGATGTACCCTTGAGAGTTCAGGGGAACCGAGGACATCCTTTATTTTGATGATTGGCCAGAGGACGTAGAGCGGAGCCTAGAGTTGGCATAGATCCCAGAGAGGTTACGGGTATCAGCATCGACGAGTCAGTTCTTCGATATCGCGTTGACCTTGTACCGTACGGACCCTCGTGCATCTATTAAAGGGCAGACCTGGGAGAACTTCTGGAGGCTATTCAAGAAGAAGTTTTTTCCTAATGTAGCTCTCAGCGCGTTGGAGGGCCAGTTTATAGGACTGGTCCATGGGAACTCGTCGGTGGACGAGTATGCGGCGGAGTTCTTTCGCCTGAGCTGATTCGCCCCGGGGATGGTTCAGGATGAAGGAAAGAAGGCCTGCAAGTTCAAGAGGGGCCTGAAGCACGTTGTTCGTTCTCGCACATCTAGGCGTCGCGAGGAAAATTTTGACCAGATATTGATGGACGCTCAGATAGCGAAAGAGGACTTCGGTCTCAGGCCCAAGAGGAACGGTAATGCTTTGGGAGCTGGTTCTAGTACGAGGCCAGCCAAGCTTCCTTACACTCAGCAGAGGCCGTTCTAGCAGCAGCCTCAGTTTCAGCAGCATTAGGCACCAGCACGTACCCATCAGCAGCAGGGGCAGAGGCAGATCCCTCAGTGTGGCTACTGTGGGAAGTCGGGTTACACTAGTAAGGTCTATAGGAAGAGGTTGGGTGCTTGCCTGTATTGTGGAGCGACCAACCATCAGTTGAAGAATTGCCCTGTCAGTACAGCCAAGGGAGGTCAGGACAGAGCACCACCTGCTAGAGCTCCAGTTGGACCTGCAGTTCAGCAGAGGGGTCCGCCACTTCAGACGCAAGTAGCAGTATTTTGCCTAGCATCAGAGGGGAGCACCCCAGTGCAGAGCGTTCGCACTGGCAGTTGAGGAGACTGAGCCTGTGGGAGATATAGTGGCAGGTTCTATTCTACTCGATTCTTTTCCTACATTAGCTTTGTTTGACTCTGGTGCTGCGCACAGTTTTGTATCTGTTTCTTTTGCTCTTAGACACAATATTATTGCTGAATTTATGGGTAGTATTTGCAAGATTATGACCGGATGAGGCATTATTTTGGTCAATAATATTTACAAGGGCAGAGAATTACACTGGGAGGCCAGGACTTGAGTGCGTGTTTGCTCGTATTGCTACTTTCGACCTACGATGTGGTACTTAGAATGGATTGGTTGAGCAGGCACATGCTAGTATAGACTGTAGAGGAGGCAGAGTTTTGTTTAGACCGTTGGGAGAGCCAGAGTTTACGTTTGCCAAGGGAGCAGCTGAGCCGGGAGATGGTTTCTGTGGAGCCTTGTTGGCGGGACAGGAATTGCCACATCCATTGATAGCAGGGTTCTTAGATATTTTCCTCGAGGAGTTGCCTGGGATGCCGCCAGACAGAGATATTGAGTTCTCTATATACTTGGTGCTGGGCGCTGAGCCTATTTCACAACACATCTACTGGGTCAACAACAGCGGGTTGGCAGAGCTGAAGAAGCAAGTCGACGAGCTACACGACAAGGGTTTCATCAGATCCAGTTTATTACCTTAGGGCACACCAGTTCTATTTCTACCGATGAAGGATGGTACGGTATGTATGTGTATCGACTACGGAGTAATTAACAACCTCACTATCAAGAACAAGTGCCCGTTGCCGAGGATTGACGACTTATTCGATCAGTTGAGCGGTGCAAAGGTGTTTTTGAAGATAGACTTGAGGTACGGTTATAATCAGCTAAACGTGAAGAAGGAAGACATTCCGAAGACAGCTTTTCGGACTCGGTACGGCCGTACAAATTTACTGTCTTGCCATTTGGGTTGACCAACGCCCCAGCAGTGTTCATGAACTTGATAAACAAGGTATTCCATCAGTGCCTTGACAAGTTCATAGTGGTCTTCATAGATGATATCTTGGTATACTCGAAGACGCCGGAGGAGCATAAGGAGCATCTGCGAATTGTGCTAGAGACTCTGAGAAGGGAGCAACTTTATAGGAAGCTTTCGAAGTACGAGTTCTTCCTGGGGCAGGTAGAGTTCTTGGGTCATGTTGTGACCGAGCACGGCATCTCAGTGGACCAGAAGAAGATTTCAGCGGTGGAGTCCTAGTCCACACCGAGTTCAGTCGTCGAGATTCAAAGCTTTCTGGGTCTAGTAGGCTATTACCGAAAGTTCGTCCAGGACTTCTCTCGGATTACAGAGCCGATGACTAGACTCACCAGGAAGGATGTGGAGTTCGTCTGGACTTAAGAGTGTCAGGATGCCTTCGTTGAGCTGAAGAAGAGGTTAACCTCAGCTCCTATCTTGACGTTACCATCTGGGACTGGTGGTTTCACGATCTACAATGACGCTTCTGGGAAGGGCTTGGGTTGCGTTCTTCAGCAGCACGGAAAGGTGATTGCCTATGCATCTAGGCAGTTACATCCTCATAAGAAGAACTACCCTACCTACGATCTGGAATTGGTAGCTGTTATCTTTGCTTTGACGTTGTGGAAGCATTACCTGTACGGAGAGCGAGTTGAGATCTTAACGGATCACAAGAGCTTAAAGTACATGTTCACTCAGAAGAAGTTGAACATGAGACAGACGGTGGCTTGAGCTGATAAAGGACTTTGATATCTCGTTGTAGTACTGTCACGACCCACTCCCGAATAATCGGACATGAGTCGGACACGCCCAGCCTTCGTTGTTAGACACGACGAAGTAAGCTGTACCAATCTAGGGAAATCTAACCAGATAATCATGACAAGTACAAATCACAGCATCTATAAACGTATCCCAGAATTAAAGTACATGTCTCAGAATTATTACATTCCAGCAAATGAAAGTAAAGTCTACTAGCCTCAAAATACAAGAAAATGTAAACTGCTAAGGTAAAGCTCTAGGCTTCCGCAGTCTCTAAGTCAAGAGCAACTCCAGCTGGCTCTACTGTATCTACCGGCTCTCGGCCATAATAGGTATCACACAAAGCCTCTATCTCACCTGCAACATATCCTAGTCAGAAGCGGAGCAAAGTACAGTTCTAGGTAATGAACAAGAACATGATATGGAAAATAAGTACAGGGTATATGAATAGGAAATATAGGAAATGAACATAAAAGTATAGGAAAGTAGGTACAGGAGATAAAGTACATAAACTACAGTATAAGAATATAAAGTACATGAAATGTAAAGTACAGGAAATATAATATACAGGAATAAAACTATAATCCTGAAGTACAAGACATGGTAAGTGCACTATGTTTGAAATAAAACTAGCCTATACAACCGGCTGGAGTGAGTACAGGAGCATGTACAGGTGTACATGAATATGGTACGGCTTAGGGCCCACGTACACGATGCGAGGCCTAAGCTATCTACATGAATATAGTAACCGGGGTTTGGTCATATGGTTAGTGTATTTCCCCACCCGACACAAGTAAGTACAAGAACATGAAATACAGGAGCACATGATATCGTGTCATGATGTGTCACAAGAATAGTACAAGATATGTAAATGCACAAGACCATAAAAAAGTACTTGCCTTGCTCCGGGAAATCAAGTGTACTAGATGGAGCTGGATGTCCTCCTGTTTATTTATTAGGTACAAGTTGGTTAACAACTAACAAATTCCATTTTAGTTTATCTTGTAAATTCTAAACATAGGCTAACTATAGAATACTTATAATGATGTACTAACTAGCTATACACTATTTCCAACTAGTTTATAGGATAGACAAATATATTAAAATAGTATACCTAAAATATTTGTATAAAAACATTGTGATACTATGGCTATCATTTATTTATGCTAACATTGTTTACTATAACATTTCTTTGGAAAATAACTAGATTACACATTTGAAATAAATAATAGAAATTTCCTTTAGCTGGTTCCTCTAATCTTAGGTCGAACCAAGTCGTATGGTAAGACTCGAGTATCTCATCTCAACAGGTATTTTTCAGATCCAATATCCAGAGGCACTCAGTTGCATAACTAATAGTAAAACATTTGGAAAATTTTGCAATCTCAGATTATTTAACCGGTTAAGCTTACTAAGCAACTATAACCCAATAAATCAAAATACTGAAAAACACAAGGAAGAATCAAAGAAATCAAGATACAGGAATATAGTATTCTCCCATGGCCCGCATCCTAACCATCCTGCACTTGACACCCCAAACTCAACTACTACCAGTCAACACCATACACACTGAACACACACAAAAATATACATAAAATAGAACATTAACCTACAAGAATTTATACAAGCTTTACATAAAATAAGAACTCAATAAATGATCCCCTCCGGATTCGGCTAACTGCTACTGCTGCACCCGATGTCTTCGTAACAGACACGAACACAGGCCGTCCAATACAGCTAACAGGATACGAACTCACAGCAATTCATCGGACATAGACACACCAATATGCGAGTCACTGGTCACATAATATAGGTGACAACACTTAATTCAGACCAAAAAAATAGAGCAGAGATTTTAGAAGAGGTTACCTGTATGAAGAATGATTCAACGAACTCAACAATTCCAATAATAAGCACTCCTCCAAACTCAGGAAATTCGTAAAATTCTGATTCAAATGTTTGCCCAAACTGTTCAATGCAAGGAATAAAAAACAAGACTCAGATTAAATGGGACAGAGTAATTCCTCCCATGCATCAATCAAAATAAAACTTTATCAAACTTACTAGGGATTCTCAGCTCAGTAATACTCCCGAATTTGAACCAAATCCAAACAACGAAAAAACTGGTAAAACCAAAAGAAAATAGTATTGATTTATTACACTAACTGACCAAAATTAGATCGGCTACAAACGACACTCACCAAACGTTCGGATCGGATTGTCGGACACGAGTCCAGCTCGACCAGTGCCTGGAATGGATTGATCTACATAATTCGGTGGAAGAGAAAAGATCACAACAAGTATATAATATAACTGCAAAGAAACGTTCGATTCGAACTCACCCTCTCGACATAGCCGACTGATTAAAAACAGAAGATCACCACAGAAATTTGATACCGAAAAATGGAGTTTCAACCTGGAATTTTGAGTTTCAGAACGATCGATTTACGAAGTTAAACAAATAGAAGCTGGATCAAAAAAATAGAAGCTAAATCGGGACTCACCCTCTCGACGCAGTCGATGTGTCGTCGACGGAAGCTCCGGAAGTTAATAGAGCAAGGAACGCTCGAAGAGACGATCGCCGGAAAGATCTGCATCGCCGAGTCGCCGGAGAGATGTCACTATCGCGACCGCCTCCTTCTCGAACGCCGGTGGGAGTAGGTCAGGATGAAGGAATTTGGGGCTGCTCCTCCGAGACAGAGTGGAACGAAAAGAAAAAAATAACAACAACTAATGACTTACTCCCTTCACTACAGTTACTAATATAACTCTCACATTTTACAAATTAATCCCTCCACTTAATGGTACTTTTGTACTTACCCCCTCCCCCTTTTCGTTATTTACACAATCATTCAAAAATCTGTTTGAAAAGTGGTTATAAGTTGTTAGGGAGTTGGGACCACTCCAAATAGATTTAAAAATTAGTTATTTGCCAAAAATTTAAATCTCCCCCCAAAAATGATCATGAATTATTTATTCAAAATATTTAGTCAAAAGCTATTATTATTTGAAATGATTTTAAAATCCCACTTATATTCCTCAAAATGGGGAGGTGGAGTTACAAATCTCTTCCCCTTAAAATAATTTCGTCCTCGAAATTCGAGAAACAAACCAAAATAAGTCTCAAAAATCACAAAAGAGGTTCAAACAGAAGTCATTTATTGAATTTAAATTTTTTGAAAATCAGAATACAATCAAGCAAACAAACTAGGATAGCGCTCCCGCATCTCGTCCTCGTGCTTCCATGTGGACTCTCCCGGAGAGTGATGTCTCCACATAACACGAACAAGTGGGATAGTCTGATTCCGCTGGCGCTTCTCCCTCCGATCAAGGATCTCCACTGGCTGCTCCTCGTAGGTCAAGCTCGGACCCACCTCTAGCTCTGAATAATACACCACATGACTCGGACCTGGAATATAGCGTCAAAGTTGAGACACATAGAAGACGTCATGCACTCCCTCCAAGCTGGCTGGAAGCACTAGTCGATATGCCACCTCGTCAATCCGTGCCGTCACGTCGAACGGCTCGATGTACCTTAGACTGAGCTTTCTGCCTCTGACAAATCTGATGATGCCTCTAGTCAGTGAGATCTTCAGGAATACTCTATCTCCAACCGCGAACTCTAGTGGCCGTCTGCTGCTGTTCGTCCAGTGCTTTTGCCGATCATGTACAACTCTGAAATGCTCCCTAATCAGTCTGACTTTCTCAGCTGAGTCTACAACCATCTCTGGCCCAAGCAAAGCCCTCTCGCCAACGTCGTCCCAAGATAAAGGTGTACGACATCTCCGCCCATACAGTGCCTCGAACGGGGTTATCTCGATGCTAGCCTGATAACTGTTGTTATAGGCAAACTCCACAAGATGCAAATAATCCTCCCACGAACTACCGAAGTCAAGTGCGCAAACCCGCAACATGTTCTCCAATGTCTGAATGGTCCTCTCGGACTGCCCATCTGTCTGCCGATGATAGGCGGTGCTGAACTTCAACTGTGAACCCAAGCTCAGTTGTAAACTCCTCCAGAAATGTGATATGAAGCGGCTGTCTTTGTCTGAAATGATGCTTACTGACACTCCATGAATTCTCACGATCTGACACATGTAGAGGTCTGCAAGCTTCTCGGTCGACAG
This sequence comes from Iris pallida, assembly GCA_029216955.1. Lineage (NCBI taxonomy): Eukaryota > Viridiplantae > Streptophyta > Magnoliopsida > Asparagales > Iridaceae > Iris > Iris pallida. The sequence goes on from JANAVB010038613.1 coordinate 9,811,914, forward strand.
CCCAACCTTGTACGGAATGAAATAAGCAGACTTTGTCAGTCTGTCTACGATAACCCAAATAGCACCATTGCCACTGGGCGTACGCGATAAACCAGAGACGAAGTCCATGGTGATGTGCTCCTACTTCTATTCCAGAATAGGTAAAGGCTGGAGTAATCCTGCTGGTCTTTGGCGCTCCGTCTTGACTTGTTGGCACACAAGGCATCTGGAAACAAATCTGGCAACCTCTCTCTTCATCCCATACCACCAAACATACTCTCGCAGATCCTTGTACATCTTGGTAGACCCAGGATGAATAGAATACTGCGACTGGTGGACCTCCTACATCACCTCCTTCCCTAAATCCTTGGGCAACCACAACTGGTTCCCTTGTCTCAGGGATCCATCATCTGCAATGGTGAAGTCGTCGAGCAATCCTGCCTCTGTCTGGCTTCTGAGACATCGGAGTCCCTCATTAAGAAATTGGGCCTTCTTGATCTTCTCTAACAGTCCTGACTGTATCTGCATGTGCATCAGTTGCCCTCCAACTCCTGGAAGAACTATCTCAATCCCCAGACTCTTAAGATCCTCCAAAAGATGCCGATCCATAGTGAGAAACATAGCAACAGGATATCGACTAAGAGCATCTGCCACCATATTCGCCTTTCCAGGGTGGTACTGCAGATTGATGTCAAAATCCTTCATGAGCTCCAGCCATATGCGCTGTCTCATATTCAGCTCCTTCCAATTGAAAACATACTTCAGGCTTTTGTGGTCCTTGAAGATGTCCACTTTCTCTCTATACAAGTAGTACTTCCACAGTTTCCAGGCAAAAATGACTGCTGCAAGCTCCAAGTGATGTGTAGGATAATTCTTCTTATGAGGCCTCAACTGTCTAGAAGCATAAGCAATGACTCTCTTGTTCTGCTCAAGCACACATCCCAAGCCCTTCCCTGAAGCATCACTGTAGATGACGAATCCCTCCGATCTAGATGGCAAAGCTAGAACTGGCGCTGTAGTGAGTCTTCTCTACAATTCTTCAAATACTGACTGGCAGGCGTCATTCGAGATAAACTCCTTGTCCTTCCGCGTACGCTTGGTCATTAGCTCTGCTATCTTGGCAAAATCTTTCACAAACTTTCGGTAGTAACCTACTAGACCCAGGAAACTACGAATCTCTGCTACTGACTTGGGAGATGCCCATGCTTCCACAGCTTCAATCTTTTGGGGATCCACAGAAATCCCCTCTCCAGTCACCATATGCCCCAAGAACTCCACTCTGTCCAAGAAAAACTCATACTTCGAGAGTTTTTCGTACATCTTCTCCTTCTGTAGAATCTCCAAAATAATTCGCAGGTGCTCCACATGCTCCTCCTCGGTCTTCGAATATATCAGAATGTCGTCAACGAAGACTACGACAAACTTGTCCAAATACTTGTGAAAAACTTTATTCATCAAGTTCATAAACACTTCTGGGGCATTGGTGAGTCTGAACGGCATCACCAAGAACTCATACCGGCCGTAACGGGTATTGAAAGCTGTCTTCGAAATATTCTGCTCCCGAACCTTCATATGATGATATTTCGACCGAAGGTCAATCTTAGAAAAGACCTTCGCCCCACTAAGCTGGTCAAACAGCTCGTCAATCCACGGTAAAGGGTATTTATTCTTGATGGTGATGTTATTAAGTGCACGGTAATCGATACACATCCTCACAGTCCCATCCTTCTTTGGTACAAAGAGTACCGGTGCTCTCCAGGATTGGACCGAATAAAACCCTTGCCCTGTAACTCATCAATCTGAGCCTTCAACTCTGCAGCTTCCTTCGGGTTGATCTTGTAGCAATATTGGGACTTCGGTGCTGATCCGGGTACTAGGTCGATGCTGAACTCCACATCTCGATCTGGAGACAATCCTGGCAAATCTTCGGGAAAGACGTCGCGATACTCTGCAATCAGCGGGTGCGACAACTCCTGGTCTTCTGCAACTGCCCCGAAGTAGACTCCCTCTGGCCTCTCTGCAATCTGTCTGCTGGTCTCGAACGGTAGAACTCCATATGGGCTGAAAATCACCTTTCCCTCATGGCAGTCTATTACGGTAAATTGCTCGCTCATCTAGTCGATGTCGAGGACTATATCAAATCTGGACAATGGCATCACTAGAAGTCGAGCCCTAAGTTTCCTTCCATCTATAGTGATAGGGCAATCTACCATCTCACTAACTGGCACTACCCCTCCTCCTGTTATAATCCGACAGTTCCTCCTAGTGGGCTTGGGTGTGAAGTCATGTCTATGCAGAAACTCATATGATATAATACTATGTGTGGCTCCAGAATCAAATAATGTAATGACAGGAACAGAATATAAAAGGATAAAACCTGTGATCACATCTGTTACTACCTCATCCTCCTCTGCGGCCATGACGTAAGCACGTCCCTGCTGTGGTGGTCCCCTCTACTGCTGGTGCTGTGCAAAATGCTGCTGCTGAGTAGGTAATGCCTGAACCCTCTGTGGGCAGCTGGTAGAGCTCTGGGTGGTACAGCTGGTAGTCCTCCAGCTCCTCGAGGTCCTCCTATCAGTCGAGCTGCAGCCTGTGGACAGTCCCTCATCTGGTGTGCGTCTGATCTGCAGAATAAACAGAGTCCGAGCCTCTTACGGCACTCGTCAAAGCGGTGTCCCGGCCGATAACAGAATACGCAAGTAACTACCTGCTGCTGTCTCTGAAGCTGATGTACAGGAGCTCCGGCTAGACGATGGTGCTGTTGTGCCGGCTGTTGTGGCCTCGCCTGAATCTGAGTCTGGGCCCTCTTCGTTGGTGCCTGGAAACTGCTGCTGCCAATATTCCGGTCCCTCTTTGGCTTCGGTTCTGTCTCTTTCTCTACAGCCTGAGCAATCTTGAGGATGCTCGCATGCCTCATTGCCTGACTAATCGTCACTGCATGTCGTAGCTCCCTGGTAAGGCCCTTCTTGAATCTCCAGGCTCTGTCCTTCGGTGCTCTGACTAGGTTCTCGACGAACCTATTGAGTCGAGTAAACTCTGAAGTGTACTCCGCAACCGTCATAGTCCCCTGCTGCAGCGTCTCAAACTGCATCCGAAGCTCATCCCGCTCCACATCGGCGAAAAACTTCTCCTTGAACAGAGTTTTGAAATCTGCCCAAGACACCTGAGGCTCAGCTAACTGGGGCTCCTCCCGGTACAAAGCCCTGGCCAAATCAAAGAGTTGCATGCTCGCCACCTCCACCTTCAGGTCATCCGGGATCCGTGCCATCTTCAAGGTCCTCTCTGCATTCTCCAGCCACTCGTCCGTATAAACTATCCCTTTGTTGCCCCAAAAGTCCATCGGGCAGAGGTTCTGGTAGTCCTTGGCCGTCCCTGGTCTCGATGCTGCTGGTGCTGCAGGTGCTACTGGAGCTGGTACTGCCGGCTCTCTGGTCCTGACCGCATCTACAACTGTCACCCGAAACTGTGCTGCCTGGTGGTTCTAGGCCTCCATAAACTGCTGGAACATGGCCATCACCTGAGCGCCGTCGAAAGTCATCGTCGGGGGCAGCGAAGGAAAGATAGAAGGCGGTGGCGGAAGCTGATCTAATGGAGCATCTGATGCAGACTGATCCGAGCTGCCTACAACTTCCGACTGATCAGCTGTCTTCCTCGTAGCGACCATCCTACAACAAAAAAAAACTTTATGATTGAGAAAACCCTAACCTACCAGAAAATGTAAATGTTTTATAATATCCATATATACCCGATGTACCCGATTTCTTATGCTGTGATTTAAATTTCCCTAATGTAATCAAGTCCCCCAATAGTACACTAATACCTAGGTACTATTAGGATAGACCTGCATGGGCCACAACTAAAAACATGTCACGACCCGCTCCCGAATAATCGAACACGAGTCGGACACGCCCAGCCTTCATCGTTAGACATGACGAAGTAAGCTGTACCAATCTAGGGAAATCTAACCAGATAATCATGACAAGTACAAATCACAGCATCTATAAACGTATCCCAGAATCAAAGTACATGTCTCAGAATTATTACATTCCAGCAAATGAAAGTAAAGTTTACTAGTCTCAAAATACAAGGAAATGTAAACTGCTAAGGTAAAGCTCTAGGCTTCCGCAGCCTCTAAGTCAAGAGCAAATCCAGCTGGCTCTACTGTATCTACCGGCTCTCAGCCATAATAGGTATCACACAAAGCCTCCATCTCACCTGCAACATATCCTAGTCAGGAGCGGAGCAAGTACAGTTCTAGGTAATGAACAAGAACATGATATGGAAAATATGTACAGGGTACATGAATAGAAAATACAGGAAATGAACATGAAAGTACAGGAAAGTAGGTACAGGAGATAAAGTATAGGAACTACAGTAAAGGAATATAAAGTACAGGAAATGTAAAGTACAGAAAATGTAATGTACAGGAATGAAACTATAATCCTGAAGTATAAGACATGATAAGTGCACCATGTTTGAAATACAACTAGCCTATGTGACCGGCTGGGGTGGGTACAGGAGCATATACAGGTGTACATGAATATGGTACGGCTTAGGGCCCGCATGCACGATGCGAGGCCTAAGCTATCTACATGAATATAGTAACCGGGATTTGGTCACATGGCTAGTGTATTTCCCCACCCGACACAAGTAAGTACAAGAACATGAAATACAGGAGCACAGGATATTGTGTCATGACGTGTCACAAGAAGAGTACAAGATATGTAAATGCACAAGACCGTAGAAAAGTACTTGCCTTGCTCCGGGAAATCAAGTGTACTAGATGGAGCTGGATGTCCTCATGTTTATTTAGTAGGTACAAGTTGGTTAACAACTAACAAATTCTATTTTAGTTTATCTTGTAAATTCTAAACATAGGCTAACTATAGAATACTTATAATGATGTACTAACTAGCTATACACTATTTCCAACTAGTTTATAGGATAGACAAATATATTAAAATAGTATACCTAAAATATTTGTATAAAAATATTGTGATACTGTGGCTGCCATTTATTTATGCTAACATTGTTTACTATAACATTTCTTTAGAAAATAACTAGATTACACATTTGAAATAAATAATAGAAATTTCCTTTAACTGGTTCCTCTAATCTTAGGTCGAACCAAGTCATATGGTAAGACTCGAGTATCTCATCTCAACAGGTATTTTTTAGATCCAATATCCAGAGGCACTCATTTGCATAACTAATAGTAAAACATTTGGAAAATTTTGCAATCTCAGATTATTTAACCGGTTAAGCTTACTAAGCAGCTATAACCCAATAAATCAAGATACTGAAAAATACAAGGGAGAATCAAAGAAATCAAGAAACAGGAATATAGCTTCTCCCATGGCCCGCATCCTAACCATCCTGCACTTGACACCCCAAACTCAACTGCTACCAATCAACACCATACACACTGAACACACACAAAAATATACATAAAATAGAACATTAACCTACAAGAATTTATACAAGGTTTACATAAAATAAGAACTCAATAAATGATCCCCTCCAGATTCGGCTAACTGCTACTGCTGCACCCGATGTCTTCGTAACAGACACGAACACAGGCCGTCCGACACAGCTAACAGGACACAAACTCACAGCAATTCATCGGACATGGACACACCGATATGCGAGTCACTGGTCACATAATACAGGTGACAATACTTAATTCAGACCAAGAAAACAGAGCAGAGATTTTAGAAGAGGTTACCTGTATGAAGAATGATTCAACGAACTCAGCAATTTCGAAAATAAGCACTCCTCCATACTCAGGAAATTCTTAAAATTCCGATTCAAATGTTTTCCCAAACTGTTCAATACAAGGAATCAAAAACAAGACTCAGATTAAATGGGACAGAGTAATTCCTCCCATGCATCAATCAGAACAAAACTTCGGCAAACTTACTAGGGATTCTCAGCTCAATAATACTCCAGAATACGAACCAAATCCAAACAACGAAAAAACTAGTAAAACCAAAAGAAAACAGTATTGATTTATTACACTAAATGACCAAAATTAGATCAGCTATAAACGACACTCACCAAACGTTCAGATCGGAGTGTCGGACACGAGTCCAGCTCGATCAGTGCCTAGAATGGATCGATCTACACAATTCGGTGGAAGAGAAAAGATCACAACAAGTATATAATATAACTACAAAGAAACGTTCGATTCGAACTCACCCTCTCGACATAGTCGACTGATTCAAAACAGAAGATCACCACAGAAATTTGATACCAAAAAATGGAGTTTCAACCTAGAATTTCGAGTTTCAGAACGATCGATTTACGAAGTTAAACAAATAGAAGTTGGATCGGAAACAAATAGAAGCTGGATCGAGACTCACCCTCTCAACACAGTCGATGTGTCGTTGACGGAAGCTCCGGGAGTTAATAAAGCAAGGAACGCTCGAAGAGATGATCGTAGAAAAGATTTGCATCGCCGAGTCGCCGGAGAAATGTCACCATCGCGGCCACCTCCTTCTCGAACGCCGACGGGAGTAGGTCAGGATGAAGGAATTTGGGGCTGCTCCTCCGAGAGAGAGTGGAACGAAAAGAAAAAAATAACAGCAGCTAATGACTTACTATCTTCACTACAGTTACTAATATAACTCTCATATTTTACAAAGTAATCCCTCCACTTAATGGTACTTTTGTACTTACCCCTCCGCCTTTTCGTTATTTGCACAATCAATCAAAAATCTGTTTAAAAATTGGTTATAAATTGTTAGGGAGTGGGGACCACTCCAAATAGATTTGAAAATTAGTTATTTGCCAAAAATTCAAATCTCCCCCCAAAAATGATCATGAATTATTTATTCAAAATATTTAGTCAAAAGCTATTATTATTTGAAATGATTTTAAAATCCCACTTATATTCCTCAAAATGGAGAGGTGGAGTTACAAGTACCATCCAGGGAAGGCCAACGTAGTTGCAGATGCCTTGAGAATGTATCCCGTCTCTATGTATTTGACGGCAGATCATCATCTTTTGGCCGATCTAGATAGTTTGGGTATCGAAGTGATTGTTACGGGAATAGAGATTCAGATGTGGGGCTTACAGATTCAGTTTGAGTTGATAGACAGAGTCAGATCAATGCAGTATGATGATGTTGCCCTGAGAAGCATCAGGGAGCAGATGTGGGCAGATTTGCTCGACGATTTCTCTATCGTCGAAGATGGGTCACTGAGGCACGGTGCTAGACTGTACGTTTCAAGTGGAGAGCTTCGAAAGGAGGTACTTGAGGAAGCGCATCGATCTCAGTACTCTATGCATCCTGGAGCCAATAAAATATACAGAGACCTGAGAAAGCACGTATAGTGGTACGATATGAAGTGAGAGGTAGCTCAGTTTGTATCTCGCTGCTTAGTGTGTCAGCAGGTAAAAGCCGAGAGACAGAGGTCAGGTGGGTTGCTACAGCCACTACCCATTACGGAGTGGAAGTGGAAGCACATCACTATGGACTTTGTGTCTGAACTTCTACGATCTCTTGGAGGAAAAGATGCGATATGGGTCATTGTTGATAGATTGACCAAATCGGCCCACTTCTTGCCTTTCAAAGTGGGATTGTCTACGGAGAGGCTGACAGAGATGTATGTGCATCAGATAGTCAGATTGTACGGAGTTCCGATGAGCATAGTCTCAGATCGGGATAATCATTTTTCTTTCCACTTATGGAGGAGTTTGCACACTAGCTTGGGCACCCAGCTCAAGTTCAGTACCGCGTATCACCCCCAAACAACCGGGTAGTCGGAGAGGACCATCCAGACTCTCGAAGATATGCTTCGTACGTGTGTGTTAGACCTTTAGGGTTTTTGGAAGGATCATCTTCACCTAGTAGAGTTTGCCTACAACAACAGCTACCAGGCCAGTATAGATATGTCGCCATTTGAGGCTCTATATGGACGGAGATGTTGCACTCCTTTGTCATGGGACGATGTCGCCGAGAGGATGTTGTTTGGTCCGGAGATGGTGGTGGATGCATCGAAGAAGGTTAGATTGATCAGAGATAGACTTCATGTGGCTTAGGATAGACATCGGCATTAGGCCAATAGCTACCGGCGACCGTTAGAGTTCGAGGTTAGTTTCAGTTTCCAGTTGTGCTTGTTTGTGTTTGTTTGTTTAGTTGGTGTGCTGAGTTTTGATTTTATGTCTAGGTTGGTGATATGGTGTTCCTGAAGATTTCTCCGACACATGGAAAGATTCATTTTGGCATGAGCGGGAAGCTTAGTACGCGCTACATCGGGCCTTTTACTATCCTTGAAAGGGTCGGTGCAGTAGCTTATCGACTAAACTTGCCGCCTACGCTCGAGGGAGTACATAATGTATTTCATGTGTCATCGCTAAGGCGGTACGTGGTAAATCTTAGCCATGTATTGGATCATTTAGCGAGAGGTAGGGCCTACTCTCAACTATCTAGAACAGCCTGTGGAGATTCTGGATCGTCAGGAGTGTTGGCCGATTGGTCATAGTCAAACCTGATTTTAATAACTGATCAAACTCTGCCTCGATATACGAAGCTACTCAGATGTTTACTCAAAGACGTTTTGGACACTTGGAAACTGATCAAGATCGGATATCTACTCAGTTCAAGACCGAAGTTATGTTTGCCACTCGAGTCTGTATTTCTTTATGTAATATAATTTTTACTTTTATTGAGTCTAAGAATACATTGTACACCGAGTCGTACTGGCAAATAGGCTATCAAAAATTGTTTTTAAAAATGACCTATATTTTTAAAAAATATCCCTTATTTACAAAAGCTTCTGAAGGATTTCAAAAAGCCCAAAAAACACTTTTAAAATAACCCTGATCAACCCTGATAGAACTCGGCCCGAGTTCGGCTAGAGTTCGGTTAGTGACCGTTTAATTTTCGAACGTTTAAAAAACTTGGTCTCCCTTCAGTTGCGGATTGCTACATAGAGTTCTGTCCAAATTTTGCCCGAATTCTGCCAGAGTTCTGCCCTTAGAAAAACTATAAATAGAGAAAAATTCTGATCATTTCAAATCACTCATTCACTCTCATCTCTTCTCTTCTAAGCTTACGTTTCTTTCTAAAGAGTTTTCTAAAAAGCTTTCATTTTCAAATCCCAAGCTAGTTATAATTTTTTAGTCAATTTGCCGGTACGATACGGTCTAGAAGATTTTAGAGAAATTGTAATCAGAGGCTTGATTGGAGAAAGACTCTTCAAAATTGAAGTTGGTCGAGTTCTTCGTATCAAAGCTCGCGTCTGTAGAAGTTGCAAGGACTTCGTATGAAAACTTGCAGGATTTTCCAATAGTGGATTCAACTGGAAGCTAGAGTTCTTCCGACTGGACTAGTCCTTACAAGAAGAAAACCAGTATACATCGATGTATTTGTATTTGCCTTCTGATCTCTTTTCTTTACAATTATTACTTTGTGATTATTGATATTATTTTTGTGATCTAACTGCTAACAAGTTTTTAATTAGCAATATTCCGCTGCCTACTCTATTCACCCCCTCTAGAGTATTCTGCTTTACGACTTCGTTCCTACAATTGGTATCAGAGCGGGTTATACAGGTAAAGCAAGGTAAAATTGTAGTTATATTTAATTATTTTATAGATCATAGCATTACACATGGCAACTATAAAATTCACAAGTAAAGGCCAAGCCACAAACAGACCTCCACTGTTTCTTGATTTTGACTTATGGTCTATAGTTATTGATGGCTACAAAAAGCCTCATCGTATTACTGTTGAGGGAGTTTTAGTTAATAAACCCCATGATAAATATACTGAGGATGAAAAAAAAATGTCAGTCTTGACGCACGTGCTATTAACGCTTTATTTTGTGCTTTAGACAGAACTGAGTTTAACAGGGTGTCGACTTGCACAACATCAAATAAAGTGTGGAAACTTCTCGAAGTAACCCACGAAGGAACAACGCAAGTCAAAGAGTCAAAGATCAGCAGACTTACTCAAGAGTACGAGGCATTCAAGATGAAGCCAAATGAATCTGTCACTCAGATGTTTATGAGATTCCTGGATATTATAAATCCTTTGTCTTCATTAGGCAAGGAATACAGTAACCATGAGAAGATTCGCAAACTTCTACGAGCTCTCACGAAGAACTAGATTCCAAAGGCTACAGCAATCATTGAAGGAAACGACCTCTCAATAATGTCTCTGGAAATACTCATGGGTAAGCTACTCACTCACGAGTTGGAACTTCAAGACTTTGAAGATGCTACACCAAAGGAGAAGTCAGATAAGTCGATCACTTTGAAGGCTCAACATAAAAGAACTGTCAAAGATGATTCTGACGACAGCGACTCTGACTCTTAAGATCAAGCTCTTCTTATAAGAAAATTCAAGAAGTTCATGAGATTCAACGGAAGAACAAAAGACCGCAACAACAACAACAATGAGGAAGATCCTATTTGCTATGGATGTAAGAAAAAAGGACATATGAAGAAAGATTGTCCAACAGCATCATAATCAACAAAAAAAAGCAGCAAATATGACAAAGGCTACCTGAAGATATCTACATCAAGGAAGTACGCCAATACAAGCATATGGCATGAGAGTGAAGCCAGCGACTCAGAAGACGAACAATCGGATGACGCTGTCAGGTAACCACTAATTCTCTGTTTGATCCTTATGATGATTTCACCTTTGAGAAACTAGAAAAGGCTTTTAGTGACCTGTTAAATGACTACAAGAAACTGTGTAGTAAATATGAAACCTCTAAGAAGGTACTTAAAGAGTACAAAGGTGAGATAGGAAGACTTACCGACCAACTAGCTGATGTTAGAAATAATGTTTCTTCTATTGAGTCTGGTGAGCTTTCTTATATTAAGCTGTTGTTACACGAGACTACCAAGTTATCCGAAGAAAAAGACCAAACTATCATCCAGCTAAAGGAAGACCTATCTAAGGAGAGAAAGAGTCTCTAGTGTGCACAAGTTAGAATGGAAACACTTACATCTGATTATACTAGATTATATGACACCTCCAAAAAGTTGGAAATTAGTTTAGTAAAATGGCTTGTAGTTGTTGCTTCCTATTCTAACATGAGTCAATTACCGAATCATCGGAACACACCTAAACCAAACATTGTCAGACCAAACCATACCAAAGTACTACCTAAGAAGACTAATAGGCATGCATTTTTCTATACTAGAAAACCAAAACCTACCAATCATGCACCTCACACAACTTTCAACACTCAACATACAAAATGTCATTATTGTGGCCTCATTGGTCATATATCCTCTGCATGTAGAATCAGAAAGTTAGTAGATTTAAATATTTATGCATGGATACCAAAGACTAATATGTCAAGATCCTACAAGAAATGGGTACCAAGAGTTTTATCTGCAAACTGTTTTGCTAGAAGCAAATGGATCCTCGACAGCGGTTGCTCACGGCATATGACCGGTGATGCATCATTATTCGCAATACTATCGAAGAAGAATAAAGAAGGATACGTCTCCTTCAGTAATAATTTGAGAGGGTACATAATCGGTATCGGTGACATTGGTAAGGCTCCCTACCTTGTGATTAAAGATGTTTGTCTAGTTACCGAGTTAAAACATAATCTGCTCAGCATAAGCCATTTAGCTGATCACGGTTATGGCATTAACTTCGTCAAAGACAAATATACTATAGTTGATAGCTCAACTGGTAGTACTATCTTTGAAGGTATCAGGGAAGACAACATATATATTTTCTATCTATTAGAAGATGCTAACAAAGCAGGTAGATGCTTGATGGCCAAGAGCATTGAGAGCCAACTATGGCATATGAGACTCGATCATGCAAACATGGACACAATTTCAAAATTATCCACAAAGAAGTTGGTATGCGGCTTACCGGACATATCCTTCAAGAAGGATACAGTATGTAGCGAATGTAAAAAGAACAAAGCTACCTGATCCGTCTTTAAGTCCAAGAACATTGTAAGTACCACTAGACCTCTATAATTATTGCATATGGATTTATTTGGACCTAGTAGAATTGCTAGTCTAGGTGGTAAGTTATATATATTTGTCATTGTAGATGATTTCTCTAGATACACGTAGGTATATTTTCTTGCACGCAATAACGATGCTTTGTCAGAATTCGTCACCTTTTGCAAGAAAGTACAGAATGAAAAAGGTTTCATGATTACTCGCATTCGTAGTGATCATGGCGACGAATTTGAGAATGCAAAGTTCAAGCAATTCTATGACACATACGGTTATCTGCATGAGTTTTTCTGTCCTATGACTCCATAACAAAATGGAGTTATGGAACGTAAGAATAGGACTCTATCTGAAATGGCTAGAGTAATATTGAACGAGTTTAGTCTACCTAGATACTTTTGGGCTGAAGCTGTCAATACAGCGTGCTATATTCTCAATAGGGTTCTAATTCGACCTATATCGAAGAGGACTCCCTATGTATTATGGTTTGATAGAACACCCACTGTTTCATATTTCGAGATATTTGGTTGTAAATGCTTTATTCTTAATACTAAAGACAACCTGAGTAAATTTGATGAAAAGGCTGATAAAGGTATCTTTTTAGGTTATGAGGCAAAGAGCAAAGGGTACAGAGTCTTCAATAAGAGAACCATAATCATCGAAGAATCAATTAATGTCAAGTTTGATGAACTAAATCAACATTCAGTCGATGACGATAATAAAGACGTAAGTACACAAAGTACGGCTACTGCAAAATCTTCACACAAAGATGCAGAACCTTCACACCAAGCACCAGCTGAGTGTTCAAGCAAATCACATACAGAACCAGAAGTCGGAACCAGCAATCCTGAAGATATGCCAAAAGAGCTAAGATTCTTGGCAGATCATCCAAAGGACTTGGTAATTGGTGAGATTACCAAGGGTGTAAGTACTCGTTCCTCTAATAAAGATATAGCTTCCTGTGTTTCTTTTATCTCACAGCTTGAACCAAAAAATATTGAAGAAGCATGTAGTGATAATTTTTGGTTAGATACTATGCAAGAGGAATTAAACCAATTCGAACGGAATCAAGGTTGGGAACTTGTTCCCAAGCCCATTGATCATCCGATCATTGGCACTCGTTGGGTATTTCAAAACAAACTGAACGAGAATGGTTTAGTGACTCATAATAAGGCTCGACTCGTAGCTCAAGGATACAATCAAGAAGAAGGTATCGACTACGATGAGACTTATGCCCCAGTTGCGAGATTAGAATCCATTCGCATGTTATGTGCCTTTGTATGTTTTTATAATTTTAAATTATTTCAAATGAATGTTAAAAGCGTATTTTTGAATGGTTTTATAAAAAAAAGAAGTTTATGTAGCTCAACCTCCAGGTTTTACTAATTTCAAAAATCCTGATTATGTTTTCAAATTGAAGAAAGCCTTATACGGTTTGAAACAAGCCCCTCGTGCTTGGTACGATCGTCTAAGCTCTTTTCTACTTGACAACGATTTTTCAAAGGGAAAGTTTGACACTATACGGTTTATAAAAATTTTGAATAACAATCTTCTTTTGATTCAAATCTATGTAGATGATATTGTTTTTGGATCCACTGATAAATCTTTTTGTCAAGAATTTTCAAAGTGTATGCAGAATGAGTGTCTGATGAGCATGATGGAAGAGCTAAAATTCTTTCTCGGACTACAAATCAAACAAACCAACAATGGGACGTTCATAAATCAAGCAAAGTACACAAAAGATTTATTAAAGAAGTTTAACCTGGAAGCAGTCAAACCACTTAGCACTCCAATGGCGACTTCAACCAAGCTTGATATTGATGAACAAGGCAAACCCGTCGACATACATAAGTATCGAGGTATGATCGGTAGCTTACTGTACTTAACTACTAGTCGACCTGATATTATATTTAGTGTTTGTTTGTGTGCACGTTTTCAAGCCAATCCTAAGGAATCACATTTGTTCGCAGTTAAGCGTATCTTTCGATACCTTAAGGGCACTTCTTCTGTCGGCTTATGGTATCCTAAAACCACGTCATTTGACCTAACCGGTTATTCTGATACTGATTTTGCCGGATGCAAAGTAGATAGAAAAAGTACCAGTAGCACATGTTATTTCCTAGGAAAAGCCCTAGTCTCTTGGTTTAGCAAGAAGCAAAATTCTGTCACATTATCAATAACTGATGCTGAATATATCACCGCAGGACATTGTTGTACACAAATTTTATGCATGAAGCAAACTTTAGAAGACTTTGGATTATATTTCACATACATACCCATTTTTTGTGATAACACTAGTTCTATTAATTTGACTTCCAGTATGTCATTCTCGTACTAAGCATATCGAGATTCGACATCATTTTCTTATAGATCATCAACAAAATGGAGATATAGACCTTGTATACATAGACACACAGAATTAATTGGCTGACATTTTCATAAAACCTCTAGCGAAAGATCGTTTCAATTATTTACGTCAAGAATTAGAAATTTTAGATGTCAATAATATTAATTAATTTTTTTATTAATCAATTTTTTCAATACTCAATAACTGTTTTCGAGACAAGCCTACAAACAATCTGTCTGTCACTACGACTTCGGTCGAAGCGAAGCAGTACTTAATTGTTCCCCGATGAACTCCCGTTAGCTGGGACAGTACTCCTACAGCTAATCTGAAATAGATGCTGAGTAACGAAAGTTAATTTATAAAATAATATTAATTATATTATTTGAAGTTTAAAATTACTAAACTTTGAATTAAATATTTAAAATAAGTTGATGAAAAGGATGTAGCCCACAAATTTTATTTAAAAACCTAGGAGAACCCTAGGCGAATTCGGCCCGAGTTCGGTCCGAATTCGGCCCGAGTTCGGTCCGAATTCGGCCAGAGTTCTGTTGGTGTTATATACTTTTTAGTCAGAACCCGAGGCCCCCTCCTCTTCATCTCTTCTAAACTTTATCTAAACAGCAGTAGCAGCAGCCGAAGGTCCCCCCAAACCCTAGCTCTTTTCTACTCCTTTTTTTCTAATCTACGTGGAGAAATTAATCCAAACTTTGGATTCATGTGAAGAATTAATCCCTCTACAACATACTTGAATTTCAGAAGGTATAACTCCTTCTTTCCTCCACTTTCAATTTAGTAGGGTTATCTAGTTTTGGGAAAGAATGCCTAAGGGATTCAATCCTTCCAAGAGGAAGAAGACTAATGCCAGTAAAGAGGCATCATCTTCAGATCCGAACATGGATTCCCTCTTTTCTTTGGTCCAATCGGGTGACGGCGTGTCGGATAAGTTTTACTTTAAAACTCATGACTAAGCTTTGCTATGGTATGCCGACTTTGCCATGCGTACAATATACACAAGCACTCCGATCAAATGGACTGTATTTCCAGATCATTGTCCTTTGTTTGAGGCATTAGGGTTACACAATCTCGTTATCCAACAATTCCCTATAGCAACTAATGCCCTTTGACTATTTTACTGTAACTTCGTGTTAGACATTTTTACCGTAAAGAACTCGTGTTAGCTGGATCGATATCGAGTTTGATGATGTGTTGCTAGCAAAAATCCTTGGTATTCCAAACGAAGGTGCCCCGCTCGATGACATCACTGACTTTGACTTTCCCGAGGGCACGACTCTTGTTAGTTTCAAGAATGAGCTTTGTGCACCAGCACGTACTCGTCCTGAAAAGTTCAAGGCCAATAACTTGAACTTGTTTAACTATGAGTTACATCGCATCATCTATTTCACTATTCTTTTGAAATCTACTTCGAAAGATGATGTCACTGCACTTGAGCTATCTGCTCTCTATCACATTCTTAAGGGATTCCTTTTTCTGCCCCTAAGACTATCATCCAGATGATGGGAAGATGTCGCGAAAGAGATTGCAATCTCTCTTATGTAATATTTATCCCTCGAATCTTTCAGCATTTTGATATCAATTTATCCACTTACGCTCTGGTCCCTGAGCCCAATTATCTTCAGCTTTCTTATCGCAGCACTGCCGTTGCTCCTCCACCTCCTGCTCCTACTGCCCCTGTTCCTCCTCAGACCTACCCTATTACTTTTGAGGGTATCCATCATCACCTATTAGATATGTAGACTTTCTTTGTTGACACTTCCATGGAACATGAGTTCCATAACGTGACTCGATTTCAGGCTATTGTCAACTCGTTTGTCGATCTCCGATTTGCTCAGATGCGTCATACTGTCAGTTCTCTTCCTAGAGACCCTGCTGTATCTAGTTATCGCATTGAGGATGAGGCCGTCCATTTTCTGTTCCAACCAGAAAACGCTTATGATTGGTACCGTGGTTCGGGTGCTACTCCACACACCTCTGGAGCTGGCACATCTGGAGCTGGTCCTTCTGGACATGGTGGTCATGCCAGGACTACTACTGATGATGATGATGATGATGATGAGGATGATTTGTGATCTAGACGTACTGTATTTTGTGTAGATGATTACTTTTTGAGACTTTGATTATGTCTTTGTTACTTGGAAATGCTCCGACATTCTAAGATATTATTAGTACTCTATCATGTTAGATTATTTTGCACTGAGATTGTGTTTGTCTGAGATGATATTTTGTGAACATATTTTTAGCATATTTTCATTCAGTTCAGCATTTTTATATTTTTCATAGCACTATCTCTTTATGCTTCAATATTACCTGCCTGCGAATTATAAACTGCCTATGAAATGTTGTTTTTCTATTTATTATGTTTATATTTCTTCAACGATTGTTTTTATGCATATATTACGGAGGAGCTTCTCTCTTTTCAATTATTTTGCTAAGTGACAACGGGAGAGTAATAGGATCTAACATCTAATGCAGGATACATGAATATTTTTCATACAATTTTGATTATCTTTCAAATCTTAATGATCGAAGATGTTATATCGGTCAATGTTTGTCAATTATCAAAATAGGAGAGATTGTTGGCCCATTGGTCATGGTCAAACCTGATTTTAATAATTAATCAAACTTTATCTCGATATACGGAGCTACACAGATGTTTACTCAAAGACATTTTGGACACTTGGATACTGATCAAGATCGGATATCTACTCAGTTCAAGACTGAAGCTATGTTTGTCACTCGAGTCTGTATTTCTTTATGCAATATAATTTTTACTTTTATTGAGTCTAGGAATACATTGTATATCGAGTCGTACTGGCAAATAGGCTATCCAAAATCGCTTTTAAAAATGACCTATATTTTTGAAAAACATTCCTTATTTACAAAAGCTTCTGAAGGATTTTAAAAAGCCCAAAAATTACTTTTAAAATAACCCTGACCAACCCTGACAGAACTCAGCCCGAGTTTGGCCAGAGTTTGGCCAGAGTTCGGTTAGTGACCGTTTGATTTTCGAACGTTTAAAAAACTTGGTCTCCCTTAAGTTGCAGATTGTTACATAGAGTTCTGTCCGAATTCTGCCCGAATTCTGCCAGAGTTCTGTCCTTGGAAAAACTATAAATAGAGAAAATTTTTGATCATTTTAAATCACTCATTCACTTTCATCTCTTCTCTTCTAAACTTACATTTCCTTCCAAAGAGTTTTCTAAAAGCTTTTATTTTCAAATCCCAAGCCAGTTACAATTCTCTAATCAATTTGCCGGTACGGTACGGTCTAGAAGATTTCAAAGAAATTGTAATCAGAGGCTTGATTGAAGAAAGACTCTTCAAAATTGAAGTTGGTCGAGTTCTTCGTATCAAAGCTCGCGTCTGTAGAAGTTGCAAGGACTTCGTATGAAAACTTACAAGATTTTTCAATAGTGGATTCAACTGGAAGCTAGAGTTCTTCCGACTGGACTAATCCTCATAAGAAGGAAACCAGTATACATCGATGTGTTTGCATTTGCCTTCTGATCTCTTTTTTTATAATTATTACTTTATGATTATTGATATTATTTCTGTGATCTAACTGCTAACAAGTTTTTAATTAGCAATATTTTGTTGCCTACTCTATTCAACCCCTCTAGAGTATTTTGCTTTACGACTTCGTTCCTACAGGAAGAAGGTGCTCCAAAACCAGGTTATACCCTTGGTTCGTGTTGCATGGAGGCACCACTCTCCAGGTGAGTCTAGCTGGGAGAGGGAGGACAACATGCAGGAGCATTTTCCTTATCTCTTCGAGCCTTGAGGTATATGTTCTTTTATTTTTTTGCTTGTGTTTTTCTGTGATTGGTTTGTTTTAATTTCGAGAACGAATTTTTTTAAGGAGGATAGATTTGTCACTTCCAATTTTCATAATTGAGGGTAAAATGGTCATTTTTTATTTTCTGATATTTTGTGATTATTTATTTATTAATATTGATATTTAGGGATTAGTTTAGTCGGGTTTGATTTTCGTCTCGTTCCGGCTTGTGTTAGTGGCCCGGTAGCTTAGACTCTACTCGGAATCCAACGATTAGTTAGACATGGTCCACAAACTCCACTAATTAGTCTAGTGCAATTAGGCTAATCTCACATGACTAGATAGGTTCAATTAGAGATTAGAACTTGACCCTTTTGATCCCAAACCTTGGCATGACTTAAGTTGACCCAAGGGAGACAAGTTGGGGGCATTTTAGACATTTTAACAAGGCCTATTAGGGCACAATCATGGTCGGCCACATATAGGCTAGATTTTCCCTCTTTCTTTTCATTACTTACCTCTTTTTCCCCAAATTTGTTCTTTCCCAAAACTTGAAAGCTTTCCTCTTGGTTTTGATCCCAGAAACCCTTCCAATCTTCCTATTTTCCTCTCATTTCACCAAAAAGAAGATGCTAGCAAGGAGTGGGAGCAAGGAGCAAGGAAGGGTGTGCAATTTCAAGAAGTTTTCGTATCTGAACCGTGTCCTTTTGAGTGTATCATTGGGATCCAACTCCCAATAG
The DNA here is from genome assembly GCA_029216955.1 of Iris pallida. Lineage (NCBI taxonomy): Eukaryota > Viridiplantae > Streptophyta > Magnoliopsida > Asparagales > Iridaceae > Iris > Iris pallida. Next base: position 9,830,719 of record JANAVB010038613.1, read on the forward strand.
GTATAATCATCTCTCTAATCCACTTTTCTTTGTATTTTAGCTAGATTTGAATCCATAGGATCCACCCCCATGCATGAACCACCATTAGATTTGATTTTGAGGCTCTCTTGAGTCCTCTTTAGGAAGTTGGAGTAGTTTTGGTGTTCCCATGGAGAGTTTCCAATAGGAAGCACCCCATGTGTTTGATTTTATGCTTAATAAGCTAATTTGTATTTTAATTTCATATTTATATATGTTAGAGGGTAGATTGACCATGTTTAGGATGGTTAGACTTGTTATCATATGTATACCTATGGTTGAATCTAAGTGGTTTAGCCTACAAGTCATGTTTTAAGTCTCTACATGTCATTTTTGATACATATTAAAATTGGACTATTTTAGGGATGATGTTGTATATATATATACTGGGTCCCCGCTTCCCATGGCCATCAGATCGTCGCAGCGGTGGCTACCTGGGTCTTATGGAAGAATCGAAATAAGGCCAGGTACGAAGGCCATCAGTACTCTGGAGTCCAACTCATCCGGGAGACACTTCGTCAGTGTAGGAAGATCAGAGCCTTGTGCTCGCATGAACAGGAGCCCCTCTGGGACGTTATCCTCTATTAGCCCCTCACTTCTTTATTTTGGGTTGTATACTTTTGGCCCGGCTGTTTGTGGCCGGTAGCTTACTTGTAAAGGCTTCAGCATTTTGCGCTTTTATGAATAAAATGGGGGGTTTTCTTAAAAATTTATATATATATATATATATATATATATATATATATATATATATATATATATATATATATATATATATATATATATATATATATATATATATATATATTGTATTAGAGTAGTGTTTGATATGTTTTAGTGCCTAGTAGATGTGTGTGTGTGTTTAGAAGTGAGGAGAGGGGGGAGCTGTTGCCCCCAAGTGTAACCCCACTTTCCCTAATTAATAAAGTTTAGTTTTATATAAATATTTGACATTTTAGGAATAATTATTTTCCAGTTATTTTGTGGGATTTTAATTTTTTTAATTAGTATTATTATGATTTTATGAATAAGAGTGGAGGTTCTAGCATTATTAGACATATTGGTGGTTTATTTAGCTAATCATAGCTACAATTCTAGAATATTCCTAATTCTAACAAACTCCACTTTTCTCCCTAACAACCTATAGCAACTCTCTAACTAACTTTTTCTTCCACTTTGTAATAAATCAAATGTTTATGTAATAGAATCTTTTCTTTTTGGAAATTCTTGCAAGATTACTTCCAACTCTATATAAGATATCACTCTCTCACATTTTTCTCTGTTAGCCATTCGAGAGAGAACAAATAGCTCTGCTAAAATTCCTAATTCCTTCTCTCTCTTCTCTTCTTCCTCATCCTCTGGTTTCCTTTACCGACTTCTCCCGAAACCCTAGCTATGGTGGTTGGCTCCGGCAGTTAAGTCTCCTCCATCGAAGGATTCACGAACGGGACTTAGGTTGCTGCCATGGCCGATTAGTGGCGACTTTCTCCAAGTGTCATCATCATCAGTTTCTCCGATCAACTGATCTAGATGGTGTGACATCAGCTCTCGAAGGCCACAGCTCTTGGGGTCCCTCAACGAAGATGTTTGTCGACGACGACGACGACCTCGGCAGCAACCCCGTTGGTAGTCCATCAGTTTTTCTTCCGATTCTTCATCTTCTTTTGATCATTCTTGAATAAACTATGTGATCGATCGATCCTTGGTCAGAGAGTTTGGCAGATCGAACAGTCGCGGTCCTGTGATCCCTCCGGATGACTCGACGAACGGTTCCAGTTCTTGGCTGATCAGAACATCAGTGTCTTTCCAAACAAAATCCTCTAACACAATTGATCATTCCCCATTATAGTGGCCCATGCAGGTCCGATTTCGCATAAGGTTGCAAACTCACAGTTAGTACTTCAACTTAGTAGTACTAGTTGTGAGCCTACAAATAGAATTGAAGATAGGACTTAGAATAACTTCTAGGAGAGTTACATCATCCACATATAGTATTAGAGTCTAGGATCTCATCCACATACCTGACCTTCTTCCTCGATTCCATTTTCGAACTCTCGTCTGACTTTCTTGATTTGCATCTTGCTTGATCTCTTCTATCGTAATTCTTATCCCTTCTTTCGTGCTTGATAAAGGTTAGAAAGGTGACTCATGCTAGGTAGACATCTTCTATTGTCCCATCATATTACTAGTTTAACTCGTATAAGTTGGGTAGAATAACTCACGACCTAACACTCTTTTTGACCTTAACCACGGCCTTAGACAAGAAGACAATAGGACGAATGTATAGGCACAAACACCGGATGAGTTTAGATTTTATTTGAAGAACTTGAACTATTCACACCTTATTCATCTTCTCGTGTACTCATAATTCTAACTATCTTGACTAATGCTGCTATAATAGCCTAGTTTTGGAAGCTCATCCATTTATCAAACTTGTTTAAGACATATGTTATCTGGGCATGTCCACTAACATATTGTCTAATCAGAACCAGTACATGATGGTCTGATCAACCTAGTGCACTTGGTTCGCTCTTCGCATGATTATTCTACATGGATTGAGATATAGTTAAATTTTCCCTCTAGGATCTCAACCACAACGATCTTGACAACTCCGTTTTAAACTATTCAATCGCCCTTGAAACCCATATTTGCAATTCGATCCCATCTTCCTTGAACTCTTATTGTTTTTCGTCACCTATTTCGAAAAAAACAAGCAATCGAAGACACGAAGTATTCCCCTATGGCCATGATAGTTTGATTTCTTTTTCAATAATGACCCTCCCATGACTTACGGTAAGAATTGTTATTAGATTGCCATAGAAGATTGCTTGTATATATTACTATATTTATTTATAAACTTGTGTGTTTGATTTTTGAGGACAAAAATATTTTTAAGGGGGATAGTATGTGGTATCTGCCACCCCGATTAAAAATTTATGGATTTTTTTAATTTTATTTGATTAGATTATGGTTGATTTCTATGATCATAGGATGTCATTCCTACGCCCACAGTTAAGTTAGGACCATCTTATGGTTATATAGCCTCTAGGTAGGTTATATAAACATTCTATAGCTATTTTATAGTTTATTATAATTTTTAGATATTTTAGATAATTTTTAAATATTTATTTTGTGATTATTTATATATTTTATTGACTTTCATGATTTACCATATGCCCATTCGGAGTTATTTTTGGGACCTACTATTTCATTTAGGCTCTACTAGGTTATAAATATTTTCTAGAATATTCTAGGATTTTTTTAGATTTTTTAGAATTTTTAGATAATTAAAACATATAGAATTATATTTTATAGGTTTTTGGAATTTACTGTGAGGTTACACGATGATATTTTATTTAGATTCTAGACACTTAGAAATATTTTCTAGAATTTTCTAGGATTTTTCTGCAATTTAATTTGATTTATTTGGACTTAAAATGAATTTTTAATGATTTTCTGTAATTAAATAATTAATTATACTGTCATCAGCACAGTCAACCACCCCCTGGCCCACCTGTTAGCGCCTAGGCTGAACCGCCTCTCTCTCTCTCTCTCTCTCTCTCTCTCCTATATATATATATATTATATTCGAAACCCTAATTAAATTCCTGCCGATTTTGATAGAGGTTTCATCTAGGAGTCCTTTACCTTCCAGAAGCGATTGCCGCCAAACTAGAAGAGCTTTTCGCGTGCCATTGTTTTTATTGGAAGCGTATTGAGGTATATTTTCTGAATATCTAATTTATTTTTGTAATTTCTGAACCTAAATTTCTGGAAAATTCGTAGAGTGCTAGTTGTCTGAAATTTGACACGTTTTGGTATTTTCGAGATTTCGGGAGAACCAGGAATCGAATCACGAACCGTTTAAAGTTTCGAAAGCTAACACAGAGCTCTATGACATATATTTTTCCAGAAATTAATTAGTTAATCTATTTTTTATTAATTCGTAGAACTTATTTTTGTCAATAAATTACCGATTTGGTCATGGATAGCCATAACGACGATATCTTTTGACCAAGCATGATTTTGTGGTATAGTCGATTCCAGTGCACTCGTGGCACTGAAATCTACTAGGATCCTACTCAAGTCATAGAGTTTGTGTCGTTTGACTATTTAGTCATCGATGTGTCTCGATTTGTGTGCCACGAGTTCCAAATTGAAAACTGTATCTTCCTTGGCTAAAAATTAGTATTTAATTTTAGTTCCAGAATTATATTAGATTAAATTAGGTTTTAGATAATTTATTTCAGAATTAAATAGGATTAGTTATGTTAAACTAATAGCCACTTTCTAGGGTTTTTAGAGTGGGATTTTTATAATTAACTTATGGCTATTTATGTGACGGGGTAGATCGGTCTACGACGTTTGAGTTGTGAGTTCATCATCTAGCGGAGCAAGGCAAGTATCACTATGACCTATGTTGCCTATTTTTTATGCTGCATGTTATTTTTTTCCTTAAATTGATAGTGTTATCTTCTATATCATTGGTGCACGAGAGTTATACTTGTTACCATAACCATACATGTTCACTTAATATTTCGTTCAATGTTCTATCTTCAATGTTCAATGTTCAATGTTTAAAGTTAAAGTTAATGTTAAAGTGATCATGTTTACTTGTGAGAGAGTCGGGAGGGAGAATACAACTAGTATGCATGTGGTCTACGCAATGTACAATTTTTCCCCAATGTCAATGTTAATAGTAGTCGTTGCACCTCACGTACTGACTGCCGGATGTCCTAACCCGTCCACATGCAGAACACTTGTATTCTAAAACACACAGTACACGTAATTTATTTTGTGTTGACATTTTGCCCAGAGGTTTGTCTTATATTCATCGCTCTTGTATGTCTTCGTGTCTTAATTATACCTTCAACTGTTCCATGTCATAATTGTACTCTTGAACTATTTCCAAGTTATAGTGGTCTCTGTTGTATCATATCATATTCATCTTTTCCTTATTGCTATTTTGCATGCTTGTTATTATATAGTGTAACGTAGTGTTATGGTGATCTTGCTCTAATCCTGACTGGATAACTGTTTTTCAGTTTTAGACGACGTGGTTTGCCCGAGGTATTGTGTGTATCTTGGTGACACTGACGTTACCAATATCGGTTACTTCTACTGATACGGAGTAGCATATTTTTCTTATACTTTTTCGTGTTATTCTTAGCTATTGAGCTTAGCGAACTTTAGTTTCAGTAGTTTTATATTATTTTAGCGGTTTGTTCCCGAGACTAGCTGAGTTGTAGTGGATCTTTCTTTATTATTGAGACTTGAGTTTAATCTTTTGTTACAACTTAGTTGTGGATGAAATATGAACAGTGTACTTATATGGATAATGCTTATCATAGACAGCGTACTACCGTTGACACTGCGGCGTAGGCTGGACTTGGACACGTACTCGTAACCCAAAAGCGGGTACGGGTCGTAACACCCATCGTACCTCAACTGATCGTAAGTACGAAGCAGTTGTTCTTGATTGATTGTTCTCGTTTGAATTGATCGGATCGACCTGCCTCTTCCATTCTTGACACAGTTTTGATTCAAACATTTAATTGGACCCAAATCCCTTGTTATTTTACTTGAACTCTAGGTGTTTGACTAATTGCTTCTGAGAATGTGGGATACTGCTTGTATCTGATTTGGACACGGGAAGTATGGTGTCGACGAAGCTCTGACACAGGTAGAGTTCTTACTCTGTTTTTTAATTTTTGATTCGATTCTTGAATAAGGAATTTGTGTCCAGTGTGACATTAAGTTGTGATACAGAGATGGGCTGACAGTATCGGGGACGTGTCAGAATTGAAGGCTAGATGGACAAGATATGTCGGGTGCAGACACGATAGGGTGACTCTGGACTTGGAGAATGTAGGGAATTCAAAACTTCATGAACGTTAGGTTAAATTTTTAATGTTTAGGTGAAGGCCTGGTTGGTGAACTTGAATCTGAGCCATTATTTCTAAATACATGAAGTAGTTAGTGGACCAACTTATATTCCTATTGTGAGCTTAATTTGAATGGGTGCAGTTAACCAGTGTGAGGCCATTAAATGTAGTGAGTAAACTAGTTTAATAAATTGGATTGCCAGTAGCAGGCGTTGGGCCAGAGACCTGTAGTAGATTTAAGAGAAACGGTTCTATGCTTCATGAGAGTTGGGTGTTGGCGAGATTTGGATGTTTAAAATATGACTTTGGATTTAGTTTAGATCAGAGTAATTTTGGGTAGCTTGATATTAAATGAGGTGTTTGGTTTAAGTCCAGCCACTGTATTTCGAGTACAATTCCTGATTTGGGCTTCTGAGCTTAGTATTATTTATAGGTTAGGGAACCAAATATCTGACTATGGGTTTCAAGTTTATTTTTGTTTAGGTTTATTGTGGGCTGGGCTTAGAGCCCAGTACATTAGAATAGTTTCCATTCTCTTGACCAGACCACATAGTGTATCAATTACGGATAACATACATATCACACTTGTAATGTTAAAATACTAAATCACTGTATATATAGTAAATAATTGTTAGTGACTAATAATAAATAATTTTTACAAGTAGATTTTAAATCTATTTACTTCGATTATTGATTAGGAAAATCTACAAATATTAATATGGTGATTTTCTAATATATATGTTCAAAACCATATTCATCTAAATTTATGACTTAGTTTAAATATTTTATAGATAATTGTACTAGTAGCTTTAAATCTATTAGAAAACGTATAATTATTCTTGCTAGTATTTATGTTGATTAAAACTATATATATTTCTAAAAATATAGTTAGCTGGTATATGGATAGCAGAATTACTAGCCAAATGGTATTGATATAGTTAGATCCTAACCAATTTGTGAAATTATAATCTAGGTGGACATTCAGATTTTTGCCCTTCTACTGTCGTTCTTCCAAATCAAGGCAAGTACACCGACTCGAACCCTTTACTCTGTATTTCTGTCTTGCTTCATGTTCTCATATTGACACATTGTACACGATTGTTTATTGTTCATTGTTCATTGTTCATCGTTCATTGTTATCATTCATTGTTCAGTGTTCTCTACTTGTACATTGGGGTGGAGAAATACTACAGATATGTGACCAATCCTATATTAGCTAGGCATTGACTAATAGCTTAGGTCTCATATCGTACACGTGGGACTCTAAGTTGTACCATTATTATGTGCTCTTGTATCATGTACTACCCCAGCCGGTCACATACTCTAATAGTTATTTCAAATACATGTTACACTGATAGTATAGTTCATTGTTCAGGATCTGGTACCATAGTTTTATCGTTATTCATGTACTACAGTTTCATGTTCTGGTTCTTGTACCATAGTTCATATTGTAGATCTTTTTTCATGCATTTCAGTTTTACTTTGTTTAGTGCTTCTTGTCGGGGATGTACTTTACTCTTTTCTTGACAGGATATGTTGCAGGTTTACTGGATGATGTTGTATCTCCTTCATGGGCCAGAGCCCGAAGCCAGGATAGAGTTGCCTCAGGATAGACTTAGAACTTCAGAGTTATAGTTAGATCCTTCTTAGATCGTTTAGATATTTGTCATGTACTTTGTATTCAGGTTTCAGGATTGTATATTTATTCAGGTTACCGAATTTGTCTCCAACGTTATCATTTTTCTAATTTTATTTAAAATATCTGTGGATTATGGTGATATTGGAACGTGTATAGCAGCTGCGTTATTTTATGTACCTTGTATCTTAGAATTTTCCTTAGATTGTACAGCTTACTACGTTGTGTCTTCCAACGTAGGCTGGGCGTGTCCGACTCGTGTTCGATTATTCGGGAGCGGGTCATGACACCAAGACAGCAGCCACTTTAGGCTGCAGGGCAGAGCAGCTAAACCAGCAGCAGCAGCAGGTAGCAGCAGCAGATGCAGTTGCAACAGCAGCATAAGCAGAGCATGGCAGCCCCCTTTAGCACATTCCCCCTTGTGTGCTTGTGTGTGCCTGTATGGTGTGTGTCTAAGTTATATATATGTTAGTAAGTTGTTAGGTTAGTCTATGTTAGTTAGATAGTTAGTAGTATATATAGATGTTAGAATCTATGTAGATGTTAGAGATATGTTAGATGTTTGTTAGATATCAAGTTAGCCTTGTTAGATATTAGAATACTTTAGATGTTAGCTTAGAGATATAAGTTAGATAAATTATGGGTTAAGGTATCCTTGTATCTTAGGGTACTAAGGTTATTATCTTAGGGTATCACTTTACCTACAAGGTAAATGAGGTTTACCTTATTTTAAGGTAAGATATTGGGTTACCTTCAAGGTAAGGGATATACCTAGGATACTAAGGGTAGATATCTAAGTATTGGTTAGCTAGTAGCTTAGGGTAGATGCTAGATATCTAAGTTTAGTATATTGGTATGTTAAGGTATATATTTACCTAAGTTAAGATATTAGATTTCTACCAAGGTATTGGTATTGGGATACCAATAGGACCAAGGTATATGGTATCTTGGTAGGTAAAAGTTAGGAATAAGATACTTAGACTAGATTTGACCCTGTTGACCAAAGTTGACTGTTTTGACTGAAAGTCAACTGCAAGTCAACATTGGACCTAGATTGGACTAGAGTTGACCAGTTGACCAAAAGTCAACTTTGAGTCAACCATTAGCCTAATTTGGCCTAGATTGGACTAAGAGTTGACCAAAGTTGACCAGTTGACCAAAAGTCAATTGTAAGTCAACCTTTTATCCAGTTTGACCTAGTTTGACTTTGTGTGACCTAGTTTGACTTAGTGTGACCTAGTGTGACTTAGTTTGACCTAAATTGCATAGCCTATACTAGAATATCATGCCATTCACTGTCGAACCCTAATTAACTCATGATATTTCTTCTTTAGGTCTGTGACATCACTCTGAGCATCGATTCTCATTGACAGCTCGGGATCGCAGGCGAGTACATTCTCTGATAGTTATCATTATTTTGATATCTGCTATATCCGATTCAATTGTACTATTTTACTTAATTCTCGACATGATGGTATACGGACTAGTATATGTCGGGTCCTGTTATGAGATGTTATTCCTGGACTTTCCTAGTATATGGGTGCATTATTCGATCTTATTTGTTGTACTTGTATAGACACCGATTTGGGAGTGGGTTGGCCCCCTGCTTTTGAATCTTGTGTCATGACGTGTTATGTCCAGATCCATATACTATTCAGGGATGGAAGTTATTAAAGGTTACATGATCATATCCATCATGTTATTCATGTGCTTGTGCCACCCTCACTGCATGTAGGGTCTAGCAGATCTTATATTTCTTGTGCTCGCTTTATATGTTGGCCGGCTTCACCCTTCTTGCGTATTTCTTGTGATAGTCGAGCCAAAAAAAGCTTGATCATGTGCCCCAAGCCAATCACATAACGCTCTATTATCTCAAGGTACTATTTATGTTTATATTAACATCAGATATTTTTGTACTGTTTATATTCCAGTATTTCATACCCTGACATGTTATCCAGTTTTATATATCTGTTTATATTCCAGTCGTCTGATTTTATCTTGTATTCCATTACAATTGTCTCTTATAGAATGTTAATTCATATGGAACTGATGTTAGCGTTTGTACTTGCTCATATCCTGACAGGATAACCCCATTAATGTTTACAGATGATATAGATGCTGATTGCTCGACCTTCTATGGGTTTGACATAGACGTGAGTATGACCAGAACATCCTTGTGGAGCCGGTGCCCATTGAGGACTTAGCGCCGCCTGCTTAGACTTAGACTAGTTAGGCTTGACTGGACTGCATTCCAACTAGTACTTGAGACTTGTAGTATACTTTATATTTGGGATCTTGTGTTATGTTTTGAACTCTAAACTTGTTTTATGATCTTGTATCTATTTCCAGTTTATCTTTCTATCATATCATATTTCGTGCTATCTTTCTTAGATATCTTGTGATTTAGTTATGACTTTATATGCCTCAGCGAAGATGACAGTATATATTGTGTCTAGATGTTGTATATTATAGACGACCTATACAGCATTCTACTATCGATTCTGCAGCGTAGGCTGGACGTATCCACGTGCTCGTGCCTCTAATCAGGGTGTGGGTTATGACAGATTTGGAAGGATTTAGAGTATTGGAGCTTGAGGGGATTCTAGATCTAGGGATTTGTTCATTGAAAATCCATCTCCCAATTGGTAGGAGCTCTCTAAACCCTTCATATGTCATTTTTTTTATCATAGATGCATTCATTTAGGACCCACATTCTATTAGGGTGCCATTAGAGAGGAGTTGAGGCTCTCCTCTTCCTATTTGAAGGTTTTTCTCTTTTGATTTTGATTCAATTTGGGGAAATTTGAAATTAGGATTCTAGGATTTGTGAGATTGATAAATTAGGTCATGCTAGTGTTGTAGACCATGTAGATGCTTAGGGTCAAGTTTGAACCCATTTGGAGTGCGTATTACGAGGGTATCAGATACGCATACCAAGTGTTCGTCAAAATGACTTAAAGAGTTTCCATGCTTTAATTTTCAGATTGGAATCCTATTTTTGGCTTACATTGTCTTGAGATTACCAATACTATTATCTAGTGATATTATGATGGTTTGATATTATTATGGATTTGGGGGTTTGCACTTAAGAATACTATTTACTGTGGTTTGATTTATGTATAATGGTTGTGCAGTCCACTTTTAATGTTGTTAACTGTCACCTTGGAATCATTCAGACCTATTTAGCTCAGTGGTAGAGCATCAACCCTTACTTGGTTATTTCGTATTTGATAACTGTGTGGTTCACTTTGCATCACTCCACAGGATATTGTTACCCCACAAGTATATTATTCTGTCATACTGCTATGTGCAGTCCTTCATATTTAGAGTTTCTGTATCTTGATGTATATGTCCTCTTTAGAGTGATTCAGTCCATATACATGTATTCTTGTCCAGTTAGGTTCAGGTATACATATGTTTAGCCTGGGATAGTTGTTGTTGGTTGTTTTGACTATCACACAAGTCCAGTTCTGTTCTCATATTCAGTTCTAGAGTTTGATTGCTCTATTCCTGTTGTATTGGTCTCAATTACTGCTAAGTTCAGTCTAGTTTTTTGTATTCAGTCTCTACCACTTAATTCGTTCAGTCCACATAGGTGAATGGGGATTACCAAATTGAATTCAGCCCTTACCCATTACATCTAATCCTCGAATGTATTATACATAGAGGTTTGTGTTCAGTCCACACTTCCATATTCTCTTTAAACCCCATTGCATTAGAAGTGTTCAATTCCCATCTCTTTGTGTCAGTCACTTGGGAGCAGTAATATATCCTTGTATCAGATACCTTGTTCAGACCACAGTAGCATATGGCATAATGTTAACTGCCATGTTTCCTTTGTTCGAGCCTTATACCTAGGAAAGTATCAAGTTAGTATCTTCTTTGTACCAACCTGAGACTCGAGTGGGGCTTTCCACCTCCCCTATTTCTAATCAATTGGGTTACCTCATGGCATAGGTAATAGCATCAGTTTTAGAAGGTATATTTTTGTATTATTATAGATGATACATTGTATCCTTATTGCCTACTTGTCTCAGTCATGTATGCCCTACTTGTTATCAGTAAGAAGTTTTGTTTCATCATTACATCATGTCTATAGGCTAATTTTTTTGATGTAGGCATTTATGTGTATCAGTTAGAACATATACAATTTTGGGAATAG
>JANAVB010038613.1:9842432-9964932 GCA_029216955.1 Iris pallida
AATTGAACTTGATAAAACTATGTTGTCATGGGAATTGATCGAGTGTCTGTTCTACATAGGTAAATTCCTCTCTTTCTTCTTCAGTCAAGGATTGATCAGTTGAGTTAGAGGTTGTGTCCGGTAGCTCCTCTTGTGTCTGGAATCGACACAGAGTCGAGATCACAGAGATACCTATGTTTAGGATTACTTGTCCAGGACCGATACAGTATCGAAATAAACACGAGTTTGTGTCTGTGAGCTAAAAACACGCTGATGAAGACAATATGTCCATGGCTTCTTAGGTTTGAATATTTTATATTTCCTATTAAGTAGTAAAAGGTAGGGTTGTAATGGGAAGGTTGGTCCAGGTTTTGGATCAATACTTATAAACTTAACCTTTTAAACATAATACTAATTAATTACACATACCAACTGCAAAACAAGATCAATAAAAAAATACTTGGTATTCTTGATTCAAATTTGACTTGGACCATGATGGATTAATTTAAATTATGATAGAGTATCTGTGCCATGTCCAATACAATGCGACACAAAACTGCACAACCTTTTGGAGTATCCATGATTCGTAGCTTGTATATAAGTTTACCATTATGTTACAATCTTATAATTTTTATTCTATGAGATGTAGCATTTGGATCTCATAGCAGTTTTACAAAGACTTGCTGCCACTGTTAACATTATTCTCAGATCTTTAGTGATAAGATGGTCATCGATGAAGTCCCTTGGTAATTAAGTTAACTCAGTATAAAGGGGTAGAATGGCTTTCCATGTATCCGTATATAAGCTATAGCTTGTCAATACAATATGGTATTTGTAACAGGTTCGGAATAGAGCATACCCTAACTTGACACTATCGCATGATACTTTAGTACACACTGGGCAAGGGACTGCTGCCTAATGCTCAACTTCAGCACTGCATAGAGTTGCCCTGCAGTTGATCATACAACTGCTACACATATACCCTTGTCTCTATGTCCCAATAGCGTTGTTTACACTGACGAGGAACCTGATTTTATTAGGTGCTAAATGGTTGTCCGAAATATTTCTGACTCGCGTATCTCGTCTCTGAATCAGTACCCAAGTTCTATGCTTCAGCTTATAATTTATATGGATGATTGCCATATCTCGTCTCTGACTCGTGTATCTTTTATTGCTTCTCTTTTATTACTTTTCCATGAAATAGTTTTATATTTGATACTACTATTCTTATTGAAAAATTGATTTTGAAGTAATTGCCCTTTTTCTTTATTTTAGATGAGTTAATATTCGCTTTGTTTATAAGGGTTCTTTTAACCTTTTCTTGTTGCCATATTTTGGAACTTCCATGTTATATTATTGTTACCACTAGACCACCCCCTTGGTGGTGTCCAAGTCAAAATATGAAGTTTGGTTAAGTTGGGCAACTTTATTTGCAGCTTAGTGTGTATTAGATTTATGATGAACTGGCGTATGAGAGGAATTGAGACTTTAATCTAAAATTTAAGATAAGCACGATGAATACTGGCTTTTCAGGATAATTATGTAAAAATCTTACCTACTGATTAATGTATCATCCATATCTGCAGGCACCAACTATTGCTGCAGCTACTTATTTGAGACTGGCTGGAAGACCTCCAGTGCTTCCTTTGAATAACATTTCATATTCAGAGAACTTTTTGTATATGCTGGACTCACTGAAAGTTGTTGCATCAACCTTGGGGAAATTAAATTTCAATGATTTAGGCACTTATAAACCTGCATTTGAAGTGGACATTTATGTTCTTCCATATACTATATAATCTGAACTTTGCGAAACATTTTGGATGCTCTTTAAGAGTCTGAACCTGGGCAAGACATCCGCTTGATGTTAAAAAACAAGATTGATGTATGTTCGAAATAAGAGTCTGAACCTGGGGACCAAAGTTAAATATTATAAGGTAACAAGAATTTTTGTGTTAAAGATAGTATCTGTTACTGTATTGGGGCTGCATGATTTTGCAATATGTTTAGGCTGGTATCAGTTAAACTAGCCAGAGACTGTAGTTGATTTTTTTGTTATTTGTTTATCACTTCTATTTAGTGGAGCATCTATTGATCTATTGGTTTATGATACACATGTCCATACCATCTAAGACTGATGTCAGTTCGAAATAAGATCATGGAACTAGTCAAATATTTCTCCTTAGTTTAGACGTCTAATACAAAGCTCATATTGAATGGGAAAGGATACATAAACCCTTCATTCTAAATCTTTGGGGTCAGCAAAGGCTTAGTTGATGCTTTGATTACTCTTTAGTACCACTTGTTGACATCATTTGAAAGTAAGCGAGTTCTTCCAAGGTCAGCTACAAATTACAGGTAGCAGTATTCATCAATGACCCAAATAAGGAGGTTATGGCATTTCATGTTATCGTATGAGCGGAACAAGTACAAAATTTCATTTTTTTTTTAAATGATGAGCTAGGATATATGTGATTAATCCCTTATCATGGTAAATGTTATGTGAACACCATATGGGGGTTACATGTTTTGGTTCTAGAACTGATGTACCGCATTGATTATTCCTCTTAAAGTGTAAATCCGTCATTTACTTTAATCATGGAACTGGATCAACTGACAGGTCAAATAAAGTAAAACTGGTAACCTTGATGGACTGTTTCTTTGTCCTTATAGTGCAAACTCCTGCTTAATTCTCAATGCACAATCAACAGTCTTGAAAAATATTAATATTTATGTGTGATTATAATTTGATCAACATAACAAATGAAAAATGCACTGGCATGTCTTAAAAGATTGCAAAAGAAGTAATACTTCCATAAATCATTCCTATCTTTACTACATGGACTACTTGAAACCTTGATATCTGTGATTGAAAAGTTAAAAGGAAGTCTATCTTTACCTTTGGTATTCCCTGCCCTCGTATCAATTGTGACTAGTCAGTATTTGATGTCACATGATGTCTACATATTCCCTTTGCTACTCATATTTACTCAATATTCCTACCTTATTGCTGACTCTATGATGTGAGCTTGTTTATCCATATGCATTTTATAATGGCTAGCACGTTGGTCGGTCAAGATGTTGTATACATCTCACTGCTGGCTTCTAAATCCAACATTGTTTTAGCTTTATGCTAATGTCTTCGGACGGCACATTTGATCTTAAAATTTTGCTCTTTTTTTTGTGTGCATATTTATACTAATGCTAATGTTTATTTTTATTTTTATTTGTGTAGGTTGGCGATGAACTACTTTTTGGATGATGATAGAAGCTAAAAGTAAATATTTTTTGGATGTCGATAAAAGCTACAGGAAAAATTGTGGATGTCAAGCATTATTTTAGATAGCATACATAAATAGCTAATGGTGTCGGACGCTTAACTTTTTGAACATCTTGAATATTTTGTTGAAATGGAAAATGTATGAATTTTTCAATTTTGGACTAGTATCAAGTCACTTTAACATTGATTAACTTTTTGTACATCTTGAATGTTTGGTTGAAATAGAAAATATATGAATTTTCCAATTTTGGACTAGTGGATCAAGTACTTTAACATTGATAAACTTTTTGAACATTTTATTGTTTGGTTGAAATGGAAAGTCCAGATTTGTTTAGTATATTGTTTTTTTTTTTTTGTAAGTAGGGTACAAATGGTGGAAAATGTATGAAATTTCATTTTAGCATTCATAAACAGGGTACAAATGCAATAGAAAATGCTTTAAATAACGTTTGAAATTGTGATGCCCACAGCAAGAGTATAGCGTTCAATAATGCCATAGGTTAACAACACTCACATGTTAACATCACTATAAAGATGTAGCGTTCACTATCTACAACGTTCCTATACGCTATTTGTTAATTGTGTTCCTTTATAGCGTTTAGAACGCTATTCCTTTCAACAGCGTTCATGAATGCTATAATGTTATAGCGTTCCAATACTATAGTGGGGGCTTTTATAGCGTGCAACATATGCTATATTACGCTTCCTATAGCGTGTAGTGCATGCTATTATATGCCCTATTTGTTGTAGTGAACCAGCAAGTTCGTCGGAGAACTTGGAACACTCTTGCTCTTCTGACTCCTCGGATGAACACGAACTCCCGTGCAAAAACTCAACGCTGGTACAATACCTCTCTTCTCTCTCACAACTTCTAAACACTTGTAAACTTTCTGTCTACTACCTGTGTATTAGTTCCGTACTGTGAAGAGAAGGAGGAGACCTTATATAGGCCCCTGCAACAACTGTCCGGTTAGCACAATGTTAGGGACGTGGTAATAACCACCCCAAACATGGAGCAACCGCTCAGAACATGCAAAGACACGTTCTGCCGCAAGTTGTGCCACTTGCGTAACCAGCGTGATTTGTACTTTACGCACACAGCCCTATTACGCAACCTGCGCACACTACGCACTCTACACACTGCGTACGCTGCGCACTTTACGCACGCTGTGCACGCTGCGCACACTACGCATACTACTCGTACTGGGCTGCGTAACTGGGCCGGCGTAACTGAGCTCGCGTAACTGGGCTGTGTAACGTGGCCGCAAGTGGCTCGCACAACGAGCGCAACTTAAGCGCACTATGCGCCTAGCGACGATGCTGACGTGCTAAGTGCAAAGTGCGCCAACAAAACGCCACATTACGCCTCATGAGCCCTTGAGCCCGAGTCCGAGCCCGAGTCCGTGTCCGAGTCGCTAAGCCCCTATGGGGCTTAGCTCCCATGGAAATAAATTTCCAAGAGCAAAAAGCTAGAAGCTTACCATGGAGCCTTATTCTTACCTCTTAGTAAAATCATCCACATGGTTCCCACCTTTGGGTTACCACCCATGTGCACATCCCAACAATACATAGAAACCTATATATGTGAGATACCACATAAAGCATTTCCGATGTGGGACTAAAACTTCACTAAGCATGTAGAGAACAAGTTCTCTACATGTCAAGAATACAAATACCCCAACAATCCCCACATATCTCAATATATATGGGTTCGAGTGTTCCCCACAGTGATGTCCATCATGCATTAGGAGAGATGTCGCGATGACTTGAATCTTCCCGCATGGGTTAAACAACAGACTATAATACAAGAATGGACTAAGCCTTGAATTCTGCACCATACCTGAAGTTGTTCCCACTCACATAATGTAGTCACATGTGCTTCTGGCTATGCACATTAAAGGCCCTGGTGCCAGCCTGGTTTCAGTGTATACTTTTGGGTCTACAAGTTTACCCTCAAGAGACGGTCTGATATCTCTGTCCATACACTATAGGTGAGTTCATTATAAAGACATGGCATGGAATGCTTTACGCTCCCCTTGCGGTGCTACGCCGCTATGACATGGCCCGAAGCCAAGGCATTATCCCTGGGAATCACCCATATCTGGGAACCTTTGTAGTGTCATACTACTGTAGCATGAGACAACTGCCTCTTTGTAGTGCCAAACTACCCAGCATGAAGCCTCAGGCTCCCTTGCGGTGTTACGCCGCAACGATGGCTTGCAAGGCCGAGGCTTTATCCCTAACCGGGTACCTCATCGTGGTATCGTGCCACTGTAACATGAGGAACTCCTCCTCTTTATAGTGCTGACTACACCTCTCTTTATTTTTAACATACAGCATTAGGCCAATGCCTATTTGCGGTGCTACGCCGCTGTGACTTGGCCTGTAAAGCAGGCTTTATCCTATTCCTGGGCAGCACCCACATATAGGAACCTCATCATGGAGTCACCCCACTGTAGCATGGAGTTTCACTCCTTGTAGTGCTGCTCTACCGTGCTTCCTGTAAAGCACACCAGGCATTCACTCTGCCTGAGACTCATTAAGGCAATTAAGCCAACCTTCCCACAGGAACCGTTTTCGGCAGAAAATAACAGTAGACAACAGTGGTTATAGGTCCGTAACCTCTCCATGCCCAATAGAACATGTACCCACCGTTCCTGATATTCTTCCAGTTAATGGTCCTCCCTTGAACCAAAAGCTAGATGCCTAGTAGATAAATCTTTGAACTAATAGCATAAAACTTTATGGTAGGAATACAATAACTAATATCAGAACGCCTACAAGCCCATTTTACATGTTGAGTCATCGACCAGCTGGCGCCTGTGGCCCTTGGTGAACGGATCCGCCAGGTTTTCCTGACTCCAACATCAATCACTGCAATTACACCTCTCTTAATAAGATCGTGTACTGCCCTGTGCTTTAACCGCACAGTCCTCTTCTTTCCGTTGAAGAGGTCATTTGATGCCACCGTCGCAGTTGCCTGGTTGTCGCAGTATATCGGTATTGCCGGTATTTGTGCCCCAACCACTGGAAGATCATACATGAGCTCCCGAAGCCATTCTGCTTCCTCGGCTGCGGTGTCAAGTGCAAAGAACTCAGATTCCATGGATGACCACGAGAGCATTGTCTGCTTCTTCGACTTCCATAATATAGCAGCTCCACCCATTGTGAAAATATATCCACCTGTGGACCTCTCGCTCTCCAAATCTGGGCACCAGCTGGCATCACTGAAGCCTTCCACTACATGTGGATCTCCGCTGTAGTACAGTGCATATGTCTGAGTCTTCTTGAGATATCTCATAACCCATTTCACAGCCTTCCAGTGTTCAACACCAGGGTTGCTCGTGAAACGACTCAGCATTCCACGGAAAGCTATGTCAGGCCTTGTGGCAGTAGTAGCATACATCAAACTCCCGATTATGCTTGCATACTCCAGCTGCCTGACGCTTTCCCTGAATTAGGCTTCAGCTTCAGATCACACCTGTACGGCGTATCGATCCCTGAAAGATTCCGATACCCATAACGAATGATCATCTTCTCAATATAATGAGACTGTGACAGCGCTAGTCCAGTGTCTGTCCGGATGATCTTGATCCCTAAGATCACATCAGCTTCCCCCAAGCCCTTCATGCTGAACTTGCTCGAGATGAACCTCTTTGTCTCCGTGACACAGCTCATATCCGTACCTAGGATAAGCATGTCGTCCACATACAGACAAACGATCACACCTCTTCCATCAACGAACTTCGTGTAAACACACTTGTCCGTCTCGCTGACCATGTAGCCATTTGACCTTATAACTTTGTCAAATTTTTCATGCCACATCTTGGGAGCCTGTTTAAGACCATACAAAGATTTACCAACTTGCAGACTTTGTCTTCAAGACCCTTGACGACAAATCCCTCTGGTTGTTGCATATAAATCTCTTCGGTCAGCTCGCCATTTAGGAAAGCGTTTTCACATCCATCTGATGTATCACCATCTTATGTATCGCTGCGAGAGTAATCAACATTCTGATGGTAGTCATCCGGGCTACTGGAGCATACGTGTCAAAGTAGTCGATTCCCTTCTCTGAGAAAACCCTTGGCTACTAGCCTACCTTGAACTTGTCAACAGTTCCGTCTGCTTTCATCTTCTTCTTGAAGATCCATTTGCATCCGATGGATTTTGCTCCTTCAGGAAGATCAACCAACACCCAAGTGTTATTGGAGGTGATAGATTCAATTTCATTGTCAATCGCCTCCCTCCAAAAAACTGCGTCTCTGGTCTTCATCGCCTCATCATAGGTAAGCAATCTGCTTCCACATGATAGGTGACAAAGTCACTTCCGAAGTCCTTCGGCCTCCTCACTCGCTTCGTTGACGGCTCAGCGAGATCTGGTTCAACCGTTGTTTCAACAACAACATCTTCTTGGACCACATCTTCATTGAAAACCTGCGCACCCTATTATTCTCCGGAACATCCGCAAGAACAATATTCTTGTGCCTTGCAAATTTGTCTTCAAAATATTCTGCGTCGCGAGATTCAATGATATGATTTGACTCAATATCAAGAAATCTCCGAGCATCACTCTTCTCGGCATACCCCAAGAAGATCGTCTTAGTAGTCCTTGTCCCAAGCTTCTGAATCTTCAGATCTGAAGCTTGACATATGCCAGACCCCCACACTCGAATGACATCAAGTTAGGTCTGACTTTGAACCAGAGTTCATGAGGAGTAATGTCAGAAGTTATGAGGCACCCTATTCAGAATAAAAGTTGCCGTCAGTGCAGCTTCTCCCCAATAGCACTTAGGAAGACCAGCAGTCAACAACATTGAGTTAATCATTTCTGGACGTTCTGTTCTTCCTCTCTGCTACTCCCGTTTGATTGAGGAGAGTACGGAGCCGTAGTCTCATTGACAATTCCATGTTCTTTGTAGAACGATGCAATTCATGAGACCTGTACTCCCCACCTCGATCACTTCTTATTCTTTTGAGTTGTTGTCCAGTCTGCCGCTCAGCTTCGGCTCTGAACTCCTTGAACTTCTCGAATGCTTCGTCTTTAGCCTTCAGCAAGTAGACGAACGCATACTTTGAGAAGTCATCGATAAAGGTTATAAAATATTCATCCCGGCCTTTGTAGAGAACTGTTTGAAGTCACAGATATCTGAGTACTAACTCCAGAAGATCTGCACTTTGATTAACCCGAGGAAAGGGTTTCCTTGTGATCTTAGTTTGAGCACAAACTTCACATTTCTCTACCTTGCCCCCACACTTGGAGATAAGCCCTAGACTAGACATTTGTTAATTCGTTTAGAATGAACATGTCCTAGCCTATTATGCCACAACTCAAAAGTATAAGCAGAATGAGTGATTGCATTAACAACATTGAACTGATTTACAAGCTGAATTTTGAACATTCCTTCGGTATATAAAGCTTTTCCGAAATATGTTCTCCTGATAGACATCACCATCTGGCCAGCATTGATGTCCATCCTGAGGCCTGCTTTGCACAGTAGGCCTCCTGAGATCAGATTCTTGGCGATAGCAGGTACATGCTTCACGCCTTGAAGCGTCAGAGACTTGCCAGAAGTCAGCTTCAATACCACTGTCCCGATCCCAAGCACTTCAGCTTGTGCCTGATTCGCCACCATAACCACATCAGAAGTAGGGGTGTAGGTGTGAACCACTCCTTGCTGGAGCAAACATGGCAGGTGGCTCCAGTGTCTACCCACCAGTCAGCATCAGTTCCTACCGCATCAACCTGCGCAATCATAGCAACAACATCAGTGATCATAGTTACCTTACTAGGTTTTCCTTGCTCCGTTTGCTTGGCTTTTGCTTTGCACTCATTCTTAAAGTGGCCCTTCTTGCCACACTTGAAGCAAGCCAAGTGGGACTTTGGCTTCTTCTTCTTCATTGAAGTACCCTTGACTTTTAGATTATCAAGGTCCTTCTTCTTGCTTTGGGAAGCCGCATGCTTTCCCCTTGTTCCCTTGAATGCACCAGATTGGTGTTAGCCAATTGCTTGGATAGTGCGTCCACTTTCAGTTGAGCCCGCATCTGGTCCTCAACATAGATTTCCTGCAGAAGATCTTCAAGGGTGATCTCTAGCTTCTTCCTATGCATGTTTGCATAGAACTTGCTCCACCCAGCGGGGAGCTTTGAGACAATCCCTCCAACAACAAACTTGTCGGGGAAGGGCATCGCCTCGTCTTCCAGCTTCTGTCGCAGTTTCAGGAACTCCTTCACATGCGACAGCATAGACTTTCGTCCTCAAATAACCACTTGTGATATTTTTCAACCACAAAGATTTTACTGCGGTTCTTGTCTTCTTCGTAGAGTTTTTCTAGAGACTCCCATATGTCTCTAGCGATAGTCTTCTTAGAATAGGATTCTGCAAGGGAATCTTCCATAGCATTCAGGATAAGCAACCTGCAAATACTATTTTTCCTTCTCCATTTTGCTTGAAGTTTAGTAGCCGCGGTGATTGCGGCAGCAGAACCAACATCTGGAACAGTAGGTTCTTCCTCCAGAAGCACGTGATCTACGTCTTTGAGTTGAAGGGTGAGATAAACCTTCCTCTTCCAGACTTGGTAATGTTCTCCATCAAACTTTTCTAACTTACAAAAGTCAGAATTGAAGAGTGGAACATTAACGTTTTCCATCGTAGCAATAAAGCTTTGAGATTGTTAGTGCCGGAACACAATTTTTCGATGGAAAACTGAGAATTCGTAACAATTATAAAAATAATCGTTATTACGTAACACTTCACAGAAGGTACGTAACAGAAATTCCACTAATGCAACACTTCACAGAAGGTGCACAGATTTCTACCAACGCAAACACTTCACCGAAGGTGCGCTAATAGAATTCTGATAAACGAAGAAGGTGATGCAACACTTCACAGAAGGTGCACAGATTTCTACCAACGCGAACACTTCACCGAAGGTGCGCTAATAGAATTCTGATAAACGAAGAAGGTGACAGGCGAAAAATGGAAAAACTCCTGCTGGGGTGAATGATCACCGTTGCTCAAAGATTTATTCGTCCCACACGAATAGCTTCCAGGAACCAACAAGTTCGTCGGAGAACTTGGAACACTCTTGCTCTTCTGACTCCTCGGATGAACACGAACTCCCGTGCAAAAACTCAACGCTGGTACAATACCTCTCTTCTCTCTCACAGCTTCTAAACACTTATAAACTTTCTGTCTACTACCTGTGTATTAGTTCCTTACTGTGAGAGAGAAGGAGGAGACCTTATATAGGCCCCTGCAACAACTGCCCGGTTAGCACAATGTTAGGGACGTGGTAATAACCACCCCGAACATGGAGCAACCGCTCAGAACATGCAAAGACACGTTCTGTCGCAAGTTGTACCACTTGCGTAACCAGCGTGATTTGTACTTTACGCACACAGCCCTATTACGCAACCTGCGCACACTACGCACACTGCGCACTCTACGCATACTGGACTGCGTAACTGGGCTCGCGCAACAAGCGCAACTTAAGCGCACTATGCGCCTAGCGACGATGCTGACATGCTAAGTGCAAAGTGCGCCAACAAAACGCCACATTACGCCTCATGAGCCCGTCCGAGCCCGAGTCCGTGTCCGAGTCGCTAAGGGGGCTTAGCTCCCATGGAAATAAATTTTCCAAGAGCAAAAAGCTAGAAGCTTACCATGGAGCCTTATTCTTACCTCTTAGTAAAATCACCCACATGGTTCCCACCTTTGGGTCACCACCTATGTGCACATCCCAACAATACATAGAAGCCTATATATGTTGAGATACCACATGATGTATTTCCGATGTGGGACTAAAACTTCACTAAGCATGTAGAGAACAAGTTCTCTACATGTCAAGAATACAAATGCCCCAACACCTATTACTAAATAACCCTAAAAAACATGCTAATGCTATGTAAATATTAACTATTTCCAAGTTCATAGTGCTCACCTGGCGTCTGAGTCCCGGCTCCGTCCCCTGATGACAAACCTTTCTTTTGTTTCAAATAGATTTGATTAATTAGCTGCTTAGAATAATATCTTGGTAACAATTTTACTCGAGAACCTTGTATACATGTTCATGCATTTACCACAGAACAGCACATGCACTTAAGCATTGGAAGAACAGACCATACCTAACATCAAAAGAGCAGATCCCCAGTTCTCCCTCAAAGATATTCAGCATTTAATCTTTTAAAATAATTGATTGGACGCATCAAATGCATAGTCATATATCATTGCAATTTTACACGAATACAATTACGTGATCTTTCATTTGACAATAAACGAACTTATACTTGATCATTCATTTGACAACAAACGAACTTATACTTGATCATTCATTTGACAACAAACGAATATCTTGTATTTGATCATGCATTGAGCATTTAAAGGACAATTCGTGCACTTAACATAAGCAGGCAATGCTCCGTCTAGAGATTTTATTCTCATATGGCACAAAGTATTATCCTTGGCATGTCCATTCACCACAATGACTTCATTATAGAACTATAGTAGGGAAATCATCTTTCTAAAATTCAACCTAGATGGAATTTCCTGCACTCTATCGCCTTTCCAAGGCTCCACTATGAGGAAATACACACATTTTTGGTACACATCATGTAATCAGAGTTATCCGTAGCCTCGGATATGGTGTGAGCACATTACCCAGTCAGCTCTTGCAGTTTAGGCATGAGAATTCTTGCAAGGCTATGATAAGGCAGTGAACCCCTTTCAATCTACTACCATGGCTTTTCTACAACTCATGATAGCCCTGGGGGTATCCCTGTAAATGATTAGGTGGATGGTCATGATTTCCACCTTTGGTTGAAGCTGCAAACATGGATGAATCAGGACGCGGGAACAATAGCTTGAGGCGGAAAGCATCCACTCCATTTAAGTAGTAGCGAAACAACCTCTTTGCCCTTATAAACCCAAGACGACCATACAGAGCAAGAGCTCCCTTGTTTGTAACTTCTGCTTCTAATGTCACCTACAAAAGAGAGAGCAATCATCAGCAATCAATTTGAATGTCTATCCCCAAGTAACAATAGAATAAAGCTGATCTTGCAACAGTACTTTCCAGGGAGTTGGTGCAGCTACAAAGAAATGCACTGCATTGGCATCCCTTTTCATCAAAAATGCAGGTAAAGGGTGGGAACTTTCGGTAAATCCGGTGCTCTTTCTCTTTGAAGAAGGTTTGACGGAAATGAATCCAATAGTCAGTCTGAAAGAGTGGAACTTTCGGAATAGAATGAATGCCCCCTGGGCCCTATGGTACTTGTCCACCAAGTGAATGGCCCTCGATAATATACTTGTTCACCGAGAGAAAATGTTTTCCGAGATAGCAAGCTCCTTCTCACATAAAGGTGATGGCTGGGAATGAACCCTATCATTTGACATGGAAGTTCATTCTACCTCATAATCCTTCAACACTTAACAAGCTAACCTAAATCTTCAAAAACTGATCAACTTAATGTCCAGACATTCATGCATTTTGCCTATATGTTAAACAGCAATGGTTTCTTTAGATTTATCTTTGTGACAGAAGTGAATTCGCTTTAAACGGATGGACACAAGTGAATTCGCTTTCTTACTGACTTGTAGTGATTGAATTCAGACTTTTTCTATGTTATACCATGTTGTGTTCTTGTATTTACTTGTTTCTTGAATCTTATTTGTGTTAAAACTGAGTAGTTGTTACTGAGTAGTTGTTAAAGATATAATTGGGAACGGATTTTGGTAGACGGGTGGATTTTTATCCAACCATGCAATAAACAGATCAAGTTAGGTAAAATAGGCCACCATCCTTGATCCAAGCACGACATCAACACTTGACCTTTTTGTTTAACGGGTTAGACGAGTCAACATGTTTACACCCGAATCCGTCTAGGCCTAATCCAAACTCGCCTAAGAATGCTGGTTGGCATGTTTAATGGCTATGATAGTGTACATGGAGGTTACATATATGGATTTGAGAATAAGGGTGTAACTGGATTATCTATTTTACATTTTCGTATGACCTTATAATGACAATTTTGCTTTAGAAAATGAGAGATTTTTTAATTTTAAGAGTCGATCCATCAAGTACTTCATTTCCTTACTAGGAAGGAGATAAGGTTAACATGTTGCAAAGTAATGGGAATAAACATAATCACACAACATAATTTGATGGTATTAGCTATTCGATTAGGAAATGTGAGAAAAGGCAATGTCAAATAAGGATCAACAACTAGATGGTAGAACTTGAAAGATATAAATTAATAGTATTCAAAGATAAAATGATGAAAAGATATTATATAGAAAAAGATAATAATGTTCTTTGGTATATAATATTTAGTTGCATCGAGAAAGTAGCAAAGATGAAGCTAAGAATATCTAATTGTCTTTAGAAACTTTTACTACAATGAATCTCTCCTATAAATATAAGAAAGTGGAATAACGTCATCTTTGAGAGGTAAAGTAGCTAAGAATGAAGCTAAGCAGTTACAAAAAAGATATTTATAGGCTTCTTAAGAGTAGGGAATAGAGTAGATAAGTAGGAAAATTTAAATGTATCCAGAGCGAAAACTAAATTAGTAAAAACTGATATTAAGGAAAGGTAGAGTAATTTTCACAAAATATTTAGCACTAAGCTATAATTTTTACAAATGGACTAGTTTGCAATATGCCATATTGCTATTATCACAAAATTAGAATATTTGAAGTTAAAGGGTGGTTTCAAGAAAAGGACAAGGTAAAAGTTGTAAAACTGGTGATATTCCTATCCGTGGTAATATTCCTATCCAACTTTGAACACGTTTAGGTAACTAATTTATGCAAGCAAGTTGGAAGGATTAAAAAAAATATGTTGAAAGGAGGAAGGAGCATGGTAGTACCTATGTACCAAAACAAGGAGATATTGGGATGTGTAGTAAGTAGTGAGGAATTAATCTTACGAGCCATACCATAAAACTCCAAGGAAAAGTAATTCAATGAATAGACCCAGTTTAGATAATCAATTAGGCTAATCTCAAAAGTTATTTACTTACTAAGAACATTAATGAAAAAATTATAGTAAGAAAAGGGGTTCATGTGGTTACTTATTGACTTGGGTTGTTTCGATCTTGGAACTTAGTCAAGAACTTAAAGGAACTTGGTGATCTTGGGAGTAGTTCTCCAAGTTCTCTTGTTTGGTATAGAGAAGTTTGAAAAGTAGGGGAGACAGAACTTTAGCCCATATGGGTTTGTCCTCTTGCCACATATGATTAAGTTCTCCTGGCTAAGTTTCAAACCAAAATGGTAGGAACTTGGAGAAGGTAAGTTTAGTGAGAGGGAAGTGATGGATTCAAAGCATTAGTTATTTGGGTTTTAAGTTCTCCCAACCAAACACAATAACTTATGAACAAGGGAAAAATATTTAGAGATATGAGCGTGGAACCCACCACCATAGTTCCTTGTGGTCTTTGGCTTCTGCAAGTTCCATAGGTTCCAAACAATCAAACAGCCCCTTATTGAAAGCTTCAGGCAAAGTACGTGACCGAGATAACGTCGATGGCTTGGAAAAAGATACGTCAACAGATAGCTATATTGAGCTTTTCATATATATGTCATTATGGAAAAAAGAAGAGAATTATATATATATATATATATATATATATATATATATATATATATATATAGCAGATGACCTCTAGTCTAGTGGTTAAGAGAGATGCATGCAGCCTGAGTGGTCAGGAGTTCGAATCCCAGTGGGAGCGATTCCAGAAATAATTTACCTGTTTCCAAAATATATATATATATATATATATATATATATATATATATATATATATATATATAGAGAGAGAGAGAGAGAGGGACCAATATCCCCTCACTTTTGCATCCCCCAAGCATCCCCTCTTTCACATCCGTTGGATCTTGTTTAAGTCATCTAATCTTAACCATTGAAAAATCAACGGTTAAGATTAGATGACTTAAAACAAGATCCAATGGGTGTTATCATGAGGATGCTTGGGTGATGCAAAAGTGAGGGGATGTTGATCCCTCCTATATATATATATATATATATGTATATATATATATATATATATATATATATATATATATATATATATATATAAAATTAAAAAAAATATATATATATATATATAAAAAAATATATATATATATATATAGGAAAATTCTTCAATACTTTCCAAGTAAAAATTTATATCGATACATCCCAAATCTGAACCATTGGATGTTGATCCAATGGTTCAGATTAAAGCCGAAGTCAAAGTAAAAGGTAAAGTCAAAATCAAAGTAAACACCTTTCACAATTTCCAATGCATTTTCAATGCAATTGTTTGGGATGTATTGATACATCCCATGTATTGTAGAAGGACCCATATAATTAATTACAATAGGGGGTCCCTCACGTGGGACCCCGGCTCTGCTAGCGGCGGCCCGGTCGGGGGCGGGCCGGCTACGGGCGGAGCGGCGGCAGGAGGCGGTAATGCAGGCGACGGCGGCTCGGGAAGCGGGCGCAGGGCTAGCCAGAGCGTGGTCGTGGGCTTCGGTGAAGGGGGCTCAGGCGGAGGTGGCCCAGGCGCCGACGGAGGGGGCTCGGGCGCCGGCGGAGGGGGGCGGCCTGGCCAGAGCGCGTGATGGCGCTGGCAATGACGATGGTTGCTCCGGCAGCAGGTGCGCCGGGTCGGGCAGCGCCGGTGGTCCCGTAGTCGGCTGCGCTGGAGATGACCGGGGTGGCCCGATGGCCTTTGTAGGAGAGGATCGTCGGGTGGGGCGACTCGGTGGATTCCAGATCAACAACCTGGATCTGGGACTATGTCTCAGGGGGCCAGGAGGAGGGAGGTGGCTGGACGACGGTTATGAGACGTCGGGGGGCCAAGGCGGGGAGCAAGGTGGGGGGCGCGCAGAGTCTCCAAAAGATGCGCCCTTTTGCTGGGAGGAAACTGGAAAAGGGATCGGGGCTGAGGACGGCGGCTCGTGGCCCTGCGGTGACTACTGGGAGAACAGGGGGCTGGCGTCCCAAGGCGACCATGGCGGACAAAGGAAAGGACAAAGTGGTGGACCTGGGAGGTCAGGGTGCAGGGTCTCCTATCCCTGGGGTTGCTACCTGCTCACAGGAAATGGCTCCCCGTCCAGCGGGACGGTCCTGGGCTGAGATCTGCACACCGGTGGGGCCTAAAAGTCCCACTTCTATGGAATATGTGCCACCGAAGAAGGTAGAGAGCGGCTTCCGGGCCTCGTTCCCTGCAGAGAAGATTGAGAAGGTGACTGCCTTCTGGGAAAACACGCTGGTGTTGTACGTCCTGGACAACAAGCCATTCTATGAACAGATCAGGGGGTATGCAGCGCGCGTCTGGCAGCCTAAAGGTAGTATGGAGATATTTGCTAGGAAAAATGGCTTCTACTATATGAAGTTTGGACTAGCAGAAGATGTTACCAGGATCCTGCAAGGTGGTCCGTGGACATTTGATGGCAGGTTGATCATTCTAAAGGAGTGGATCCCAGATTTGCGCTATGAGAAGGAAGTCTTGAATGCCATCCCGGTTTGGATATTCTTTCCTGAGTTCCCCGTTCGGTTCTGGAGTATCTCATTGCTGATGCGACTTGCCAGCTTGGTGGGCACCCCGATCAAGGCTGATGATGCTACAGCTTTTCGGACGAGGCTGATGTATGCTCGGATATTCGTTGAGATCCGAACTGGAGGGGAGTTACCGAATCTATTGGAGTATGAAGTGCCTTCTGGAGAGGTTCTAACCCAGAAGGTGGAGTATGAATGGGTCCCTCCAACCTGTTCACAGTGTGCGTGTTTCGGACAACTGGACAGTTCATGCCCATCAGGAGGATCACAGTCGGCGCCATATGCTTCCCCTCTTGAGGTGCCTGGCCCATCACGGACGATGGAGTCTCTACCCAGGGATGACGGAGCGGAGGATATCATGCAGGAGGGGAACCGACCGATGGAGGAGGCTGGGGGGCTGTGCCTCACTATCTCGCCCCTGCCGGCTCCTCCTAGTGGGACTATGATCACCTTCTCAGCGCAGAGGAGTATGGTCACCAGAGGTATGGTG
The DNA here is from genome assembly GCA_029216955.1 of Iris pallida. NCBI lineage: Eukaryota > Viridiplantae > Streptophyta > Magnoliopsida > Asparagales > Iridaceae > Iris > Iris pallida. The sequence continues at coordinate 9,859,738 of JANAVB010038613.1, forward strand.
GCCTTGGGGAGAGAGGAGCGGGTCGATGGCGGTTCTTCTGAGAAGATAGTCTATAGCAGGAAGAGACGTGCTGGACCACTGCGAGATGGTCCCTCCAGTGTGGGGGGATATTCCCCTGCTAGGGATGAGGCGCTCTGTGTGGACAACTCGGCCTGGGCTCTGGTGCTCTCCCAGGCAGCGACCCATCAATCCCCTACTGCTGGGACGGAGGAGGAGATGATAGCGACGGATGTGGTACCACCCCCAGGTGCCAGTCCAGGTGATATTCAGGGAAACCTATCTCTAAATAATTAATGGCGGTAATCGCCTGGAACGTGCGGGGTGCGTGTTCGTTAGGGAGATGGAGAAAGATTTGTGGGGTCTTACACAGAGAGAAGTGTGACATCTCTATCCTGCTGAAGACGAAGATTAAAGGGGAGAAGACTTTAGCTCGCCGGACCCCATCTCATTGGGTCCAACTCCACAACCTGGCACTCTGCGACATGGCTAGGATATGGGTCAGATGGAATTCTAATTGTTGGGATGGAGACTTGATCTTGATGACGGATCAGCTGATTACCATCTCTTTAATGAACAAGGGTGGTTTTCGGTTCTTACTGGGAGCGGTGTACGGCCACAACGACAGACAACGGCGGAAGACCCTGTGGAGCGACATATCCAGGGTTGCCTCCGCTGCTGCTTCTTCGCACCCACCGCTTCTACTGACGGGGGACTTCAATGCCCTACTCCACAGAGGGGAGAAGGTGGGAGGCAGGCCGGTCCCTGATCTGGTCCTATATGACTTCCAGAGATGCCTGTTTCAGACGGGGCTTCAGGGGTTGTCGCGCTCGAAATTTATCTGGACCTGGCATAACAAAACAATCCGTAACAAGGTTGCTTGCCAGCTAGATAGAGCCCTGGGCAATGGGGAGTGGTTCCGGCGCTTCCCCAACTCTTCGGTTGAGGGTCTGGCCGCCGGGACGAGTGACCACTCCTCCATCAGGGTTGGATTCACAGACCGGCCTACTGTGAGGTCGCGTCCCTTCCGGTACAACAACAGCTGGTATCTCTCTGAAGGCTACTTGGAAGCCGTTACGGAGGGCCTTTCTAGCCGCCAGGATGGTACGGCTCAGTTCCGTATGGTGCACCGGCTCAAGGCCACGAAGAGATCCTTATGAACCTGGGTGCAGGGTTTGCCCAAGACTTCGCTAGAAGACAAGGAGGCAGAGCTCCGGACCATCCAGCAGGATATGCAATCTGACATGATGAACGGAGATATGGCGGCGAGAGAAAAGGAGCTGATTGGAGAAGTCAATATCCTGCGTCTCCAGAAGGAGGTTAGTGCGGCACAACGCGCTAAATGCTCCGGGCTGAAGGATGGTGACCGTTGCACCAAGTTCTTCTATGATGTCATTCAGACCAGACAACATCGGAACAACATTTCCTAGCTGCTTGATGTAGAGGATAATCTGGTGGGGGAGCCGGCAAAGATCCAAGAGGAGGCCGTCAGGTACTACTCTGAGTTATATTTTCAGACTATCTGTCTGTGTTTCCGGATGTAGTTACGAAGAAGTTGGTGACTCCTTATGGGAATAGACTACTACGTGCCCCTGTAACTATGGAGGAGGTGAAGACTATTATCTCGATGGCGGATCCCAACAAAGCCCCAGGCCCGAATGGCTTTAGCAGTGGGTTCTACAAACGACACTGGAACATCCTGAAGTTCCAGGTCCTTGAGGCGGTTCAGAAGTTTTTCACCAAAGGAAAGTTGTTGAAGGAGCTGAACCACACTTTCCTGACACTTGTGCCTAAGAAGGAGGGAGCGACATCGCTGACAGATTTCAGACCTATTGCGTGTTGTAATTATCTTTATAAGATAATTACGCACCTTATGTGCCGGCGGATGGAGGAGATCATGTAGGACTTAGTCTCTCCGAACCAGACCGCTTTCATTACGGGGAGGTCGATCGCGGAGCAGAGCCTGCTGGCGCATGAGATGGTGAGGGGCTTCGGTAAACCTGGCGGGGAGAAGGCATGCATGAAGGTGGATCTGAGGAAGGCCTATGACATGGTCAATAGGGATTTCCTTTGTTATCTGATGACTGCCATGGGTTTTGACGACGGTTGGGTCACGAGGATTCGGAAATGCATCACGACTCCCACTTTCTCTGTCCTCATCCAGGGTACCCCATTTGGGTATTTCCAGAGCAACCGTGGACTTAGGCAAGACGATCCTCTGTCTCCTTACCTATTCACACTTGTCATGGAATACTTAACATGCTTGATGGACATGGAAGTGCATCGTGGGAGGTTGGTTCCATTGTTCAGGAGGATTGATCCCCCTGTTACCCACCTTATTTATGCAGACGATCTCTTGGTGTTCATCCAGCCATCTACGGAGGATATTCACACGATTGCGGAGATTATGGGAGAGCTGGAATCCCTTTCAGGCCTCCAAATGAACAGAGAGGAGCAGGGTGTATTTCAGCTACCTCTGCTCCCAGAAGGAGGAGTTGGCCGGTGCGCTGGGAGTCGAGAGGAGCGATTTACCGATGAAGTATCTAGGGGTTCCTCTCACAGTTAACTATGCGCGGGATCAGGACTGCCATAGTCTGGTGGAGTACGTCCAGAGGAGGGTTGAAGGATGGCAAGCTGCTGGTTTATCCTTTGGAGGATGCATCGAGCTGGTTTGATCGGTGATTTCAGCTGTGGCCCATTTATGGCTGCAATCCATCTTACTTCCTATTGCCACTATCAAGAAAGTGGAGGGATGGTTGTGCATACTTCATATGGAGGGATGGTATGCATGCGATCTTCTGGAATCAGCTTTGTCGTCCCAGGAAGGAGGGAGGAGTGGGGCTACGGTCTTTGTTGGAGATCAGGGAGGCCTTGACGCTGAAGCTGGCATGGAGATTCATTAATAGAGGATCCCTCTAGGCTGACTGGATACATAACAGATACGTGAAACATGGCAACCTCTGGGACTGTGCCATGGACAACAATCATTCCGTCACTTTCAAGACTATTTTGAGGCATAGGGGGGTACTCAAATCTACAACCCGAAGGGGCATAAAGGATGGGGCTGGCACAGACCTCTGGCGGGATCCTTGGATTAATCGTCAATCTCTGTTAGAGATCAGGGGAGCACCGTCGCATCAGGAGGACAGAAGGGGTCTGACTTGCCAACGGATTATCCGAGATGGAGAGTGGAGGCCTGAGTCCTACTGATATACCGAGGGGCTTGGTGAGATTATCAGGACTATCGCCTTGGACCCAGTATTGTCAGCTGATCGATGGGTCTAGGACCCGCCCGGAGTTTCTACTGGGACTGGACAGTTCCAGTTCTGGAGCTGCTATAATCTCGTTAGGCGCACTTTTCCTCTGAGTACTGACTATGAGTTCGTATGGTGTAAGGGACTTGCAAGGAAGATACAACTGTGTGTTTACCGGCTTCTTCTTGGTCGTCTTCTGACGAGGGATCGACTTAGTGCTTTTGGGGTTCAGGTCCCTGACCCTAAGTGCGTGCTTTGCAATGTGGAGAATGAATCTATAAGGCACATTTTCTTTGAGTGTGACCTATCATGGCAGATCTGGTCTGAGCAAAGCAGGGTGTTGGGTGGATGTGACTCCGGAAAGGAGATTGGGGCCATCATCACTGTGCTCCGAGATAGCAGAGGAAGAGGGCATGACTGATTCCAGACCGCCAGAGTCCGACTGGCTGCCGTTGTTTGGCATGTATGGAGGGAACGAAACCGTCGTATCTTCAAGGGGTTAATCACCCCTCCTGTAGGCATCCTCCATTACATTGAATTCGATGTAAATGCTATGGGAAACTGAAGGGCGGGAGTCCCACCATGATTGTATGTTGTAAGATTATTGCGTCGCATTTTGGAATAAAATTTACCCTTTTTATTTACCCTTTTTCCAATATATATATATATATATATATATATATATATATATATATATTCAATTATGGAATTAACGACTATTTTTCATCACGATTGGCTTACATTGCGATCAAAGTCCTTGATTGTCGAAAATAAACGGTGTAAAAAAAATCAAGGATGATCAACTCATTGTTCATTTCATGAGTGATTGACGGATCCTCAACCGAGACAAATCAACGATTATAGACATTGCACAAGTCATGAGTAGGGCTGGCGATTTTGCCCTGGTGCCCTCTACCCGAGCCGGGTACTTTGCACCCTTAGGTGCCCACGGGTACCCTCTACCCTAGGAGGGCATGCCCTACCCTTACCCTCTTGGAATTAGCGTAGGGTAAGGGTTTTATCTTGTTACCCTAGTGCACTTATCCGGGTACCCGCCCTACCCTGAATCACTACCCTACCCACTACCCTTAACCCTCTAAAACCCTCAACCCTACCCTTCTCCCAAACCTGATTACCCATACTCCCACTGCCATAGTGTTACTACTACATACTTGTATTTTTTTGTAATTAGTTAGTACTTAGGATTATGAGCACTACATGGTGCTTGATCCTAAGGAGTCAGGTCTAGCCTCCTCCTTGGGTATGTAGACAGCTCAGGTTCCACTATATAACTGGGTTCAGCGCCTTTAGTAAAAAAAATATTTCCCCTGTTATTTCTTATTAAGTTGTTATGATTTTTGAATGTTGTAAAAATCTTAAGTATCAAGGTGTTTACTAGCAAAAAAATGATTTTCAAAGTTAAAAAAACTGAAATGGCAAGGGTAATACCCTTACCCTCCCTACCCTGACCCTCAGCTACCCTGTCAGGGTAAAGGGCAAGGACGGGTAATGGGTATTGGTTTTTTTGGAAGAGGGCTACCCTACGCTACCCTCATGACTCCCCTAGGATATCAAAAAAATGTCAATACCTTACCCTGCCCTGCCCTCTTCCTGCCCTTACCCTACCCATCGCCACCCCTAGTCATGAGTGATCAATATTCTAACACATGTGAACCCAAAGGATCAAAATTGTCTATTATGATTAACTTCTTTCCGCTAATTATGAATGGCATTAGTAGGCCTATTTTTGTGCCTATTTAAGATGAGATTTCATATGTATGATATTAATTGATGATATTGTGAGAGTCAAAGTTCCTAATAATGGATATAGGTCCCTTACCGGTTAGGGTTTCCTTGATCGAAAACCAAGAAGTGGTGATATACAGAACATATCGACCAACATGGACCCGTAGTATAAAACAATAATTCACGTCATATATGCATAACAAAATTAAAACATTAATATAAATTTAACAATGTATCCTTAAATAATTCTCATAATAAACAACTCAAAACCATCCTTCAGCAAAAATATAAGCTAGTAAGCTAATAAAGATAACACATGTTATCTCCGAACCCTAAGTTTATCATATCTCGGGGCAACTTCAATGTTATGTTCTCTATCATAAAGATCTATCTCGTGCTCGTCAAGTGTGTCATAAAGATCTATTGTGGTGACAATCACTCTGAGAGGTAAGTTTTTCTCATTTCAACTCTTTTTCTTCTTCTCCTCTTCTTCCCTTCTGTATTATTTTTCTTGATCAGGTTCGAGAGAGGGGATATGATCTGTTTTAGGGTCGAGAAAAAGATTGCATATCTGATTTAAATTTAAACCCACAAATAAGGGAAAATAAATAATTTTCTATTGGATGTAAACATGGGTTCAAAATATTAGAATTGGTTTCGGACCTTTTCTATGAGTATCGATATTTGCGGTTTCGACAATTTCGGATCAGAGTATCGGGTTCTTCTTTCAGAAACCTAAAAATGATTAAAAAAATCTTTTAAAAGCTGGAAAAATATGAGTACATTTATATATAAGTTTATATATTATATGGTGTTTTTCGTTAGTTTAAAATGGAAAAATATTGACTTGTAAATACTAGTGTTTATTTACTTACCATGGTTACAGTTTATAAATATCATTTCGATACTTTACATTGTCAATCTTCGACACAAGTGAATCATTTTGTTGATACTATTTTCTTGTCCTTATATTTTTTCGTTCAGAATCGACTCGAAGGGTCTCAGTATCGGTCACTATCGGTAAGGGTCGATATCGGATTGGGACATGCAAAATTGTATCGGTATTGATTGTATCGTATCGGTTTAAACCCACAAACTTAACCCTTATGTCCGTCAAACATGCCAGATACCCATTAAGTATCGGCCGGTATACCGGTCAAGTTGGCCGATATATTTTATTTCCGATTTTTTTTGACTCGGTCCCCCATATCGTATGTATTTCACTTCAAAACCCGTATACCGACCAAACTGGCTGATATTTGGAACGTTGGTGCCATTGATGATAATAGATAAGAGCCCGGTTGTAAAATAGAATTTTTGAGAAAAACATTAGAATCTACGAAATACAAACTTAGTATGTCAAAAACAGAGTATATAAAATGTAATCAATCCAAAGTCAAAAAAAAGGACGAGTTAATATTGATGAGAGATACCGATTCTCGATATGTAAGATCAATCATTCATCACACTTGAGAGATTAAAAATGATATTGATTAGAAAATTAAGACACAACTGTTGAATTGTAAGAGTAATAGTGTAATTTGTGATTGCAAGATATCCATCGAGTTGAAAATATTCTATAAGACAATTATAAGTTATGCCATGCTTTACGGGTCGGAATAGGCAAATTATAAAATAAGTCTAGAAAATAACCGCAACTAAAACGAGAATGCTAAGGTTGATGAGTGGGAATATGTTGAAAAATAGGATTAAAAAATGAGTGTATTCATTGAATGTTGGATGTGGCACCAATTGAAGAGTGAGAAAATTGTCTTATATGGTTTGGACATGGCAAAGTAGAGCAATAGATGTGGCCTTTAGAAGGAACAGTACAATATTAGTTTAAGGAGCTACTAGAACTAGATGTAGGTCTAAATGAACTACTGGGATTGGAAAGAAAATGGTTTTTGTTAATGTTACATAAGAGAGGCTTAACAAAGAACATGGGACAACATGATTCAAACTGCCGATATGAGCAACTATTTTAAACTAGAAGTCTTCATTATTAGCATTTAGCAGCATATCGGTTTTTATTTTAATTTGGCCTTTTGTTCTTGTTCTTTAAGATATACACAAAACATTGCTAAGAGCACAACAAACTTTATTTGCACTAACGAACTCCATAATTTTTTTTATTCCTATGGTATTGTAAAAGCATATGGTCTTTTATAAGTTCCTCAATAATTATTCATTGGAAGTCAATGCCAACTGTGAGCAATCGCAACACTATAATTATCAGCCTAATTGCCTACAGTTCCATATTTCATCAATTTTTATTTTATGTGTATAATCCAAAATTTTATTTTGCAATTGTCTTAAATCAACTGGGGTAGGTAACATCATCTACAAAATGTCACACTATAACAGCCTAGTTTAGAGTACAACATGTCACAGTGCCAAAATTGCATACATTAATCAAGTCTTGGATATATAATCCAGATTTGATTTGGGTAGAAGTACAAAAAGGTAAAGAGATTACAAGCACTTAGGTCCTGCTCTTCCAGAAGAATGACATAACAAAGACTCATAAGCTTGACCTTAAAATAGTATTATCATTAATCTATCGAATCTGTAGAATAACTAAACAAGCATGATAGAAGTTTTGTAACTATTACATACCTCCTCACATCCAGATTCCATCATCACTCGAATCGATCTAGTAACAAGTTCAGTTGCTGCAACATAATGAAATATATACCATAAGATGTTGAAAAAGTTTGTAATAATATGTTTTATAGATGGTTCTTTTTCATTATGTAACTTATTCAGACAGAAAAACATCCAAAAATCAACTCAATCAACATGTGACTAGAAACCGTTTTGTTTCACAAAAAATCTTATTGCATCTATGGCATATCAAACCCTAATTTTCATCATTCAAAACTGTGCATCTTCCAGCTAATCTTTACACAATTCTTTGGAACTTTAAACTATGTTGATCTTGACCTGGTAGTTTGTTCAGAAGTATTAAATAGACAGATGTGGGGTTAGTTTCTGTCAACTAAAGGAAGATTTGTGCTCCATGTGTCTTTCAACTTTATATCCTTATTAGTAGATACATCTGTCTGCATAGAAATGTAAGAAGTAGAAACAACAACGATTATTATTTAACAGGTGAGTAAATGAAAGAGAGTGTAAGGGCCTGTTTGGATGTGTACATTGAGAATGTACACTCCCAAAAAAAATTCGGAAACCAACGTTTAAAATCTGTTTTTAGAAAGTCAAAAAAACTTGTTTTGTGAACTTTGTTATGACGGTTTGGCGGGTCCCCCCACCACCACCACCACCCCAGTCATTTGTTTCTCTCCTCTCTCACGTGCTTCTTTCTATGACGATGAAAGCAGAAGAAAAGGGGTGTGGGGACGATTTCCAAAATATTTTCCGGTCGATGATGAAGAGCCTGATCGTCGACTCTCTCCTCTCTCACATGCTTCTTTCTCTGGATGACGACCTTGAGCGCCGAGGTGCTCCTCGATGAAGACGACCTCGAGAGCTGAGGAGCTCGTCGGCCTCCGTGAGAGCACTGTCGCCTGGACGATGGCCGGTCATGGGAACGCGAGGACGACGACCTCATCGCTAGACGACAACCTCGAGCACCGAGGAGCTCCTCGAGGACGATGACCTCGAGCGCCGAGGTGCTTGTCGGCCTCCGTGAGAGCGTTGTGTCGCCTGGACGACGATCGCTCATGAGAACGCATGGATGACGGCGAGATGGACGATGACTTCGCCGCTGGACGACGGTCTCAAGCGCACCTTGAACGCTAAGGAGCTCATCGGCCTCCGTAAGAGCGTTGTGTCGCCTGGACGATGGCCAGTCATGGGAACGCATGGACACGACTCAAATTTATTTAGGGTTTTGAAGCTAGGGTTAGGGTTCTCTATGGAGAAGAAGTGGTGTCGGACACGAATTGATTTCGGAGGGTTTTGCCTATGTCGGACACAATTTGAGTTGGGGACAAATTTGTTGGACACGGACAGATTTTTGGGACAACGGTAACATATTTGTTGGGGACCTAGAAAGCTTAGAAATCATTTTCTAAAAAAAATTACCAAACAAAATTTTGGAATTTTTTTTCCAAAAACTAATTTTTCATTAAAAAATTTAACCAAACGCAAACTCAGAATCTGTATATCCAGAAAACTACTTTATAACATCTCCTCCTAAAACTGTTTTCAAAACTTTTTTTCAGAAAACATATCCAAGTTTTCAGAAAACATATCCAAACGGACCCTAAACTACTGAGACCATGTCAATCCTCTATAGCTAATTAAGAATGTGAATGTACAAAGAAAACCAGATTATGCAAATGAATTAACAAGTATACAAGTGTAAGGTCATACCTGATGTGCAAAAGGAAAAGAAAATCTTGAATGGGCATTACTTATAATTTACTAGAACTTTCCATTACTAGTTATCTGAATTCTGAAGTAAGGCCATATTTGGTAGTTGCCATGCAATATTGTAAATCTTCATCAGCAATGACGTGTAGGTCCTAATCATCATTTTAAAAAGAATTTTGCTCGGATACCATCAAGTTGGGAAAAGATTTTTATATCTAAACTAGACTATATCAATTCTGTAAAAAGATGTTCGTATGTTCTAGATAGCAAAGATACCGCATCCGTCTACCATTAGGTCCATTACAAACATCACAAATTTTCTCTCAACCTAATTAACTTTGAACTGATTTACTCTACCATTGTTACATTATGAGAAGAACTTCCAGAAGAAAGAACGGTTGAGAAAACAAATCAAGAGAAATTATAATATTCTAAGACTCCTTAAAATCAAACCTTTCTATTTATGGAAAACCCCCCCCCCCCCCCCCCCCCCCCCCCTCTCCTTCTTCCTCCTCCCATCCACTCTTCTTATCCACAAAATCCAAGAAAAGAAAAAGAAAAGTATTGGTTACTAATTCATGAACTGTAACTACTAGTTACTATTCCCATGAACAAATAATATTGAGTTGCTACAGACGTTTAACTCTCGAAATTACTCCCTTTCCCACTGGATTTAAGAAAACAACACTCCTAACTTAAACTGATTTCCTAACTTTCTAATACTATTATTATTTGAAATCCTAAAGACACAGTATGAGACATTGACATTCTAAAACATAAACCCCTCATAGTAACTGAATCGTATAAAAGCCCAAAATTTATGCATATATCCCTCAAATAAATATGACTTTGGATATCCCTAACTCTTATATCCATTCATGTCAATGACTTCAACTATGTGGAATCATACTCGTGCTCTATGGATAAATAAACGAAACTTCCGAGCAATGACATTCATCTTGATCACAATTGACCTATGATGTCTATGGAAATGACTTCAATAAAGGCTTGTCCGCACCTTGATTCGTTATAATTGATAGTATGTAGCTCGATTATGAGAAAAATACAATGCCAAAGGTGTATCCCTCAAGAAAGGTCCACATAATCACCCAGGAGCAGAGGAAATAAAAATGATCTTGTCTCCTTCAATCCCCTCTTGGAAACAGAGTTTCTCTGACATACTACTTATCTGGTTGGAAGTTTCTCAGCTTGCCGTATCATCCTTGTCACGTAGATGCATCTACTCAGTAAATGGAGGTTCTCTTCTTGAATCTCCATTTCTACCGCTTGTATCGGAAGGTCCATCAGCTTTAGACTCAAAAGTCAAATTCTCTTTGAAGGATCAATCTCTAGCAATCCACCTTACATTTGGTCTCTAAAGCTGCAAGAATATCTACATAGCAAAAACTCATCTAACTTATACTGTAATTACATCTCAGTCGAGTGATATTCGAATGGTGGAAGTAGTATGAATGCAATCTGGTGTAAGAAGTAACAGAATGCAATGCCAAGTACCCATGTAAAAGTATAAGATTGGACAGGAACTAACTAGAATCCTTTCATAGTAGAGGCTATCAGTTGCCTGAATTAATGAACAACTACTTGGAAAATCATCAAATGTAATACATATAGAACTGCGCAACAAAATTATAGTATCAGGACTTTTTATACTAGTATTTATTCCACGAGTGATGCCTTTTCAATACTATATATATAGTGATTGCTTCTTTTTATGACTTTTTCGCTGGCGACCCTGGTGCTTTCATTATGATGACGATTAGAGAATACACAATTTTCAAAAGAAAAAGAATCATATTCTACTTTTACCACTCACTAGCCATGTTACTTTGGAAAGAACAGCTTCTTAGCATGGGCAAACACCTAGAACTTGCACATTAGACAAATGATCTTAATATCAGGTTTATGGGGGATAAACGAGAATACTTAGATAACTGACAGACATTTTGAGCTTTTCATAAACTTTGTAGCTAAATATGAAACTTCGATAGAACCACAATGAATATAAAATGGACAGACCGCGGGCCACGTGTCGCGATCCCATTCCCCCCCCCCCCCCCCCCCCCCCCCCCCCCCCCGCGGTATTTGCTTGGGCCCGCTACCAAAATCTCAGCCAATGGATTGTTGACACATGGTCCACGGTCACAGACCACGGGCATCGTAGCAGTGTCCATATATAATAGAGGACAGCATAGCAGTTTGAAGAAGAAAAACCTGATAGAACTTCTTCCACCTAGAGTGATGAAACTTCAACAAGGTAAACTTGTCTAGGGAAGTGGAATCCTACTGTGTGCACAAGTTTATGGACATGTAACACCCTGTTGAATAACATTTAGTCACCGCACATTAAAGAGAGATAAAGTAACCTCTAATCTAAGGGAACTTAGAGGTTGCTCACGACCAAACTGGTACCTACCTACAAAACGGCGTTCTAGTTTCACTTTCATGGCAAGACCCACTATTGCTCGTAGCTATATTAGCTAGGAAATGCGTACCAGCATAGAGGGTTGACATCATGTTTACAGTTGGTCGTAAACTTCTTTTGTGGAACTTTCTTGTGCTCCATAAGCTGGTTCCATTTTCATGAAAGAAGGCTTGGACGAGGACGGTGATGATATTTTTCAACAGACGTAGGATCAGGAATGCTACATGGAATTGAATTTCTAGAGATCAAACAGCAGGACTTTGTTGAAATCTTACAATTAGAATTCCTTTCCACAACCAGACAGGATTTTGGAGAGCTACATTTACAGTCAACTAAAGTGAACTCATCAATTCCATGGTTCAATTACTATATACAGCTACATTCCTTTAGGAATAGTCTGATCATTTATTATCATAAACATTTTAATGTTCCATTGCTCCCCTATTGTAATTAAGTTTAAAATCTTAAGAGAAACTTATAAATCTAAAGGGAACTAATTTATTACTTGTTTTGTCTCACGGCTCGCTCATCTCCTTTGAGTTTGTAAGGTTTTTATCAATAGTCAAACTTTAACTTTTAGGTTAAAAACACTTGAAAAACTTGACAATATTAAATATATGGTATCAAACAACAACCACCATAGAGAAAATTGCCTAGCCAATCTAATCAAGTTCAAAAGAATGAAAACATCAGAGAAGCTGAATATCTAAAGAAAGCCATCAAATTCTTGAGTTACCCTAGCAGTCCAATTCATATTCAATTACCATTCCTTCTCCCAAACTTTGCCAAGTTAGGACCATTCATTAATTTACTCTTTTAATTACCATCTCCAAAGTACAGATAGATTCATTCTCTGGCGCTGCTGGTTTCCTATCATAATTAGAAACATCCAAACTTTAATGCTCTATCATTCAAGCAAAATTAAAACATTAAAAAGAACATATATCTAACTAAAAATTCCAACTCTATAAAACTTATGTAGATCCCTTTCCCTCCACAGACAAAACTCACTCATCAAGATCACTCATCTTCCATCGTAATTGAGTAAGAAACATCTAGAAACTTCACCAAATTAACCACAAGTCATTAATCGCTCATCTCCTATCGTAACTGAGTCAGAATCACTCAAACTCCATTATGTCCTATCCATCTTACCATTAAATAGTACTCCACAAATCACCACCTAGGGGGTGGTCCAGTGGTAGCACTGAACTTGTAAGGGAGAAGAAGAGTAGGCAGGGAATCGAATCCTAGCCCGAGTAAAATATAAATGCAAGGGTGGTCTTAGTGCTAGTAACAGGGGAGAAGGATTGTAATTATTGTCGGGAACACACACACACACACATATATGAGAGGGATCGGGATCCCCGCACTTGAGCATCACCACATGTTCTCCGAAATAGTAGCCGTTGGATTGTCTTTTTTGACCGTTTAGATTAAATCCTTAAACTATCTAATTTCTCACGAGATTTTAATCTAATCTGAACGGTCAAAAAAGACAATCCAATGGTTGCTATTTCGGAGAACATGCGAGGATGCTTATGTATATGTGTATTTGTGGGTGTCTGTCTATATATATATATATATATATATATATATATATATATATATATATATATATATAGGTCCAAGTGGTAGATCCATTCAGAATGGATACAAGACGTAAAAATCGAGGATCATCGTGTAGAGAAGTATATCTGAGAAGATTGATGAAATAAATACCTGACCTTAAGCCAGGGAGTAGAGGTAGAATTACCATTTCATACACACACACACACACTCTCTCTCCACAAATCTCATTAAAAAGGCATTTCCAGTGTTGTCAGGTTTATGGGGGATAAACGAGAAGACTTGGATAACTGACAGAACAATTTGAGCTTTTCATAAGCTTTGTAGCAAAATATGAAACTTCGATAGAACCACAATGAATATAAAATGGACATAACGCGGGCCACGCGTCGCGATCCAATTGCGCCCCCCCCCCCCCCCCCCCCCTTTATTTGCTTGGGCCCGCTACCAAAATCTCAGCCAATGGAATGTTGACACGTGGTCCGTGGTCACAGACCACGGGCATCATAGCAGCGTCCATAACTCCATATATAATAGAGGACAGCATAGCAGTTTGAAGAAGAAAAACCTGATAGAACGACTTCCACCTAGAGTGATGAAACTTCAACAAGGTAAACTGGTCTAGGGAAGTGGAATCCTACTGTGTGCACAAGTTTATGGACATGTAACACCCTGGTGAATAACATTTAGTCACCACACATTAAGGAGATATAAAGTAACCTCTAATCTATGGGAACTTAGAGGTTGCTCACGACCAAACTGGTACCTACCTACAAAACGGCGTTCTAGTTTCACTTTCATGCAAGACCCACTATTGCTCGTAGCTATATTAGCTAGGAAATGCGTACCAGCATAGATGGTTGACATCATGTTTACAGTTGATCGTAAACTTCTTTTGTGGAACTTTCTTGTGCTCCATAAGCCGGTTCCATTTTCATGAAAGAAGGCTTGGACGATGACGGTGATGATATTTTTCAACATACGTAGGATCAGGAATGCTACATGGAATTGAATTTCTAGAGATCAAACAGCAGGACTTTGTTGAAATCTTACAATTAGAATTCCTTTCCACAACCAGACAGGATTTTGGAGAGCTACATTTACAGTCAACTAAAGTGAACTCATCAATTCCATGGTTCAATTACTATATACAGCTACATTCCTTTAGGAATAGTCTGATCATTTATTATCATAAACATTTTATTGTTCCATTGCTTCCCAATTGTAATTAAGTTTAAAATCTTAAGAGAAACTTATAAAACTAAAGGGAACTAATTTATTACTTGTTTTGTCTCACGGCTCGCCCATCTCCTTTGAGTTTGTAAGGTTTTTATCAATAGTCGAACTTTAACTTTTAGGTTAAAAACACTTGAAAAACTTGACAATATTAAATATATGGTATCAAACAACCACCACATAGAGAAAACCATTGCCTAGCCAATCTAATCAAGTTCAAAAGAATGAAAACATCAGAGAAGCTGAATATCTAAAGAAAGCCATCAAATTCTTGAGTTACCCTAGCAGTCCAATTCATATTCAATTACCATTCCTTCTCCCAAACTTTGCCAAGTTAGGACCATTCATTAATTTACTCTTGTAATTACCATCTCCAAAGTACAGACAGATTCATTCTCTGGCGCTGCTGGTTTCCTATCATAATTAGGAACATCCAAACTTTGAAGCTCTATCATTCAAGCAAAATTAAAACATTAAAAAGAACATATATCTAACTAAAAGTTCCAACTCTATAAAACTTATGCAGACCCCTTTCCCTCCACAGACAAAACTCACTCATCAAGATCACTCATCTTCCATCGTAATTGAGTAAGAAACATTTAGAAACTTCACCAAATTAACCACCAATCATTAGCCGCTCATCTCCTATCGTAACTGAGTCAGAATCACTCAAACTCCATTATGTCCTATCCATCTTACCATTAAATAGTACTCCATAAATCACCACCGAGGGGGTGGTCCAGTGGTAGCACTGAACTTGTAAGGGAGAAGAAGAGTAGGCAGGGAATCGAATCCTAGCCCACGTAAAATAAAATTGCAAGGGGGGTCTTAGTGCTAGTAACATGGGAGAAGGATTGTAATTATTGTCGGGCACACATACACGTATATATATGAGGAGGGATATGGATCCACGCACTTAAGCATCACCACATGTTCTCCAAAATAGTAGCCGTTGGATTATTTTTTTTAACCGTTCAGATTAAATCCTTAAACTATCTAATTTTTCACGAGATTTTAATCTAATCTGAACGGTCAAAAAAGACAATCCAATGGTTGTTGTTTCGGAGAACATGCGAGGATGCTTATGTATACGTGTATTTGTGGTGTGTGTGTGTGTGTGTATATATATATATTTTTTTTGGAATAAGGGTAAATTTTATTTCACGCAAATCACGGTATCGGTATTACAATACACTAATCTCACATCTCCCTCCCCAGTTAAGGGGCCATTACAGATACATCGAATTCTAAATTATGCAGAATTCCTACTTGCGGAGTAGCCAGTCCTTCAAAGATACGCCTGTTGCGCTCCCTCCAGACATGCCAAACTGATGCTGCAAGTCTAACTCTAGCCATCTTGGCCCAACCCGGATCCTTACCTCGGCGGTCTCTGATCCAGCTGAGGATCCCCCGGATATCTCTGGCATTGCCAACTCCATCCAACAATCGCATGCACTGCTCCTCCCAGATGTGCCAAGTCCATGGACACTCAAAGAATAGGTGGCCCATAGACTCCGCGTCATCCGTACAAAGAACACACTTCGGGTCTGGAATCTGCATCCCAAACCTAATAAGTCTGTCCCGAGTCATCAACCTGCCAAGAAGGAGTCTGTATGAACAAAGCTGCATTTTGCGAGCAATTCCCTTCGCCCAGATAAAGTCATACTCCGCAATCCTGTCATGTGGGTACTTGTGGCGAACTTGCCTCCACCGAAGCTCGAACTCCCGACCATTTGGGCCACATGCATCTCTCTTAACCACTAGGCTAGAGGTCATTTGCTATATATATATATATATATATATTTCCAAAACCTCCCCATTTTATTCCATAAGGCTGAAAATCCGACGCTATACAAGTATACCAGAAGGCGCAAAATCCGGAAGCCTATACACGTATACTAGCAAAAGAAGGGGAGGAACGGATCCCGAAACGGCTAGACCGGAGAAAAGAGGGAGTTCCAGAAAACTGGCTGGGCATGGTGGCAGAGAGATCTTCTCTTACAACACCGTCTGATGGTCTCCTTAATGAGAAGCTCTGCGAAGAACTGACGGCCCTCGTATCTCGCCTTGTTGCGATTCTTCCATATCACCCACGTTGCGGCTGCGGCCACGATCCGGTGGCCATGAGATGCCGCTCCCCAAGCTCCAACCCGCTCCTCGTAGCCCCCGTTCCCAAGGGAAATCCTGCAGCGTTGGGAGAGACAAGTCCATACCATCGTCGGAAGTTCACCGTGGCAGAAGATGTGGTCCACAGTCTCCAATTGACGGTCGGTGCAGCATGTGCATGCGGATGCGAGGCTGTAGCCGAGCGTGGTGAGGGAGTCGTCAGTTGGGAGGATCTTACGTATCGCTCGCCAAATGATGAAGGACCACTTCTTGGGGATGCATGTCTGCCAGAACGGAGCGATGGTAGGGCAAGGTGTTGCTGGGCTACGAACCAAGTTCCTGGCCGATCTTATCGAGAAGCATCCCGGGGCGTCCTCCTGCCACCGGACCTCATCTGCGTTGGCCCCGATCGTCAACCCATCGCACCGGATAACCTCGATCGCCGCTGGGCCGGCCCAGTCCCTTATTATGGGCCAGTTCCAGTCATTGTCGATAGGGTCCCACATGTCCATGATCTTGCAGTACCTGTGGGCTTCTGAGAGATTCAGGAGTAAGGTGTCTCCCGCCCATCGATCGAGGAAGGCTGATGATTCGTCGTTACCCACTATCAGCCTCATGACCGATTCTGCAAGAGAGCGACCTTTAAGTGTACGGCGCCATGCAGCGGAAGATCTGCTGTTGTAAATGGCCATCGTCGGATGAATGTGCTTGAAGTATCTGGCCTTCATGAATCTGGTCCATAAGTTCTGAGCGGTGCGAATCTCCCACCACAATTTCATAGAGAAGACTTTAACAATGTGGGAAAGTTTGGTGAAGCCCAGACCTCCATCACCTGTCGGCCGCGCTATGGTATCCCAGCTAGGCCAGTGGTGTTTGTTGTTGCCGTCACTGTGCCCCCAAAAAAAGTTGCTGAAGATGCTCTCGAAAATTGAGGACTTTCTTGGGAGGAGAGCACGCAGCTAGGGTGTAGATGGGAATCGATGTGAGGACGTGCTTGATAAGGATCATCTTGCCTCCCAGGGATAGCGTGGCGTTATGCCATCCTTCGAGTTTCTTCCTGATGCGGTTGATCAGCTCCTCGAATATGCCAGAATTAGATTTTTCGTACACGAGGGGACATCCGAGATAGTGGAACGGCGGGTGCTTGATGGGAAAAGAAGTGGAATTGGCAAGGGTGTCAGCATGCTCTCTAGAGATCTTATGATGAGTGTAAATGATGCTTTTATTCGGGTTGACCTTCTGGCCCGAACACCTGGCGTATCTCTGGAGTGTGATATGGACCACCTCCACCGACCCTACGTCCCCAGAGGAGAAGATGAGGATGTCGTCAGCAAAGGTTAGATGGGTGATAATAGGGCAGCCACTGGCAGTATGATAGTGGTGGAAGTTGGTAGTGCCAACCATTTTGTTAAGGTTCCTGCTCAAGACATCGGCAGTAATGATGAAGATGGTGGATGACAGCGGATCACCTTGCCTAACCCCACGGCTCGATTTGAAGAATCCGTCGGCCTGACCATTGATCACCGTAGAAAACCAGAAATTGCTAATCGATCTCCACACAATGTTGGTCCAGGTTTCGGAGAAACCGAATGCTCTGAAGACCCAGATCATGAATTGCCAGTCCAGCCTATCATAAGCCTTCTCCATGTCTAATTTGATAGCGATATTGCTGCCTCTAGCCGGAAACTTCATGCAGGTGATCATCTCTTGAGCAAGCATAATATTATCCTGAATGTTCCTGCCGCGAATAAAACCGCTATGTTCTTCCGAGATGATCTTGGGAAGGAGACACGACATGCGGGAGGCTACGATCTTGGATATGATCTTGTTGGTGAAGGTGCATAGGCTGATGGGACGAAAATCGCGAAAAGTCTCCGGGTTTCCCTTCTTCGGAATGAGGATCAGGTTGGTGCTCGAGATGGCTCTAGGATACCTCGATCCTTGAAAGAAGTCAGTGACCGCTTCGTGAATGTCCACCTTAATGATGTCCCAGCAGGATCGAAAGAAAACTCCCGAAAATCCGTCCGGACCGGGAGCACTATGCTCGTCGAGAGCCCAGATGGCTTCTTTTACCTCTAACTCGGACGGAGGAAGCTCTAGCCGGGCGTTGTCCTCGTCGTTTATGAGGTAAGGAATACCTTCAAGGAAGGCCCTGTCCCTGATGACCGTCTCCTTGGTGAACAGAGTGGAGTAGTACTCTGCCGCCGCCGCTTGGATACTCTTGTGGTCTTTGATGATGATCCCGTTGTTGTCCACAATTTGATGCAGAGTGAGGTTCTGCCTGCGACCATTGACGCAGGCGTGGAAGTAGCTCAAGTTGTTGTCCCCCTCACTGTCCCATTTGAGCCTAGCTTTCTGCTTCCAAAAGTCAGTCTCCACTTTCAGGCGGAATTTGAGGATAGCCTTGGTGAGGTTGAGAGCAGCCCTGGCTTCGGGGCTTCTATTGATCAGGAACCTGATCTCGGCACGATTGACGTCATCCTCAGCCTCGCGGATGGCCTGAAAAATGTCACCATATGCTTGCTTGCTCCATGCCGCAAGGGCTTTCCTCGTGGCTTTGGTATATATATATATATATATATATATATATATATATATATATCGGTCCAAGCGGTAGATCCATTCAAAATGGATACAAGACGTAAAAATCGAGGATCATCGTGTAGAGAAGTATATCTGAGAAGATTGATGAAATAAATACCTGACCTTAAGCCAGGGAGTATAGGGGTGCAACTTGGGCGGGCTAAATCCGAACCCGATCGGGTAAACCCGATAATTTGGGTTAGGGTTGAAGATACTTAGGTTCGGGCTCGGATTTGGGTTAAAATATTTAAACCCGGTCAAAAATCAGGTTGGGCTCGGGTTCATGTGTTGGGTTACCCAAAGAACCCGAAACCCGACATATATATATATATATATATATATATATATATATATATATATATATATATATCCTAAAAAAAATCACCCAAACTCTTCAACACATCATCCTAAATCTTATTTCAGTTTGTATTTTGTAATGATCAAGGCTTTATTGTTATTTAATTATGTGTTTAATATTATTTTTTGTTTAAAATTACTTAATATTATTTTAGAGCCCGATAAACCCGATAAATCCGACCCACCTCGAGCCCAACTCGATCCTCTGGGTTTGGTCTTGGGCTTCATATGTTGAACCCGAGGTCGGGTCGGACTTGAGCTCGGACTAGGCTTATGATTCATCGGATTGGGCTCGGGTTGACCTCAAGCCCGACCCAACCCGCCCGAGTTGCACCCCTAAGGGAGTAGAGGTAGAATTACCATTTCATATATATACACACACACAGAGTCTCCACAAATCTCATTAAAAAGGCATTTCTCAGTGTTGTCAAGGCGCCTAATAGTGAGGCACAAGGTAAACATAACACTCGAGACGGAAGGCGCATGGCATGGCGTGTGCCTCATTGAAGTGAGGCGCACATTTTTAATTTATGTTAAAACTTAAAAAAAGCAAAATTAATTTGATTGCAATATCCTAGTTTATCATTTATTGTATAGATAGTTTAGATAAATTACAAATTTTAAAAATCTCATCTGAGAGGCTACTGGACACGACAATGGCAGACAGTCTGTAAAAGAAGATCGATGTTAGCTCAATGATGAATCATTTGATGTGGTAAGAGGAAAAATGTACAAAATAATTCACAAGAAATAAATTATGAAATAAAAGAGCCCTTAAGGAAAGTAAGGGTCCGTTTTGATAGATTTTATAAATTTTGGTTCTTAAAACAATTTGCAAAGAAAATATTATAAAGTTATTTTTTTAAGTATACAGATTCCTGACTTTGCAATTGGTTACTTTCATCTGCAATATAGTTTTAAGGAAAAAAAAAGTTAAGATTTTGTTTGGTAAAAAAATTTAGAAAATAATTTTTTAATACTTTTTATAAAATATTTGTAGTTGTGTGAAAAACATTGTAAAAAAAATTTAAAAGATGTTTTGGGAGAGATGCACGACTATTCAGGTCCAATCTACAACCATGTCCAATCTCTAACCGTGTTTACGGCTGCTCGGGTTCAACCCTAAGACAGTAGCACCAACCCGACACTAACACCCTGCCACCGTCGTGTCTAGGATGCCCGACGCCCGACACCGGCAACGATTGAAATCCCTCCGCTGCCACCATTCGTAGGTGGTTGTATACATCAATCCTTCCACGTCAAAACACATATCTGTAAAATTGAGTTGCTGATATCTGATTTGCCAAACTTACTCTAAAATTGAGTACTATTATCACAAATATGAAAAAAAAAAAAAAAAAAAAAATATTATCACAAATATGACTCTTTATATATATAGATATCTGAAATCCAAACCCATAAATTTATAAATTATGTTACTAATAAAAAATTCCAGAATGCCTCTGTCGGCCAGCAGATCTCCGCCGACAAGCACCACCTGTTAGTGCCGGGGCACAATTTTTCGATGGAAAACTGAGAAAATGAAACAATTGTAAAAACAATGTTTCAAATCAACACTTCAAGGAAGGTGATTCTGAATTACGAGAATCTAAAAAGATTTCGTAATCAACAGCAATCAGATCGTAGTACTTCTAAAAAGAAGATACAATCAGAATTACTGGCAGCAACGAGGAAGGTGACTGGCGAAATATGGAAGAACTCCTGCTGGGGTGAATAATCACCGTTGCTCAAAGCTTTATTCGCCCTACACGAACAACTTCCAGGAACCAACAAGTTCGTCGGAGAACTTGGAACACTCCTGCTCTTCTGACTCCTCGGACGGACACGAACTCCCGTGCAAAAGCAACGCTGGTGCGGCGCCTTTCCTCTCTCTCTCGAAGGCTACTGGAAGATCAGAACTGTTTTAAAGAACACTTCTGAATACTCTGTTTACTTGTGCTAAAAAACACTCGTAAACTTTCTGTGGTGGCTTCTCTTTCTATTCTGTAATATACTCAGCCTTGAGAGAGAGAGAGAGGATGCCTTATATAGGCCCTGCAGCAACTGTTCGGTTGCCACAAAGTTAGGGACGTGGTAACAACCACCCCGAACATGTAGCAACCGCCCAGAACATGCAAACACACGTTCTGCTGCAAGTTGCGCCAACTGCGCACACCCCGCGCTTCTTGCACTCTGCGCGACTGAGCGCGCAATGAACTGCGCACACTGCGCGCACTGCACGCACTGCGCACACGGCGCAACCAGCGCGCCCGCGCAACCCGAGCAACCCGCGCAACTCAGCGCAACCCAGCGCAACCCGAGCAACCCGCGCAACTCAGCGCAACCCAGCGCAACCTGAGCGCAACCTGGGCGCGCACCTGGGCAGCGCAACTGGGCTTGCGCAACTGGGCATGCGCACCTGAGCAGCACAACTGGGCTTGCGCAACGTGGCAGCACAAGTGGCTCGTGCAACGAGCGCAACTAAAGCGCACTATGCGCCTAGCGACGATGCTGACGTGCTAAGTGCAAAGTGCGCCAACAAAACGCCACATTACGCCTCATGAGCCCATGAGCCCGAGTCCGAGTTCGAGTCCGAGTCCGAGTCCGAGTCCGAGTCCGAGTCCGAGTCGCTAAGCCCCTACGGGGCTTAGCTCCCATGGAAATAAATTTCCCAAGAGCAAAAAGCATAAATGCTTTAATTGTTGATTTTAGCCTTTTTTCCATTAGAAAAATAACCCCACATGGCAAACCCATGTGCACCTCCACACCACATGTGCATCTCCAATAATAGCAAAGCTAATATATAGAGATACAATCTCTTTGTTTTTTCCGATGTGGGACTAAAGCTTTCTAAAGGAAAAACCAAAACTCCAACAATCCCCCCACATATCTCTATATATATGGGTATAAGTGTTCCCCACAGTAACTGTCCATCATGCATTAGGAGAGATGTCGCTGACGACTTGAATCTTCCCGCATGGATCAAAAATCAAACTATAATACAAGAATGGACTAAGCCTTGAATTCTGCATCATAGCTAAAATTCTTTCCACTCACATAATGTAGTTACATGTGCTTCTGGCTACACATTAAAGGCCATGTGCCAGCCTGGTTTCAGTGTATAATTTTGGACGTCTACAAGTTTACCCTCAAGAGACGGCCTGATATCTCTTTGTCCATACACTATAGGTGAGTTCATTATAAAGAGACATGGCATGAAGCGCTTTGCGCTTCCCTTGCGGTGCTACGCCGCCATGACATGGCTTAAAGCCGAGGCCTTACCCCGTACCGGGAACCTCATCGTAGTGTCATACTACTGTAGCATGAGGCAACCGCCTCTTTGTAGTGCCAAACTACCCAGCATGAAGCCTTAGGCTCCCTTGCGGTGTTACGCCGCAACGACATGGCTTGCAAGGCCGAGGCTTTATCCCTAACCGGGTACCTCATCGTGGTGTCGTGCCACTGTAACATGAGGAACTCCTCCTCTTTGTAGTGCTGACTACACCCCTCTTTATTTTTTAACATACAGCATTAGGCTAACTGCCTATTTGCGGTGCTACGCCGTTGTGACTTGGCCTGCAAAGCCGAGACTTTATCCTATTCCTGGGCAGCACCCCACATATAGGAACCTCATTGTGGAGTCACCCCACTGTAGCATGGAGTTTCACTCCTTGTAGTGCTGCTCTATCGTGCCTCCTGTAAAGCACACCAGGCATTCACTCTGCCTGAGAACTCATTAAGGCAATTAAGCCAACCTTCCCACAGGAACTGTTTTCCGCAGAAAACAACAGTAGACAACAGTGGTTATAGGTCCGTAACCTCTCCATGCCCAATAGAATATGTACCCACAGTTCCTGATATTCTTCCGATTAGTGGTCCTCTCTTGAACCAAAAGCTAGATGCCTAGTAGATAAATCTTTGAACTAATAGCATAAAACTTTATGGTAGGAATACAATAATACAATATCAGAATGCCTTCAAGCCCATTTTACAAGCTGTGTCATCGACCAGCTGGCGCTTGAGGCCCTTGGTGAACGGATCCGCCAGGTTCTCCTGACTCCGAACATCAATAACTGCAATAACACCTCTCTTGATAAGTTCGTGTACTGCCCTGTGCTTTAACCGCACAGTCCTCTTCTTCCCGTTGAAGAGGTCATTTGATGCCACCGCCGCAGTCGCCTGGTTGTCGCAGTATATCGGTATCGCCGGTATTTGCACCCCAACCATTGGAAGATCATACATGAGCTCCCGAAGCCATTCTGCTTCCTCGGCTGCGGTATCAAGTGCAAAGAACTCAGATTCCATGGATGACCGCGAGAGCATAGTCTGCTTCTTCGACTTCCACGATATAGCAGCTCCACCCATTGTGAAATGAATCCACCTGTGGACCTCTCGCTCTCCACCTCTGAGCACCAGCTGGCATCACTGAAGCCTTCTACTACCGGCGGATCTCCGCTGTAGTACAGTACATATGTCTGAGTCTTCTTGAGATATCTCATAACCCGTTTCACAGCTTTCCAGTGTTCAGCACCTGGGTTGCTCGTGAAACGACTCAGCATTCTCACGGCGAAAGCTATGTCAGGCCTTGTGGCATTAGTAGCATACATCAAACTTCCGATTACGCTTGCATACTCCAGCTGCCTGACGCTTTTCCCTAAATTAGGCTTCAGCTTCAGATCATACCTGTACGGCATATCGATCCCTGGAAGATCCCGATACCCATAGCGAGTGATCATTTTCTCAATATAATGAGACTGTGACAGCGCTAGTCCAGTGTCTGTCCGGATGATCTTGATCCCTAAGATCACATCAGCTTCCCCCAAGTCCTTCATACTGAACTTGCTTGAGATGAATTTCTTTGTCTCCGTGACACAGCTAACATCCGTACCCAGGATAAGCATGTCGTCCACGTACAGACAAACGATCACACCTCTTCCATCAGCGAACTTCGTGTAAACACACTTGTCCGTATCGCTGACCATGTAGCCATTTGACCTTATAACTTTGTCAAATTTCTCATGCCACATCTTGGGAGCTTGTTTAAGACCGTACAAGGATTTCACCAACTTGCAGACTTTGTCTTCAAGACCCCTGATGACAAATCCCTCTGGCTGTTGCATGTAAATCTCTTCGGTCAGCTCGCCATTTAGGAAAGCCGTATTCACATCCATCTGATGTATCACCATCTTATGTATTGCTGCGAGAGCAATCAACATTCTGATGGTGGTCATCCGGGCTACTGGAGCAAACGTGTCAAAATAGTCAATCCCCTGCTTCTGAGAAAACCCCTTGGCTACTAACCTAGCCTTGAACTTGTCAATAGTTCCGTCTGCTTTCATCTTCTTCTTGAAGATCCATTTGCATCCGATGGGTTTCGCTCCTTCAGGAAGATCAACCAACACCCAAGTGTTATTTGAGGTGATGGAATCAATTTCATTGTCAATCGCCTCCTTCCAGAAAACCGCGTCTCTGGTCTTCATCGCCTCATCATAGGTAAGCGGATCTGCTTCCACATGATAGGTGACAAAGTCACTTCCGAAGTCCTTCGGCTTCCTCACTCGCTTCGTTTACGGCTCAGCGAGATCTGGTTCAACCGTTGTTTCAACAACAACATCTTCTTGGACCACATCTTCATTGAAAACCTGCGCACCCTCATTGTTCTCCGGAACATCCGCAAGAACAATATTCTTGTGCCTTGCAAATTTGTCTTCAAAATATTCTGCGTCACGAGATTCAATGATATGATTTGACTCAATATCAAGAAATCTCCGAGCATCACTCTTCTCGGCATACCCCAAGAAGATCGTCTTAGTAGTCCTTGTCCCAAGCTTCTGAATCTTCAGATCTGGAAGCTTGACATATGCCAGACACCCCCACACTCGAATGACATTCAAGTTAGATCTGACCTTGAACCAGAGTTCATGAGGAGTAACGTCTGAAGTTGCATGAGGCACTCTATTTAGAATAAAAGTGGCCGTCAATGCAGCTTCTCCTCAGTAGCACTTAGGAAGACCAGCAATCAACAACATTGAGTTAATCATTTCTGTTAACGTTCTGTTCCTCTCTGCTACTCCGTTTGATTGAGGAAAGTACGGAACCGTAGTCTCATTGACAATTCCATGTTCTTTGCAGAACGATGCGAATTCATGAGACCTGTACTCCCCACCTCGATCACTTCTTATCCTTTTGAGTTGTTGTCCAGTCTGCCGCTCAGCTTCGGCTCTTAACTCCTTGAACTTCTCGAATGCTTCGTCTTTAGCCTTCAGCAAGTAGACGAACGCATACTTTGAGAAGTCATCGATGAAGGTTATGAAATACTTCATCCCGGCCTTTGTAGAGAACTGTTTGAAGTCACAGATATCGGAGTGTACCAACTCCAGAAGATCTGTACTTCGATTAACCCGAGGAAAGGGTTTCCTTGTGATCTTTGTTTGAGCACAAACTTCACATTTCTCTACCTTACCCCCACACTTGGAGATAAGTCCTAGACTAGACATTCTGTTTATTCGTTTACAATGAACATGTCCTAGCCTATTATGCCACAACTCAAGAGTATAAGCAGAATGAGTGATTTCATTAATCACATTAATTACATTGGACTGATTTACAAGCTGAATTTTGAACATTCCTTCGGTATAAAAAGCTTTCCCAAAATATGTTCCTTTGATAGACATCACCATCTGGCCAGCATTGATGTCCATCCTGAGGCCTGCTTTGCAGAGTAGGCCTCCTGAGATCAGGTTCTTGGCGATAGCAGGTACGTGCTTCACGCCTTGAAGCGTCAGAGACTTCCCCGAAGTCAGCTTCAACACCACCGTCCCGATCCCGAGCACTTCAGCTTGTGCCTGGTTCGCCATCATAACCACTTCAGAAGTAGGTGTATAGGTGGTGAACCACTCCTTACTGGAGCAGACATGGCAGGAGGCTCCAGTGTCTACCCACCAGTCAGAGTCAGTCCTTACCGCATCAACCTGTGCAATCATAGCAACAATGTCAGTGATCATAGATACCTTACTAGGCTCTCCTTGCTCTGATTGCTTGGTCTTTGCTTTGCACTCATTCTTAAAGCGGCCCTTCTTGCCACACTTGAAGCAAGGCATTTGAGACTTTGGCTTCTTTTTCTTGATAGAAGTTCCCTTGACTTTTAGATTGTCAGGGTCCTTCTTCTTGTTGCGGAAAGCCGCCTGCTTTCCCCTTGGTTCCTTGGTCTGAACCAGATTGGCGTTAGCCAATTGCTTGGACAGTGTGTCCACCTTCAGTTGAGCCCGCATCTGGTCCTCAACATATATTTCCTGCAAGAGATCTTCAAGGCTGATCTCAAGCTTCTTCCTATGCATGTTTGCATAGAACTTGCTCCACCCAGCGGGGAGCTTTGAGACAATCCCTCCAACAACAAACTTGTCGGGGAGGGGCATTGCCTCGTCTTCCAACTTCTGTCGCAGTTTCAGAAACTCCTTCACCTGCGGCAGCATAGACTTTTCGTCCTCAAAGAACCACTTGTAATATTTTTCAACCACAAATATTTTACTGCGATTCTTGTCTTCTTCGTAGAGTTTTTCTAGAGACTCCCATATTTCTCTAGCGATATTCTTTTTAGAATAGGATTCTGCAAGAGAATCTTCCATAGCATTCAGGATAAGCAGCCTGCAAATGCTATTTTCTCTTCTCCACTTGGCCTGTAGTTTAGTAGCCGCAGTGATTGCGGCAGCAGACCCAGTATCTGGAACGGTAGGTTCTTCCTCCAGAAGCACGTGATCTACGTCTTTGAGTTGAAGGGTAAGATATACCTTTCTCTTCCAGACTTGGTAATGTTCTCTATCAAACTTTTCTAACTTGCAAAAGTCAGAATTGAAGAGTGAAACATTAACGTTTTCCATCGAAGCAATAAAGCTTTGAGATTGTTAGTGCCGGGGCACAATTTTTCGATGGAAAACTGAGAAAATGAAACAATTATAAAAACAATGTTTCAAATCAACACTTCAAGGAAGGTGATTCTGAATTACGAAAATCTAAAAAGATTTCGTAATCAACAGCAATCAGATCGTAGTACTTCTAAAAAGAAGATACAATCAGAATTACTGGCAGCAACGAGGAAGGTGGCTGGCGAAATATGGAAGAACTCCTGCTGGGGTGAATAATCACCGTTGCTCAAAGCTTTATTCGCCCTACACGAACAGCTTCCAGGAACCAGCAAGTTCGTCGGAGAACTTGGAACACTCCTGCTCTTCTGACTCCTCGGACGGACACGAACTCCCGTGCAAAAGCAACGCGGGTGCGGCGCCTTTCCTCTCTCTCGAAGGCTACTGGAAGATCAGAACTGTGTTAAAGAACACTTCTGAATACTCTGTTTACTTGTGCTAAAAAACACTCGTAAACTTTCTGTGGTGGCTTCTCTTTCTATTCTGTAATATACTCAGCCTTGAGAGAGAGACGATGCCTTATATAGGCCCTGCAGCAACTATTCGGTTGCCACAAAGTTAGGGACGTGGTAACAACCACCCCGAACATGTAGCAACCGCCCAGAACATGCAAACGCACGTTCTGCTGCAAGTTGCGCCAACTGCGCATACCCCGCGCTTCTTGCACTCTGCGCGACTGAGCGCGCACTGAACTGCGCACACTTCGCGCACTGCACGCACTGCGCACACGGCGCACGCAGCGCAACCAGCGCGCCCGCGCAACCCGAGCAACCCGCGCAACTCAGCGCAACCCAGCGCAACCCAGCGCAACCTGAGCGCAACCTGGGCGCGCACCTGGGCAGCGCAACTGGGCTTGCGCAACTGGGCATGCGCACCTGAGCAGCGCAACTGGGCTTGCGCAACGTGGCAGCGCAAGTGGCTCACGCAACGAGCGCAACTAAAGCGTACTATGCGCCTAGCGACGATGCTGACGTGCTAAGTGCAAAGTGCGCCAACAAAACGCCACATTACGCCTCATGAGCCCATGAGCCCGAGTCCGAGTCCGAGTCGAAGTCGGAGTCGGAGTCGGAGTCGGAGTCGGAGTCGGAGTCGGAGTCGGAGTCGGAGTCGGAGTCGGTAAGCGCCTACGGGGCTTAGCTCCCATGGAAATAAATTTTCCAAGAACAAAAAGCATGAATGCTTTAATTGTTAATTTTAGCCTTTTTCCCATTAGAAAAATAACCCCACATGGCAAACCCATGTGCACCTCCACACCACATGTGCATCTCCAATAATAGCAAAGCTAATATATAGAGATACAATCTCTTTATTTTTCCGATGTGGGACTAAAGCTTTCTAAAGGAAAAACCAAAACTCCAACACCACCCATCCTCCGTCGCCGCCACGGCACCGATACTGGACATCACAAACGACTTCCTCTGATACCATTATGTCACGTCTCGGTTCCACAGAACCGATCGTCCTCGCTTGGACGTGATGTCGCACGAGCCTAGATTGTGCCCGCACAAGGCAAATCATAACGGCCGATTACATGCTAAACGACATGGTCTTCACACAGAAGTCCAAATGCAGAAAAGTTGAATGTATGCAAGTTATACAAAAGAATACTCTTTATTGATATTGATAAGAAAGGTTACAACAGCTAGAAGCCAGGGTTACAATCACTCAACTCACGATCTCTTTGCTATACAAACTCCGCTCTCTCTCTCTCTCTCTCTCTCTCTCTCTCTCTCTCTCTCTCTCTTCTCTTTAGTTACAATCACTCATGTTCGAAGGCTTACAACTTGAACGATCCAGGAGGCGATGTCCATACATTATATCCCGTATAGGTGAAGACTTCAACGCGGCCGCACGCCTCGAAACGCTAAGGAACTCCATGCCTCAGCGCGTCCAAACGAGCTCCGCCCCGAGCGTGCTGATACCTGAACCTGCATATGAAAACTGGTGGGGTATCAGTACACAACCGCACTGGGGGGACATCTCGCCCACCTATATAAAACCAACACATTATTTTAGTGAGTGCAACTTATTCTTCAGTGGTCTTTCTAATCTTGCCTTATGATCAATTAAATTACATAGACTCCTGGTCTATTCGTGTTGCAACCAACGTGATCGTTGTGCACATAACCCTTGTGACCGTACTACAAAATTCAATTGTGCATCAATGTCTAGGCCGTGCCTCACAACAAAGTGTAATTAACTCAATACTTACCTTACAACTTTTCTTGTTTCAACATACAAACGACTCAATTATAATCGTATGAACTTTGTGCCAACGACTCAAACACGATGCCACATCTCGTGTCGAAGCACGTGTCTCTGTTGTAGCCAAATCTTAGGCTTCAATAAAACTTGTGTTACAAACCATGCCACATTTCTTAACTCGTTCGTGCCGTTCTTACACTTCTTGTGACTCAACCGACACTGTGCATACGGATTGCCGCTCAGCACACTGACTCATCTATATAAAAGGTCACTGACATTTCAAGTCATCTTGGACTAAATGTAAGACGAAAATGCTTCGTGTGAGAGACGCAGTCTCCTCCGAAGGTTCCAAAATACTCGTAACAGCGACACGCTCTTCAATGGTCAGCCACACGTCCACTGAAGGCTTGCAATACCTGTCATTCCTCCTAGGCTGACACGCATCCGATGTCGAGGAACAAATACCTTGTGCACAAGTTGTCCATGACCACACCTACGAGATATCTAAACTCAACGTAAATACATGGCCTAACTGGTGGTATGACTCAAACCTTTGCAACTCATTCTTATTAACCATACTTTTCGTACTTCATTCGAGACTCCCAAACGAGGGACCGTCTCAGTGACAAACGGTCGCGTGAACTTTTCATCTTTTTGAAAACCCAGGAAACGGCTACTGCATAGCCTTTCTACTTAACTTGAACAAAACGTATTCCATAAGTGTCATAGACTGTGTCATGCTCTATATGACAAACTGTGAGACCGTGGGGACATATCACTAAAATCAGTCGTACAAACTGTGGGAACAATGACGATAAAATCGTGGGAACATGCCTGCCATGACATCAAGTCGATAGCCCGTAGCATACTCTATTTTATCCAGTCGTGAGGTTAATAGACCGAGTGCCAACTTAAAAAAAATCATCGTAGAGTGATATCTAGGCAACAAGTTAACAATTCCATGTTCTATACATATTTGACCCAATGGGATTATACCCTTAGCTACATGGATCCATCTCTTTAATTACCAAGTCTATTCAGTGCATATGAAAACTTCTAATTATTAGTGTGAAGGCCAAGCTGAGGCAAGTTCATCGAAGCCACCCACCTTAGAGAGGAGTTGCCTCGGCCGAACGAGACTTCGAGCAAGCCATTGCATAGCCAAGTCCAAACGTCGTTGCGTTTCGATTCCTCCGGTTGAACTAAGTAGGGCGGAGGCACTACATAATACACCACTCAGAAAAAGTTTCGTCCTCGAAACTTACTGAGTACACACTCATCAACTTATTGTTTATACTCAACTTGCATTCATCTGGCATACATGAAAGATCTATCGAACACCCTTTCTACTCATTTCATCACTAAGAGTCGCACTCGTACCTTAGCCAAAAAAATCATCGATCAACTATATCACAACATAATCATCAAGTCTTATCTTTTTATCTATAATGTGCCTCGTGCTGCTATTCTTAAACACGGGGTAACTACAACTCGCCGCACACACGGGCAACTTAACTCTAGGGTAAACCCACCCGAGCAATATCCTCAATCATTCCAAAACACGTAACCAAGTCTTTTTACTCATCATCTCCTATTCAAAATCCAGTGTTACCCCTTAACCAAATCCCGATAATCCTCAAGTTTTCAATTTCAAATCCCAAACGATATTCCAAACCTGACTGCATCAATGCCTCACTCAAAATCACACGTATCGATACTCAATTTTTACTAACCAATTTTACTATCCTCCGAGGTTATCGTTCGCTCGCCTACATTCCGTCTTCCGAAATTTTCCAAACCCTTTGAACAATCAATCAAAATCTGAATCTTCTTATTATACACAACTCGAATACACTTTTCCAAATACGATCTCAATTCTGATAATCAAGTAAAAATTTCTTTCATTCAATCCTCAAGAACCTATTTGATTTCATCGAAACACATTTCGCCTTCAATTATCAACTTTTATCTTATTCTAGAAAATTTTATCCAACAAATTTAATTCGTTTCAATTGCATACGATAGTTCCTTTGTTCAATCTATACAACATCAACGTCCATTTTTCAAATATCCTGCCTAAGCAGTTTAGTATGTTTACCTTGAACCAAATTGATCAAACCCAATTGCATTCTATTTTATTTCAACGATCTTACCTTCCGTTTCATTTGAATTCAACATATCACTCGATTTGGATCGTGTACATATTTAAGACGTTCCCGAAATATATGTATTTCAACCAAGTCTCATGATAGAGAATCCGAACAAAACTAACAGGTGCAATTTACATCCTCAAGAACTCACTTGACTTCTTCAATTCGCAAACAATATATCCATCTAAAACCAATATTCAAATCTCGTAGTCCAGTCCAATCCTATCATTCGTCAAAACATCCTAAAATCATATTTCCAATTTTCATGTCTTAATTCTATAACTAGCTACCCCCAGCTCTATAATCTACCTAGACAACTCTCACTACGGTCGATCGCACAATTCTATCTTTCCGTACAGGGACGTCTGTCTAACCGTTAGGCTAACTCATAAGGCTAAAGTCAAAGTCATATTTCCGTGCAACCAATATCACAACACTCGCCCGAAATCCTAAGGTTAAAACATAGTCGATAGTACCAGATTTTCTACCCAAGCTTGCATCACTCCGATTTTTAAACTTCGAGCATAGATTTCTCCTATCTGTACTTGTAACGTTCAGTCCAAGGGGTCCGAGTCATTCAGCAAAGTCATACCTAGGGTAAGTCGATCCACGATCATCCTCGATCATAACACGGTTCAACGACGCAATCTCACAACTCTCAAACTCGCAATCCTCAATTCGTTCAATAGATTTATCAATCCAAGCTCGTATACCTCAACTACAAAATCAAAAGTCATAATCCACCGATCACAAGTTGCAATATCGATTTTCAATTCTCAAGTCGCATAACATCAATCAAAATTTTATCGATAACTTTCTGCAAACGCAAATCCTATTAATCCTTATTTTTGTGCATCTAACTCATCGCACACTCGCAAGATCGCCTACTATAAATCTCCGAGTCATATAATCCTCACAACCATGATCATCAAATCTGTCAACATTTTCGTTTCGCATAGTCCGACTATCATCTATTCACGTATACTTCAAGTTCATCTAATCAAGTCATTCAATTGTTTCTTACTATCAATGTGTTCATCAATCTCCAAAGTTATAGAACTCGTACAAACGATAACATTTAACACGATTATCATTCCTCGAATTAGAGTACCCCCGAGTTATCGCACATCGATCTTTGATACGCCTCAATACCATCGATGATATATATAACCTGACGATCATCCTTTGCAACGAACTCCTAGTCGTGCAACTGATGCTATCATCCGAACTGGATATACGATCAGCTCTTACAAATCCAAGATCAATTTCGTTATAGCTATCTTCCGAACTAGTTCCATGATCAACTTGTTCAACTCGTTCAACTCAAAATCATATGTCTATCTTAAGTCATTGAGCAACGTCTATCCTAAATCCTTTGAATCATTTTCGTATCTTTAAATCAAACATTTCTATTCACGCTATCTTCCAATCGTGCTATCTTTCCTTAGTTAAATTCAAGCTTAATTTTGTTCCGTTCTGTATCAACATTTCCGTATACGATCTATATCGATTTCCTCGATTGAGTCATCCAGTCCATGGCACCTTAACTTTTCCTTGATTCCTTCTAATTACTTAATCAATTTGCATTTCATATTCAGCGCAATCCCAATCCGATGCGCGTCATTTTCTCGTTCGTTCAAATCAAACTCATACTTGCTATCAAGGCATGACTAACTTTGAAACACTCTTTCTAAGGCTTTGTGTAATTTTATCGCTTGCTGATAGACTCATTGGTACCCTGATCCTCAGTCGATCAAACATCCCCAAGGCTATCCCATACACCACTCAGGGATGAAGTCACTCGACAAATCCTCGAAACAAATGTTCGAATCATAACCGATCACTTTGAATCTCTGTTCGAACCATTCCTCAAGATCCAAGTACGATCTATCTATATCGCATTGACGATAACATCGTCCGATGACAACATATCGTTGACTACCCAACATTTCATGAATCGAATCCAACTCATTCCCAACCGAAAATATTTTGATCCCGCATATAATTTGCTAACGTCGATGCAAATCTTGGTGTATATTGCACAGCTCAATTCAACCAACTGTGTCTTACGTAAAATTGTCTTTGTTCAACCAAATTTTCCTCGTGATATTTTACAAAATATATAGATTTATTGTATGGAACATCCCAGAGAACATTGAGAGAGCGCACCAACGACATCGATTATAAAGACAACTTCAGAGTTAAAGAATTCAATCGAATGTCCAAGGACGTAAATTTCTTGACTCATTCGTACCGTGCGGATTTACAGCTCAGCACACTGGCTAAGCACCCGGTGCCCCCAAGATCGTTCGAGGAACAAATACCTAGTGCACAAGTTGTCCCATGACCACGCACCAACGAGACATCTAGACTCAATGTAAATGCATGGCCTAACTGATGGTATGACTCAAACATTTGCAACCCATTCTCATTAACCATACTTTTCGTACTTCATTCGAGACTCCCAAACGAGGGACCGTCTCGGCGACAAACGATCGCGTGAACTTTCCATCTTTTTGAAAACCCAGGAAAGGGCTACTGCATAGCCTTCCTACTTAACTTGAACAAAACATGTTCCATAAGTGTCATAGACCATGTCATACTCTATATGACAAACTGTGAGACCGTGGGGACATATCACTAAAATCAGTCGTGCAACTGTAGGAACAATGACGATAAAATCGTAGGAACATGCCTGCTATGACATCAAGCTGATAGCCCGTGACATACTCTATTTTATCTAGTCGTGAGGTCGATAAATCAAGTGCCAACTTTAAACAAAACCATTATGGAGTGATATCTAGACAACAAGTTAACCATTTCATGTTCTATACACATTTGACCCATTGTGATTATATCCTTAGCTATATGGATCACATCTCTTTTATTACCAAGCCTATTCAGTGCATATGAAAACTTTCAATTATTAGTGTAAAGTCAAGCTGAGACAAATTCATCGAAGCCACCCACCTTAGCGAGAAGTTGCATCGGCCGAGCGGGACTTCGAGCAAGCCATTGCATTGCCAAGTACAAACATTGTTGCGTTTCGATTCCTCCGGTTGAACTGAACGGGACGGGGGCACTACACTGACACCTGTTGCTGCTTCTGCTAGCGTCGTCGTGTCCCTGCAGTCCGTAGTCGTCGCCGGACGGCTCCTCCGTGGTTCTGATCGCGATCAGTGAGGAGGACATTAGATCCGACAGCCCGAATCCGTCGTCGTTGGAGCCGGAGGATTATCCGTCGTCAGAGGAAGGAGGAGAGCGGTTTCTGAATCGAGCCGAGGAATTAGGGTTTCGGAAGAAGATTTGGGCGAGAATTTGGTATGGAGATAAAGGTAGCAGAGAGAGAGAGGACCGCTGCAAAAAAGTGGAGTGTGAAAACATGTTTTAGGAAAACCACTTTTTTGTGTTCTCTCAAACCAATGCTTAAGCATTGAAAAAAAATGGTAGAAGAAAATAAGTAGGAAAGAGACAAACATATTTTGGAGTCTTTCTTGAGTTTAAACTCAGAACATGGATTGAAAACGGACATCCAAACAGACCCTAAGACTTTCGTAGGTGAATTCCGTCGATGCAAAAAATCATCGGCAAAGACTAAATTAAAGTTAACAAAAAAAGACCATAAAAAAATCAAACTTGCAAAGTAAAAAAAATAACTTGGATCATTTGGCTGGCAAAAAGTTGTTGACAATCGAGAGATGATGGTCAACACTGATTATTGAAGAATTAGAAGAGGGTCAAGAGATAAAAAGAGGGTAAAGATGAAATTTAAAGTGGAAAGTTAAAGTGTGTCATTAGAATAGTAGGTTAGAGTAAGGTGTTTGTCATGGGTTTATGCTTGAGCCAAAACAAACTAAAACATAAAGCACATGTTAGCTTTCATGAGGCAGAGGAAGGTAACTAGACTTTGGTAATGGAATTTCGTTGATGCAAAATAATCATCGGTAAAGACTAAATTGAAGTTAACAAAAAAAGACCATGAAAAAGGGGAAAAAAAAATCAAACTTGCAAATTAAAAAATAACTTGGATCCTTTGGCTGGTAATAAGTTGTTGGAAATCGAGAAATGAGGATCAACAACGATTATTGAAGGATTGAAAGAAGGTCGAGAGATAAAAGAGGATAAAAATGGAATTCTGAAAGTGGAAAGTTAAAGCGTGCCATTAGGTAGTAGGTTAGAGTAGGATGTTTGTCATGGGTTCATGATTAAGCCAAAACAAAGTAAAACCTAAAGTTCACGTTAGTTTTCATGAGACGACGTCTCAACTAAGGAAGGGAACTAGACTTTGGTAGGAGAATTTCGTCGATGCATGAAAATCATCGACAAAGACTAAATTGAAGTTAACAAAAAAAACCATAAAAAAGAAAAAGAAAAAAAAAATCAAACTTACAAATTAAAAAATAACTTTGATTCTTTGGCTGGCAATAAGTTGTTGGCAATTGAGAGATGAGAGTCAACAACGATTATTGAAGAATTGAAAGAGGTCTTCCTCAGTTGAGGCGTCGCCTCATGAAAAGTGAAAACTAACATGAAATTAGGTTTTACTTCGGTAGGAGAATTTCAGCGATGCAGAAAAATCATCGACAAATACTAAATTGAAGTAAAAAAAGGACCATGAAAAAGAGAAAAAAAAAAAAAAAGCTTGCAAATTAAAAATAACTTGGATTCTTTAGCTGGCAATAAGTTGTTGGCAATTGAGAGTGAGGGTCAACAACGATTATTGAAGAATTGAAAGAGGGTCAAGAGATAAAAGAGGGTAAAGATGGAATTATGAAAGTGGAAAGTTAAAGCGTTCTATTAGGGTAGTAGCTTAGAGTAGGGTGTTTGTGAAGGATTCATGATTGAGCCAAAACAAAGTAAACCTAAAGTTCATGTTAGGTTTCATAAGGTAGCACCTTAACTGAGACGTGCACCTCAATGAAGCGCAATGCCTCGCATCATGGCGAGGTGCCTCGAAGCACCACGCTGCAACTCACGCCAATGGTGTGCGCCTTAATGCGCCATTGACAACATTGTTCACCATCTTCGCTCATCTATGGAGTTTCTTGAAGAGTAACACACACTTGATACTTCCCATTGTAATTGAGTTAATCACTAATAGGGTGTGTGCATCCTTTCCCTTTCCCTTGTGCCCACTATCGAGCCACAACACCTATCAATAGCACATCCAATAATGGAAAAACTTGCCCCAAGCAACAAAATCTCCAAACAAATTCATTGCTTTCCTATCAATTTGAAAACATCAGAAATAATACATCAAGCAAAAATAGAAGTCATCAATTTCTTGATTCAATTACCATACCTTTTTTAAAGTCCTTACCACTTAGAGTTATGGTTGACAAGATCTGGTCATGAATTGGTAGCCCTTTAAATAGTAAGTGAATTTAGGCCAAAAGGAAAGCAATCCTAGAGTTTGCCCAGTCACATAACAGAAGTACGTACTACGGTCAACCCAAGTGGTACCTACGAGAAGGCCGGGAAAGGAATATATTGGTACTTTAGGAGGTATTCAATTTACATGATTTAGACTTCATCGGAATTCCAACCAACAAGAACATATTCGATGGTTCCCAAGCCTTATACGTAGTCTAGCAAAGCAACCAATAGGAGTGAACAAAGGGCCTATTTGATAGAGAGACTGAGTGCAATAGCCCCAAAGTCTACAGAAACCAAAAGTACCTGACGCAGAAGCTGAACAAATAGTATACAAAACGGAAATCAAGACAAGAGAGCCACTTTTAAAGAATAAGGATATACCCCTACAGACCTTGAATCTCTTTGTGAACTCTTGGTAGCGTGTCTGTTCTAGGTACACTGCGAGTTATGTATTTATATTATTCCGATAAGCCCTCGTGAGCCGGATGCACATTTATGGGCAGAGAGGTGGTTCGAGCAGAAATATATTTTTATAAAAATCTGCTTAAAATGCATGTTGGACGATATTTGAACCTAGTTGCTATGACACATGTTGAAGTCCCTCCTAGTGCACCAAAACTCCAAAGTTGTTACGAGGGTTGAGGTTTATATATTTATATTATTCCAATAATTTTCTACATCAACAAATCCATTCCTCACGTCAAGCACTGCCTAGTGTAATCAATTCGGAAACACGGGCGGATATAGGGGGCTTGACATGGGCTTCGCATAGGCCAATTTTTTAATGTCCCTATTATGTTAGCCAAGCCCAATATAGTAAAATTCTAAATGTCTTTCCCCATTTGGAAACCCAAGCAGCCAAGCCAAAATCAAATATTGAGAATTTCTCACCTAAAAATATTCTCATCCCATCACCAACACCACCACCATAAGAATCCATTTTAGGAGAACACCATACACATCAGTGATTTCAATATGTTTGGTTTAAAAAACTTCCTTGTATAATCCCTTGCAAAAGATAAACCATATTGTTTTTCGTGCTTCCTTTTTTTAGTCCGAAAGTCATAAAGCAGGCACTCGTTCTACACTGCTTACAAATGGGTTTAATAATTGAAGAGAGTTAACGATGGGAAGATTTAGGGTCTGCTTGGCCATGGTAGGGGTAGCGGTTATGAGGTGTTTTAGAATACCGGTTATGAGCGGTTATGAGAAGTCTGATTTTTTGTGGTTTTAAGTAGCGGCTTTTAAACCAGTCCAATCTATTCTTGGTAGTTCACTAACGAGCGATTCTGAAAAGTTTTTACACGAATAAAATTACATATATT
This sequence comes from Iris pallida, assembly GCA_029216955.1. Taxonomy (NCBI): domain Eukaryota; kingdom Viridiplantae; phylum Streptophyta; class Magnoliopsida; order Asparagales; family Iridaceae; genus Iris; species Iris pallida. The sequence continues at coordinate 9,898,345 of JANAVB010038613.1, forward strand.
TTCATATATAAACAAAACGGTCCCGAGTGCAGGAACTGCCATTGAGGCCACAACTCGAATGTAGAAGTCTATATTTGATCAAAATAATAGAAACGCATAAACTAATAAAAACGCCTAGTTGCAAGTAGGAAAGATTTTAAAAACTTACCACAAAAAGTAGCGATATTTTGGAAGAAATACAAGAGACACAAATGATAAAGAAAAAATAGGGTAGGTATTAATAATTATATGGTAAGGATATAAATGGAATAAAATAATAAAATCCCTCAAAATCCACCGATTTAGGGTGTTTATAAAGCCACCCAAAATTACTAAATTACATTACACCGATTTTGGGGGGATTTTGAGCCGACCAAAACCAATGTCTCAAAAAAATAAACAAGCAAGTGTTTTCATAAACGATCGGCTAAAAAACACCCCAAAAACCGATGAAAACACCGTTACCAAGCAGATCCTTATCCATTTTTACTTCATTCTGGAAATTTGCCTACAAATAGCAAGTGTGAAAAATATGTGCTACAGTTGATGAAGCCAACTCACCATATTGATAAAGTGATGAATGCTCAATCACAATACGAGAGAAAGTGAAACAGGATGCGGCTAAAAATATCACTTCAGAGTATTGGATATCTTGCACTTCAAAGAGAAGCTTATCCAGGGTATGATAAATCTTCAAAACCACCGAATCGTGGAAATTTTATTGAATTAGTTCAGTTACTGGCAAAGGTTAATGAATATATTGCTAAAGTTGTATTAGATAATGTGACACAAAATGCGTAATAGATTGCTCCCTCAAATTAAAAAAGAGATTGCACATTATGCCAAATAGAGTAAGAAAGATAATTCGTGATGAGATTGCAGATGGTAGTTTTTGTATTATTGCTGATAAAGCACTAGATGAATCTAAGAAAGAACAAATGGTTCTTATTCTAAGATAAGTCACTATTGATGGTATTTTTAGCGGAGCGCTTTTTAGATATTGTCAGAATCAAAGACACAACATCATTAAATTTACCCAAAAAAAAAAAAAAAATGGATATGTGATATTCTGATTCGCTACAATCTTCCAATTCAGAAAATGGGCGGACAGGGATACAATGGTGCGAGCAACATGCGTGATCGCTTTAATGGACTTAAAAGTTTTATTTCTCAAAGATTGTCCATATACATATTATACACATTGCTTTGCTCCAGCTACAACTAGCGCTAGTTGCGGCAGCCATGGATGAAGGTACTATTTGGCCCAAAAAATCATATTGGACTGCATTTATTAACATCGTGAATTATTCTTCTAAACGAATTTGAGTCACAATTGACTCAAAGAGAGATCAAAAGTATGTTGGCTAGTGGGGAGCACGAGTCAGGTACAGGGGCTAATCAGATTGGTAACTTCCATCGAGCTGGAACAACACGTTGGAGCTCTCACTATAAGTTTGTTAGAGACTTGATTACTATGTATATTGCACTATGTATAGTGCAGCTTGTTCACTTATTAAAGGTCTCACAAAGAAGAGTGGAGACAATTAGCCGAATTTTAACACACGTGGAAAAACAAATGGACGTTACAAAGTGATTAAGAACTTTGAGTTCGTTTTTAACTTGCATGTAATGGATACAATTTTGGGAATCACTAATAAGTTGTGCCAAGCTCTACACTGCAAATCTCTGGATATTCTGAATGCTTTGAAAACAGTCTCAAGTACGAAGTAGCTTCTATTGGATTTGCGACAAGGAGGGTGGGGCAAGTATTTTGAGAAAATTGATCCATTTTGTAGAAGACATGACATTAACATGCCTCAGATGAGTGATCTATATAAGCCAGGTCATAAGAAAAATCATGTTTCTGTTGACCACCATTGTCGTTATGATATATTTAATGTCGTTATAGATTTTTAGTTAATGGGAATTAAATAGTGGATTCAATGAAGGTGTTATGGAACTTCTTACTCTTGCCTCTGCTTTGGATTCTAGTGATTCATATAAATTATTTAATGTTGATGATATTTGCAATTTTGCTCAGAAGTTTTATCTTCAAGATTTCATTGTATAGGAGATTCATTCTTTGAGATGTGAATTGGAGAACTTGATGTGACTTGTGATCCAAAGTTCCAAAACAAAACTTCCTAGCCATTGGAATTGTGTGGGAAATTGGTTGTGACGAAGAAGTCAGAAAATTATGATTTGGTTTTCAGATTGATGCGTCTTGTTCTCACTCTACCGCAACTGCATAACGGGCATTTTCAACTATGAAGAATATTAAAAAAGCGGTGTGCAATAAAATGGGTGATGAGTTTCTAACTGGTTGCGTAGCTCTCTATATTGAAGGGAAAATTTATACAAAAATTGATTATGAATGGATAATAGATGAGTTCTATTGTATGAATCCTTGTCGGGCACAACTTCGGTAGGTATGTCATATGTGATCATTTTGGTAGTTAATATTGTTTCATTTCATTTTTACTTATTTTCTAGCGTAAATGGAATATATAATTATTATATTTACAACTTGAGATTTTAACACCAATATTATGCTTGGGTTTATTTGATTTGATCAGTACTGACCCGGTCCCACCATTCCATTTTGAGGTAAATTTTAAGTGTGCGTATTTCAATATTTGAACTACCATTTATTGATTTGTACACATGTGGCTAGTATGGTGGGAGGATTTTTTTAGTGGACAAGGTTCAAATTCCACAACCACCATTTGTTTTGTCACTAATTTCTTGGAGAAATCCCTTTGGAGCTAGCTCGGACTCGGACGTAACGCGGGCGAAGGGCACGAAGGACGCAAAGTAGTACTTTGATGACGCACTTTGGCTTCGTACATATGCATCGGGCACAGAGACGGCACGCTCTTACGCAGAGTTGTCGAAGGAGCAACGGGCCTGCGAAGGCATGGAGCTTCGCGATGCAGTAATGTCGTAGTGCCACGGAGCTACGGAGTTGTGGATCCATGGGACAACAGTGGCACAGTTCCGCAAAGCTACGAGTCTGTCAGGCTGTGCAGGCAGCGTTATAGAATTGCTGCTCAGTCTCAATGGCACGAAATTATTGCAGGGTCAGCGAGACTGATAAGTGTGCCTACACTAAGTTCCCCGAGGACATGAATGTTTTTGTATGTCTCTGTATGGACGATATGACAATCATTGGTACGGATTTAGATAGCGTCACAGAGACCAATAAGTTCCTTTCGTCCAAGTATGAAGGTTTTCGAAGATGATGTTATTCTTAGGATAAAAATCATCTGGACGAAAGTTGGAATTGCTTTGTCATAAGCTCACTATGTCAAGAAGATTCTCACACGCTATGGATATGAGGATCTTTCGGTCATCGATACTCCATATCGGTAAGATCAGAAGGTGACATCAAACTCAGGGAAGACGATTCGGCAAATGGACTATTCAAACATCATTGGTAGTTTGATGTACGCAATGAGCTGCACTAAATGTGACATTGCTTTCGTTGTCGGGATGCTTAGTCGGTTCACAAGCAGTCTAAGTGTGGAATACTAGAAAGCTGTGAAGAGAGGAGATACCTCAATAAAACTCTGAACTTTACACTGTATTATAGTAGTTATCCAACTGTGGTAGAAGGTTCAGTGATGCAAGTTGGTGCTAAAAGGAGCGTGAAATGTTCACGTGAGGATTTGTCTTCTTCATGGGTGCAGCTGTTATATCATGAAAGTCGAAGAAGCATACCTTGCTCTCACACTCGTTTATGGAATCTGAGTTCTATTCATTTGGCTACAGTTGCATATAAAGCAGAATGACTTCAAAAGCTCATGTATGATCTTCCGTCAGTTGGTGCGCAGATTCCAGTCATAGCAATATATTGTGACAATCAGGCGACTACAGCAGTAGTATCTAATGCTCTCTTCAATGGAAAGAAGAGGATTGTGAGACTTCGTCATACAACACTAAATGAGCGCATCTCAGATAACATCATTGCAGTGATCAATGTTCAAAGTCAGTAGAATCTGGCGGATTCTTTCACCAAGGGCCTCAAGTACCAGTTTGTCGAGGATACAGCAAAGAAAATAAACTCAAAATTTTTTTGATGTAATGTCTTTGTAATTCTACGATTGAATGTTTTGTTATTATTTCAAAGAAAAATCTACTAGGCATCTCATTTTTGGTTCAAAGACGGACCATAGACTGGGATACATCAGGTACAGAGGTTTGTCTATGGAAACATTGGTGGGATTGAATTCCAGAACCTCTGTGGTCTACTTTTTGCTCTAGGTGAAGGTCAAGTCATGTGGGGAGGTTGGTATTTAGCCCTATCTCGAGCATTTGGAATGCTCGGTGTGCTTGGCAAAAAGCACGGGTAGTTCAATACTAGAAAGAGGCTTAGTCCCTCATGCTACAGTAGCGTAATACTACATGAGGTTTGACGACTTCGGACAATGTCATAGCGACTTAGCACCGCAAGGAGGCAAGTAGCCTCATGTTGAGAGTTGTAGCACAGGACTATAGGAGGCTAGTACCTCACGCTAAAGTGGCGTAACACCACATGAGATGGGACCTCGAGTTCGGACGACGTAGCACCGCAAAGAGACAAGTAGCCTTATATTGGGATACAGTACAGCACTACAAAGAGGCTAGTATTTCATGCTACAATGGGATAATACCACATGAGGTAGTAAGACCTCGGCTTCGGGCCATGTTATAGTAGCGTAGCACCGCAAGGAGGCAGGTAACCTCATGCTGGAATATTAAACTCTCTAAAGAAATAACTCATCTATGTATATGGAAAGAAATGTATGTCATCTCTTGAGGAAAAACTTAACACCCAATATATATACCAAAAAAATCATGTCAGCACAGGTCCTTTAACGTGCGACCAAAGGCACAATTGACATAATTGTATCAGTGGAAAGAATTGTAACTATGATACTGAATTCAAGGCTTAGTCCATTTTATATCGTATTATAGTTCAATCCATACGGGAAGATCCAAGTCGTAAACAACATATATTATGATGCAAGATGTGCAGTCAACGTGGGGAACGATCATTCAAATATTGAATACGTGAAGAATTGTTGGAGTTATTTGACTTGATCATTAGTGACCCGATCCCAACATTGCACTAAGGTAAACCCTAAGTATGTGTATCTCAATATTTGAACGATCATTTATTGACTTGTACACATATCGTGTATTAGCTCAAGTAGTTACTATGGTGGAGGGGGGTTCTAGTGAGTAGGGTTCAAATTCCACAACAAACATTTATTTTGTCACTAATTTCTTGGAGAAATCCATTAGCTCGAACTCAGACTTTGATGTGGATGAAGAGCGCAAAGTTATACACTTTGTACTTCGCACGTATGCACCGGGCGTAGAGATGGCACGCTTTTGTGCGTTGGACACGAAATTGGTGCATGCGTAGCGGAACTGCAAAGGGCATGGACCAGTGGTGTCGCGGAGCCATGTGGTGCAGTGAGGCAGCAAGAGCACGTATAACGAAGCTGCAGGGCTACAATAGCACGGTTTTGCGAAGCTATGGTACAGTGGTACCGCAAAACTACAGAGTAGCGCGATTCCTCAAAGCTCCGGTTCCGCGGGGCTGCACATGTAGCGCCACGGAACTGTTGCTCTGTCTCAAAGCCTCAATTTTGTTGCAGCTGGAGGTTGTTCAATTTTGTAATTGTTGTATTAATAGAAAGTTATTGCTGGTAAATATCCCACTTAATAGGGAGTTATTTCTTGGTCTTTCACCCACGTTTTTAGTGGACAGTCCGATGTCCCCTTATATGAGGTAGCTCCAACAATTAATACTCTGGAAGAAAATTAGAAAAATCAGAAAAGAGAATAAGAAAAGAGAAAATTCGCTAGCATCAAGTGTTTTTGCAACACTACTTCTCCACGAAGGAGGTGACTAAGAGAGTTCCAGAAGTTCTTCCGAACTTGTTGGTTCCTGGAAGCGGATCGACAGAGACAGAATCCCACTTCACCTTAGCAAGTTGTTTGGCTAATCAGATTAGCGAATGTTTGAGCAGTTTTCACTGCTAACATCTTTAAGAGCTCTGCTCTATAATCAACAACTTTGTTGCTAGCTTTTCAGCAATTTTCTACTACTTATCATTTTAGTGGATTACTCTACTAGGAGCTTCGCTATATTTTATTTTATCGATTTCCATCATTGTCAAAACATATTACCTAAGTTTTACTTTATGTAAATTCACTCTTGTGGTTCATTGCTGTCAAAACATATTAGAAGGTTTTACTTGCTGTAAATTCACTTTTGTGGTTCAGTCTCTCACAGACTTGTACGAGATTTCCAGAAAAAGATCTACAACATTTTATATCATGGATCGGCCCTTGGTCGGAAATATCTAAAAAGTTATTTAAACAAAGTGGATACCAGCATCGAACTCATCATCTATAGATAATGCTCCATGTGTAATCAATTAATCGCCGAATTCATTCATCAAGATCGCTCCTTTACCACTACAATCCACTCTGAAACGTTGAAAAGTTCACTAAACTAAAGAGAACTTGCAACCAAGCTATAAAATATAGAAAATATCATCAGTTTTCTTCAATAATAAATTTCTCACCGATCCCTTTTCCTCGATAGGGCTTGATGACGACGAGCATGGCGATGTATCCCCTGAACGTTCCCCGGTGCTCGCCCATCTTGCACACCACCGTCCCCACGCACCTCCCATCGTGGAAAGCCTAACAAATTCGAAAACCCCAACCATCAGAAACCCTAAATTCTAGCGAGAGAAGGAAGGAAACCACTTGTGAAACCCCATTCCAGAAATCTAGAGAGAGAGAGAGAGAGAGAGAGAGTAGCGCTTACGAGGAATGTGAGGTGAGGCCATAGGTAGACGAAGTATCGGTAGGTGAAGATGGAGTATGGCTCGCTGAGCTCTTCGTCGACGAGCGACATTATCAGCGGGAGGTGGTGCTCTCCTCCGTAGCTCACGTACTCGATCTCCTCTTCCAACGCCGCCGCCGCCGATTCCGACGCTCCACCGCCGCCGGACTCCGGCGATGACTCCATTGGTGGGTTTTTTATGTTTGTGTGAGTGGGCTTGCTCAAGCTTTTATTGTAGAGTTGCAGAGTAGGACTTGGAAGAAGAAGAGTGAATGGGCTTTAATTGAATTTATAACAAACCCGATAGAATAAGGTTTTTTCTAAGGCCACCACCCTTTTTTGCTAGGGGCTAGCCCAAAAATATTTCAAAATATTACAAGTTTGCCATTAATTTTTTTTACTTGGAGCTAGCCCAAGCAAAGGTATAAATACCAACTTTTGTTTTCTTTTTCTCTCTTCCTCTACTCTTTTCTTTTCTCTCTCAACTCTTTTCTTCTCTCCCTCAACTCTAGGTCAAAGAATTTAACCCCAAGTTTTTTCCCAACCTACATTTTTTTCAAATTTTTCTCTCAACTCTAGGTCATTGATTTTTATCCCAAATTTTTTTCTCAACTCTAGGTCATTGACTTCTCTCATTTATTAGTAAGTCATCGAATTAATATATGTTTAATGTTTTAAACATGAATTTCACATATAAAAAGTTGAATTATGTGTTTAATGTAGAAAAATATTGAACATGGAACAACCGGGATCATCAAATGTTGTATACTCTCTTCCCCCCACGTCCGAAGAACACTTTGATGCATCGGAAGCCCTCTTGGTAACTAAATTTTAACTTTTCATCGGATGAAAAATCGGGTTGTGACACAGAGGACTGTCACCTCTCTGGCAGTTCCGATCATAGATTAGGACTGCCAGAGAGGTGGCAGTCCTTCACATATATAGGACTGCCAGGGGCCTGACAGTCCTACATATGTGAAGGACTGCCACCTCTCTGGCAGTCCTAATCTATGAAACCTATTTGCTTTATGATGTTGTCTAATTGTATTAACTTTTAAGTTCTATTGTAGGACTTGAGATCTTCCGATTTTGCGGTACCTGTTCCAATTGCAGTCAATGTAGCCCATTTATTCTGGACCGATCTTTGTTTTGAATCAAGCGAGGGTGCGATACATTGGTGTCGAGAAGTTGGACGGAAAAACAACATAGTTCTAGTGATATCCAGATCGGCTCGAAATCACCCGGGACGGCAAACTGTGGTGGCTGACCACTACGACGTCGAAATCGACTAAGTATGGATATATTTACAGTTTGACATTTTGTATATGGAGGACCACTTTTGTATACAGTGAAATATGAAGTCCACTAATCTATATGGAGTAAATTTTGTATACAGTGAAATATGAAGTTCAGTATGTTATATGTGTTTACATGTGTGCTATCTGTGTTATATGTGTCTACCTGTGTGCTATCTGTGTTATATGTGTGTGCTATCTGTGTTATATGTGTTTACGTGTGTGCTATCTGTGTTATATGTGTCTACCAATATCAGGACTGCCACCCCCCTGGCAGTCCTAATTGAAACTTGTCATTCTCCGTGTAATTTAGCATGGAGAATGACTATCTGATCTAGTATTAGGACTGCCACCCCATGGCAGTCCTACATTGAACTAGGACTGCCAGGGTGATGGCAGTCCTAATTGAAACTTGTTGTTACAGCAAGTATCAATTAGGACTGTCAGCACCCTGGCAGTCCTATTTGTAAGTCATTGAATTAATATTTGTTTGCGATTCTAAAATTTCGACAAAAAGTGCTAAAACGGAGGTACAAACATCATTTTTTTGCGATTCTAAAATTTCGGAAGGCCGTCTAACGGTGAAACGATTAATCTCAGGCTTGTGATAAATCGGGCCTCGTTTCGACCTCCCAGTCAAAAGTTATGGCCCTCCAAAGTTTCAACTGACCATAAAATGCACCAGAATGACCATTCTCCGTCTTAATTTACACGGAGAATGGCTATTTCCAGTATTAAAACGTAGGTGAATGACCATTCTTCGTGTTAATTTACACGGAAAGAATGACTATTCTCCGTGCTCCGTGCTCCGTACTAAATTACAGAGACTTACAAATAGGACTACCACCCCCTTGGCAGTCCTACATTGAATTAGGACTGCCAGGGTGCTGGCAGTCCTAATTCAATGTAGGACTGCTAGGGGGTGGCAGTCCTGATACTGGATCAGATAGCCATTCTCCGTGCTAAATTACACGGAGAATGGCCATTCTTCGTGCTAAATTATACGGAGAATGACCATTCTCCGTGCTAAATTAAGAGTTTTCAGTTGAGGAGCTCCTCACAGAGTTTGATAAGTAGGACTGCCATCCCCCTGGCAGTCCTATACTGAAGTAGGACTGCCAGGGTGCTGGCAGTCCTAACTCAAACTTGTTGTTGCAGCAAGTTTCAGTTAGGACTGCCAGCACCCTGACAGTCCTACTTTAGTGTAGGACTGCCATGGGGCTGGCAGTCCTACTTATCATACTCTGTGAAAGAGTTTTCAGTTGAGGAGCTCCTCACAGAGTTTGATAAGTAGGACTGCCACCCCTCAGGCAGTCCTATACTGAAGTAGGACTGCCAGGGTGCTGGCAGTCCTAACTCAAACTTGCTGTTGCAACAAGTTTCAGTCAGGACTGCCAGCACCCTGGCAGTCCTACTTTAGTGTAGGACTGCCAAGTGGGTGGCAGTCCTGATACTGATACTCTGTACATAAAAAATAACAATTCATCACAAGTACATAAACAACAATAATTCATCACAACTACATAAATATTCCACATCCAACTTAAGATTCATCACAATAATCCAACTATAATAATTCATCACAACTACAATAATGTAGCACCCAGTTTTCCAAATGAGGGTAATTTTGAAATTTCGTGTTTATAATTATTTTAATAATGATATTTAATTCATGATATAATTTTTGGTGATTTTAAATCATTTTTAAAATTACTTAAATCAATGACTTGTGGTTTTGACGTTTTGCTAGTGAAACCCTAGAGACTGTTTGACCTAGAGCCTAACAATGTGATTATGATATTTTAATGTCATTTTTGGCCTAAGGATATTTTTGCATTTGACCTCTTTGAATTATTTTGATATTATTTTATTATTTATGATATTGTTTTGGGGTTATTTGAGTCGGGTTCGAATTTCAACTCAATCCGACTTGAAACGGGGACCCGGGGGTAGTTTGACTCTAGTGGGACCCACACACTAGTTAGGCATGACCCACATGATATTAATTTTAGTCCACATGATAGAAATATTTTAGTTAGAGGTTAGACTAATTATTATGGATAAGGTTAGTGTGATTAGAGACTTTAGAATGACTAATTTAGCCCCAACCAATTAGCCCTTTCCTAATACTCATAGAATAGGTTAGTGGGAGCATTTTGGACCTTGCCATAATAGGACAAATAGCCCCATATGGCCAGCCACTTTGGGGGAGGATAGGCTCAAGTTTATTTCATTATTCTCATCCACACTCTCTCTCTTGTTCTTCCCCAAATTTCTAGAGAGCAATCCCTAGCAATTTTTCCACCAAATCCTTCCATTTCACCACCAAATCTTCTTCTTTCCTTCTCCATTCTAGCCAAGGAGGAAGCTACCCAAGTTTGGGAGGATTCGGAGCTCGTTCGTGTCCTTTTGGAATCTCTACGTGTCGGTGTCGCTCCGGGAAAGTTTTTCTTCGATTCGATCTACCGGGAGGTATAAATCCCTTCTCCTTTTCATTTTCTCATGCATATAGGTCTATTTTGAACCCATAGGAATGACCCCCATGGTTGTATCTCCATTTGTGTCCATTTTGTGTCCATTCGGAGGTCATAGGAGTGTCCTTTGTGTTGTGGTTGTGTCCATGTGGGAAAATCCCAAATTTGGACACACTATGTGTTGTTATGTATGAATGAATTATTACATGTTTAATCTCATATTTTTGTATTGGAGATGTGTTCTATAGTGTCTCATATATATATATATATATTAGTGTAGAGAGTGAGTTCTTGATATATTATGTTATATACTTGTGTTCTTTTGTCTCAAACTACCCAAATCCGTCATAATTTTTATCCACGTTTTTAATTTCAGCCCTAACTTAGAAATGTCATAACTTCTAGCTCAAAGCTCGGTTTAATCTCCCGTTTTTTTTAAAAGAAGCATATTAAAGTTAGCTTTCCAAAAACATGTATTAATAGGCCTAATTATTTCTGTAATTTTCTGGAGAATTATTTGAGTGTCAGCTGTACGAAAGACAACACGTTCTCGGTGTTTTCGCGATTCCGGGAGTTTCCGGAAACGAAAACGCGATCCGTTTGAAGTTTCAGAAAGCTAACACATAGATTTATAACATAATTTAATCCTAAATTTTAATTCATGCTGAGATGGTACAGTATTGATTATTAGTAGGAGTTACTATTCGGTATATGCATTTTGTGCACCCTTGTATGTAATATAATGTTCTATTTAATTTTAACCCATGTTAATGTATATACATTATGTAATTAAATAGAGAATGCAAGTATGAGTAAATTGTTAAATAAATGATGTATGAGGTGTAAGTATCCTATCTAATGTAAGTATGTATAAGTATGGCTTGTAATGAATATGTAGGTTCCATAGTATGTAATGTATGGTGCATATAGTAGTACAAGAGAATAAATGAATGATGAATGAATGCAAGTATGAATGTAATGTAATAATAGATGTAATGTATGCAATATACAAGTTAATATGATATAATGTTCTATGTTAACACAAATCCTATATTACCTCATGTACTCTCTTACACTATGTTGACACTATCACACTTGACACATTGTTCACTTACACTTTGACACTCTTTGATATGTATATACTATGTATGCCCATTTAACCCGCACTTGCCCCTTTGCTATGTTCACATACACACACATAGCCTCTTAAATAAGTATTTATGAATATAGTTAACTTAGCTATGTATGTATATTATATATATGTTAGCATATTGTGTTGTAATATATAAGTTTATATAACCATTTGAAATGCCATGATTATAGACCTAATGTTGAATACCAATATATGCATGTGTATATATGTGTAGACATATATAGCTTAAAGTAATAGATTACCTAGTGTATATCCAATGTGAATTCTTGCCTATTTGAGTATTGAATAATTGCATTCTATATAGAGTTGGGTGTATGTTGGCTTGTATAGCCTTGTATTGATGTGTGCTTGCTAGGATAGTCTTGGTTAGGCCTAGTAAGACTTGCTGGGTTAGGACATGACCTAGTTTGACCTAGTTTGACTAGTGCAGTTGACCAGAGTTGACCAAGGGTTGACTTTGGCCTAGTTTGACCTAGATTCATGCAGAATGCATTGTAGTGCTTTATATTACCCTTCTGGACATGTTGTGACTTGTGCTGTTCTAATTAGGAGCCAGACACCTCTCCTCGGACAGTATCTTTACCTTGGACATTCAGATATCAGGCGAGTACATTCTCTGATCATTTTATATCCTGCTTAGAATTATTTCCTACATTAAATTACTTTACTTGTACTGTCACGTTGGTCACACGGATTGGTACTATACGGATCCCTTCTTGAGATGTTATCCTTAGGGAGCATCGGGTACTACATGTTCTGTGTGTTTCACTTACATGACGTATCACTATGCTTCACAGGTTCTTTGATCACTTGTGACATATACTCTTATGATCACAGAGTCTCCTAGAATCTCCTATCCCATTTACTGGGTATCCTAGAATCTCCTAGAATCCCCATTTTTGGGACATCCATGTATCACCCTTCGGGGGCTTTGCGTGGAATCATAACATAACTTGGTTGGATTCTTGTGTATCGATTGGGGGTACGAAGGAGTAGAAGTAGACATGTGAATAATACCCAAGTAGTATCTTATCAGAATCTCTTCCATAGTGTCTTATCAGAATCTTCTATGCCATTTATATGTCTATATTGTACTCTGACTCACTAGCCACATGTTAGTTCTCTATTTATAGTAGATATTTCTATTACAGCTCTCTCTCTGTTTACATACAGCATTTCTTTCAGTACCTGTATCTTACTTTACTGCATGATTATATTTTCTAACCTGCTATGAACTGTTGAGATGTAATGTGCTCGCTCCTGTCCTGACTGGACCTGTTGATAAATTTTACAGATAGCCTGGAGGTTGCCTGCTAGCCTAGAGGAGACAGTAGAGGTTGCATAGATAGCTAGGGTTTTTGCTTATAGTTTATTTTCAGTCATCTTGAGTTGTATTTATGGATTACTGTATTTGGGTTTTGAGATGTATTCTGAGTTTGTATCTTAGACACTTAGACTTCTATCTGTTGTATCTCTTTTCGATTTCATGTTTTATCTATCTTCCTTTATGCTCTACCTTAGATGTGATTGAGTTTACATTCTGCTATGTCACCCCCATTCGGGGAGTATAAACTGTTTAGTCTTATACTGTTAGATGCATTGAGACCTAGGGCAGCGTTCTACCACCGACACTGCGGCGTAGGCTGGGCGTTGTTACGTTTTCGTGCCCTAACTCTAGGGTGCGGGTCGTGACACGTTTTTAGTGGTGGCCCATGCAGGTCGAGTTTGTGTAGTGGTATTCAAACTAGAGTACCACTACAGCCTGCAGTAGGATTAGGATATATTTTTGAAGATACTCAATCACAATTAGGATCCCTTGAGAGATTCCTGGGACGACCCTTGAGAATCTTGTTTAACTCCGATTTGAAAACTCTTTTCTTTTTTCCTTGATTTGATTTATCTTTACTTTCTGCTATTGAATTTGATTTTGATGGATTATTATTGAATTTGAGTTTGTATTTATTGATTTTGATGAAGATTGTTGAAATTTGAATCCTGATGTTAGCTATAGCATCCGAGTTTGTAGTTATATGATTTGAAGGATTTTGTTTATTTCTGAATTTTGATGTTCGTTGATAAATTTGATTTTTTTGGTATTCATTGTTGATTTAATTTAATTTTTGGCAAGATGAAATTATATGGGCTAGGTCATCTAAGTTATGGAAATCTTGTCTTCTATAGTCACATTAGCCAGCATGGTGAGGACATATAGTCTGATTTTGGATATATTTCTCGGGTGTAGAAATTTAAGGTTTTCGCAGCCAAGCTAGCGGCATCGTGAAAATGTTAAATACCATGATTCTAGAGGTATGTGCATAAGTCAAGGACTCTGTGATTATCGTAGCCTTGCTCACTAGTATGACGAGGATTTAGAGTACCATGATTTTGGATAGACGCATATGATTATCAGATTGTACCTTAAATGTTTTCGAATATGTTTTTGCTACTTTTGTTTCAGTCATTCAAAAAAAAAGAAGGAATTATTGTTGTTTTGTTTTGTTTTGTTTCTCATTGTTTACTTAGGATGTAGCTTTAGCTATTTTTATAAACCTTGTGTAACTTCTTACAAAAATTTATTTCTTTTTAATACAATAAACCAATGATTTTGCTAGGCCTTATTTTGGATTTGGTATTATAATTCTTGTTTCAAAAAAATGGGTCCCTCTTTTAAATAGATAAGCAGAACAGATTCTATTATCATTCTTTTCCTGCCAATATTTTTACTACCATCATTCCTTGTATTATATACCTGTCCTGATTATATCAATTCCCTGTCTCGTATATAATTCTGTCAGCTATACTTTGACAACTCTTGAATCTTCATATCATTTTGCCTGAGAAATGTTAAGGAAGTGACGTAAATTGTGTAGCTCAGAGAAGACGTAACTGGTTATTTTATGATGATCTAAAGGAAATCAAATGTGGAGTGTTCCATATGGAAACTTGAGATAGAAATGTGGTAAAGGTCTCGAATAGAATAAAGAGATGTATACTGCCAATCTGGAAACAATTACATTTAGAGAAATTTTGGGGTTATGAGATAGTTTATAGGTGTATTCAAAACTAATGAGGATATCAGAGGTCAACCTAGTTTTGAGAACTTAGAAAATCTTGGTTATTGATTCTGGGGAAAACTTTTACTCTGAGGCTATGTAGAAGGTTAGTAATGGAAAAGAGAAGTTAATTGTGTTTAATAAGGATATTAAACAAGATGTTGCGAGGAAATGACTAGGGATAGAGAGAGCACAAAGTTATGGAAGTTTAGAGATTGTTGTGAAATATTTTTAGGAGAATAATATTCAAGGGTGTATGTCGAAGAAAATACGGAAGTTGATTTTATGATGAAAGATAAGTTTTGTAAGGCCTAGAGATTTAAATTAAATAATACGAGGAGAACAATTTGAACAAGTTCAAGGAATTCGTAAACGGGATTTAGTGGTTTTGGGTCAAATTTAAGACAAGGTGAAAGAACTTGAAAATTTAAATAAACGGTTAATGTTGATTCCTAAATGTGAGGGTTGTGCTTCAAGAGTGATGTTTGGAAATTGGGAATTGCCTACGGTAGTCATGGTAAGGGTTTAAGTAAAGGTTAAATTTTCATATGGAGACTGGTGAGGTAAAGATATGATTGGCAAGTTATGACCAGATGAACTTAAGAGTATCAGAAGCAGATGACTAACTCGATCTTCATTATTTTTGTGCATTAATTACCACCTCTTGAACTCCCACTTTCTAATTAAGATCCTTGACGTTCCTTATCATGACTTTGATATTCGGAATATAATACTAGCTGTTACCCTCCAACAAATCTTATATACAAGACCTAGACGAGCTCACCTTCGTGTAGGTATATCATGTCCCACTAAAACCCGTCTTCTTGTACTCTATTTTCTTGATATGATTTTCTGGTCAACTGGATAAACTATAACCTCTACCATTATACTAAATTTCTTCTCATTTCAATTAGAAATCCTGCCTTGACTCAATTCTTTCGACCCGACATGTGATAGTGTTCTGCTTGTTTCCTTAGATGCTTAACCTTGTACCTTATCTGATTACTTGACCCGTTGGTTAAGAAACTTGGACTATGTAATTTCTTTCATCATTACCACCCTTATATCTTGTGCTGCTAAATTAGCCTTAGTTTTACAAGCTTATCTATTTTCGAGCTTGGTCATGACATATTTTATTGGGTGGCCACCCACTAACATATTGTCTAATCAGAACCGGTACATGATGGTCTGATCAACCTATTGCACTTTGGTTCGCTTTTTCATGTATCAATCTACGAGAATGGAGACATAGTTAAACTTGACCCTAGAGTCTCATTCGCGACAGCCTTGACAATTCTCCTTGAAATCTTTTCATCGCCTATGAACCTCGTATTCGTACTCAGTCGAATTAAATTTAATCATGACCTGAACCTCCATCATTGGATGCTCGTGCTCATACTTTGATTTCATTGATTTCCCTTCTTGCCCAAATCTCGTTTTATCCCGAAATTGATCAACTTAGATCGTGTCAAGACAAAAATCTATTTGTGATTTGTTGTGCCTAAACTTTTAATTTTTGCCATTTTATGGAATAGTAACCTTTTAATAATTTCTTAGTTGCTTGTTAATGACCAATTTTTATATAGGATGGTAGACAGCCCTACAACCTTGATGATTGTTGTTCCATTACCTTCCCAATTAGGACACCCTAGATTGTTTGTGTGTTGATACCATAGTACTGTTTTGACCTAGAATGATTAGTGTACCCAGGTGAGACTTCCAACTGCTACGGTATGCCTTGACCTTGTATACTATTCCTTCAAATTGCATGATTTAGATAAAAAAAATTTAGACCTTGATTGTTGGGAAATAGGGACGTCACCCCATTAGTATCAGTTGTAGATATATATAGGTTAGTCCTTGATGTGGGGATGTGTGTCTCTAAACATGTAGCTTATGAGATTTATGAGAGATTATAGTATCAGCCTTGATAGGATGTACTAGTCTTTTGGTGAGTATAAATGTGTTATGAGAGATAGGGGCCTATATGTCTTAGTAATGCATCGTTCCTATGGTAATAGAATGTATTAATAGATGGTTAATAGGAAGATAATAGTTTGAGCATACCTATAGCCTATGATCAGTTCCTTTTCATCCTTAGTTAAGACCACTTTAAAATAGGTCCAGTCCCTTGGATATAGGTTCCAGTCCATATTTTATTGAAGTTCCATTACCGCCGTACAGTAGAGCAGTATTGGAGGTATTCCTAGATTGACACTTTTTAGACGTCGGTTTATTATTCCAGTGTTAGGAAGTGTTACCTTAGATATTGGGTAGGTTAGAGGCTCTAGAAGGAGTAGTACTATCGATCTTAAATTTCGAGGACGAAATTTTTCTAAGGTGGGTAGAGTTATAGCACCAAGTTTTCCAAATGAGGGTAATTTTGAAATTTCGTGTTTATAATTATTTTAATAATGATATTTAATTCATGATATAATTTTTGGTGATTTTAAATCATTTTTAAAATTACTTAAATCAATGACTTGTGGTTTTGACGTTTTGCTAGTGAAACCCAAGAGACTGTTTGACCTAGAGCCTAACCATGTGATTATGATATTTTAATGTCATTTTTGGCCTAAGGATATTTTTGTATTTGACCTCTTTGAATTATTTTGATATTATTTTATTATTTATGATATTGTTTTGGGGTTATTTGAGTCGGGCTCGAATTTCAACTCAATCCGACTTGAAACGGGGACCCGGGGGTAGTTTGACTCTAGTGGGACCCACACACTAGTTAGGCATGACCCACATGATATTAATTTTAGTCCACATGATAGAAATATTTTAGTTAGAGGTTAGACTAATTATTATGGATAATGTTAGTGTGATTAGAGACTTTAGAATGACTAATTTAGCCCCAACCAATTAGCCATTTCCTAATACTCATAGAATAGGTTAGTAGGGGCATTTTGGACCTTACCATAATAGGACAAATAGCCCTATATGGCCAGCCACTTTGGGAGAGGATAGGCTCAAGTTCATTTCATTATTCTCATCCACACTCTCTCTCTTGTTCTTCCCCAAATTCCTAGAGAGCAATCCCTAGCAATTTTTCCACCAAATCCTTCCATTTCACCACCAAATCTTCTTCTTTCCTTCTCCATTCTAGCCAAGGAGGAAGCTACCCAAGTTTGGGAGGATTCGGAGCTCGTTCGTGTCCTTTTGGAATCTCTACGTGTCGGTGTCGCTCCGGGAAGGTTTTTCTTCGATTCGATCTACCGGGAGGTATAAATCCCTTCTCCTTTTCATTTCCTTATGCATATAGGTCTATTTTTAACCCATAGGAATGACCCCCATGGTTGTATCTCCATTTGTGTCCATTTTGTGTCCATTTGGAGGTCATAGGAGTGTCCTTTGTGTTGTGGTTGTGTCCATGTGGGAAAATCCCAAATTTGGACACACTATGTGTTGTTGTTATGTATGAATAAATTATTACATGTTTAATCTCATATTTTTGTATTGAAGATATGTTCTATAGTGTCTCATATATATATATTAGTGTAGAGAGTGAGTTCTTGATATATTATGTTATATACTTGTGTTCTTTTGTCTCAAACTACCCAAATCCGTCATGATTTTTATCCACGTTTTTAATTTCAGCCATAACTTAGAAATGTCATAACTTCTAGCTCAAAGCTCGGTTTAATCTCCCGTTTTTTTTAAAAGAAGCATATTGAAGTTAGCTTTCCAAAAACATGTATTAATAGGCCTAATTATTTATGTAACTTTCTGGAGAATTATTTGAGTGTCAGCTGTACGAAAGACAAACACGTTCTCGGTGTTTTCGCGATTCTGGGAGTTTCCGGAAACAAAAACGTGATCCGTTTGAAGTTTCAGAAAGCTAACACATAGATCTATAACATACTTTAATCCTAAATTTTAATTCATGCTGAGATGGTACAGTATTAATTATTAGTAGGAGTTACTATTCGGTATATGCATTTTGTGCACCCATGTGTGTAATATAATGTTCTATTTGATTTTAACCCATGTTAATGTATATATATTATGTAATTAAATAGAGAATGCAAGTATGAGTAAATGGTTAAATAAATGATGTATGAGGTGTAAGTATCCTATCTAATGTAATCATGTATAAGTATGGCTTGTAATGAATATGTAGGTTCTATAGTATGTAATGTATGGTGCATATAGTAGTGCAAGAGAATAAATGAATGATGAATGAATGCAAGCATGAATGTAATATAATAATAGATATAATGTATGCAATATACAAGTTAATGTGATGTAATGTTCTATGTTAACACAAATCCTATATTACCTCATGTACCCCCTTACACTATGTTGACACTATCACACTTGACACATTGTTCACTTACACTTTGATACTCTTTGATATGTATACACTATGTATGCCCATTTAACCCTCACTTGCCCCTTTGCCATGTTCACATACACACACATGGCCTCTTAAATAAGTATTTATGAATATAATTAACTTAGCTATGTATGTATATTATATATATGTTAGCATATTGTGTTGTAATATATAAGTTTATATAACCATTTGAAATGCCATGATTATAGACCTAATGTTGAATACCAATATATGCATGTGTATATATGTGTAGACATATATAGCTTAAAGTAATAGATTACCTAGTGTATATCCAATGTGAATTCTTGCCTATTTGAGTATTGAATAATTGCATGCTATATAGAGTTGGGTGTATGTTGGCTTGTATAGCCTTGTATTGATGTGTGCTTGCTAGGATAGTCTTGGTTAGGCCTAGTAAGACTTTCTGGGTTAGGACATGACCTAGTTTGACCTAGTTTGACTAGTACAGTTGACCAGAGTTGACCAAGGGTTGACTTTGGCCTAGTTTGACCTAGATTCATGCAGAATGCATTGTAGTACTTTATATTACCCTTCTGGACATGTTGTGACTTGTGCTGTTCAGGAGCCAGACACCTCTCCTCGGACAGTATCTTTACCTTGGACATTCAGATATCAGGCGAGTACATTCTCTGATCATTTTATATCCTGCTTAGAATTATTTCCTGCAATAAATTACTTTACTTGTACTGTCACGTTGGTCACACGGATTGGTACTATACAGATTCCTTCTTGAGATGTTATCCTTAGGGAGCATCGGGTACTACATGTTCTGTGCGTTTCACTTACATGACGTATCACTATGCTTCACAGGTTCTTTGATCACTTGTGACATATACTCTTATGATCACAGAGTCTCCTAGAATCTCCTATCCCATTTACTGGGTATCCTAGAATCTCCTAGAATCCCCATTTTTGGGACATCCATGTATCACCCTTCAGGGGCTTTGCGTGGAATCATAACATAACTTGGTTGGATCCTTGTGTATCGATTGGGGGTACGGGGGAGTAGAAGTAGACATGTGAATAATACCCAAGTAGTATCTTATCAGAATCTCTTCCATAGTGTCTTATCAGAATCTCCTATGCCATTTACATGTCTATATTGTACTCTGACTCACTAGCCACATGTTAGTTCTCTATTTATAGTAGATATTTCTATTACAGCTCTCTCTCTGTTTATATACAACATTTCTTTCAGTACCTGTATCTTACTTTACTGTATGATTATATTTTCTAACCTGCTATGAACTATTGAGATGTAATGTGCTCGCTCCTATCCTGACTGGACCTGTTGATAAATTTTACAGATAGCCTGGAGGTTGCCTGCTAGCCTAGAGGAGACAGTAGAGGTTGCATAGATAGCTAGGGTTTTTGCTTATAGTTTATTTTCAGTCATCTTGAGTTGTATTTATGGATTACTGTATTTGGGTTTTGAGATGTATTCTGAGTTTGTATCTTAGACACTTAGACTTCTATCTGTTGTATCTCTTTTCAATTTCATGTTTTATCTATCTTCCTTTATGCTCTACCTTATATGTGATTGAGTTTACATTCTGCTATGTCATCCCCATTCGGGGAGTATAAACTGTTTAGTCTTATACTGTTAGATGCATTGAGACCTAGGACAGCGTTCTACCGCCGACACTGCGGCGTAGGCTGGACGTTGTTACGTTCTCGTGCCCTAACTTTAGGGTGCAGGTCGTGACAAATAATTCATCACAACTACTTAAGTTTCAAACATTCTACATCCAAATTAAGTTTCAAACAAGTACATAACTATTCCACATCCAACTTAAGTTTGGAATAAGAAAAATATCCAGATCCAACTATATATTATGCCGGGCCTTTGAACGAGACTCCCTATTGTTCATGAAGGAGAAGTCGACCACGTCGTCGATGTGATCAAGCTTGTTGGCGACCGCAACACTAGTGTCACTTTGGCAACCTCTCCGAGCTTCGGGCGCCGGTTCGAAAATTGTTATCGGACGCTCGAGAGGACGTCTCGCACGTTCCTTCCGCTTTGACGCGGTGGGCCGTATTCTTTTGTTAGCGGCCAGTGGACTGCATGAAAACATACAGTTATTAAATAATAGAAACAGAAATAGGACATACAGTTACCCCCCGCATATGAGCATCATGCAGTTACCCACCCCCATATGTCATTATAGTAAGACTGCCAGGCATGTGGCAGTCCTAATGTAAATCAGGACTGCCATAGTCCTGGCAGTCCTCTTTCACAAGAGGACTGCTAGGACTGTGGCAGTCTTGATTTATATTAGGACTGCCACATGCCTGGCAGTCCTACTGTTATGAGACCCGAACTGCCAAAACGAGATGCTAGTTTGTCGTGTTCTAGGGTTAGGATTTCAACATAAAATGTGGGTTTCTTGTGTTCGAAAATTAGGGAAGAGAACCATAAAGAGATTCTAAACCTATTTTATCAAAACTTTTTCAAGAATTAAAAATATTCTAGGGTTTTGAATAGAATGTACAAAATTCTCGAAGAAATTAGGGAAGAACATACCTAGATTCTGGTTGCTTTAACTTGCGTGTCATCTCTTCGAATCTACGAAGGTTGTGGTAGAAATCTTGGTGGAGGAATTGGGAGTGGAGTAGTGGAGAAGAAGAAATTAGGGTTTTAGGAGAGGGAGAGGGAGAGAGCTCTTTTTTCTTCTTGAGGAGAGAGAGTGTAGAATGACAAATGAAATGAAATGAAGGGTTTGGGGGGTTGGGCTGTCCCCTAGCAAATTTTGGGTGCCCCTAGCAAATTCTCCACCTTCTTGGGCTGCCCCCAAGTAAGTGATGCCCCCAAGAAATTTTGGTAGTGCCCTTAGAAAAAACCTAGAATAAAAACATTGCAAAACACAAAGCAACTAGGAATTTACAATTAGATCCCTAAATGGATAATGTTTTGAGGAATAAGTTCGGGTCCGTTTGGATATGTTTTCTGAAAACTATTTTCTGGAAATAAGTTATAAAGTTGTTTTCTGAGTAGAGAAATTTTTACTTTGCGTTTTGTTACTTTTATTTGAAAAGTGGTTTTAAAAAATAAAAGTTGAAAATGGTGTTTGGTTAAATACTTTTAGAAAATATTTTTGTTAACTGTGTCCACTGTATCCATAGCTGTTTGTGTCCCAAAAATTTGTCCTCAACTCAATTCGTGTCCGACATAGAAAAACCCTAACCCTAGAAATGTATTCACAGAGAGGTCGTGTCGTGTCCTCTCTCGAGTCCGGCCATCTCAAAGAGGTCGAGCCGCCGGGGTCTTTGAGTCGACCGTCGTCGAGTCGTCGAGTCCACTGTCGTCCACCGTCGAGTCCACTGTCATCCACTGTCGAATCGTCGAGTCAAGGTCATGGTCAAGTCGTCGAGTCCACTATCGTCTACCGTCACGGTCGTGTCGTCGAGGTCGAGTCCGTGGTCGAGTCGTCGTGTCCTCAACTTTCCTCTAGTCGTGGTCTCGTCGAGGTCGTCGTGGCCTCGAGCCAAGCTAGGCGAGCTGCCAAGGTCGCCGATGATGCCCCAACCTCCACCGCAGTCCGGCGGAGCCGCCAAGGTCGAGAACCGGACGGAGAGAAGAGCTCTTCCATAAAAAAGTGGATAGAGAGTGTCACGACCCGCTCCCGAATAATCGGACACATCCAGCCTTCATCGTTGGACACGATGAAGTAAGCTGTACCAATCTAGGGAAATGTAACTAGATAAACAGGAATAAATGTGAAACACGACATCTATAAACGAATCCCAGTATCAAAGTAAAGTACATGTCTAAAAGTTATTACATTCATCCAGCTAAAATAAAGTCTGATAGTCTCAATACAAGCAAAATAGAAACTACTAAAGGTAATGCTCTAGGCTTCCTCAGTCGCTAAGTCAAAAGCAACTCCAGCTAGCTCTACTGCATCTACTGGCTCTCGACCATAATATGTATCACACATGGCCTCCATCTCACCTGCAACATATCCTAGTCAGGAGCGGAGCAAAGTACAGTTCTAGGTAATGAACAAGAACATGATATAGAAAATAAGTACAGGAGAACATGAATATGGAATACAGGAAAATGAACATAAAAGTACATGAATGAAAGTACATAAATAAAGTACAGGAAATGTAAACTACAAGAATGAAACTATAATCCTGAAGAACAAGATATGACAAGTGCACCATGTTTGAAATACAAACTAGCCTATGTGACCGGCTAAGGGGAGTACAGGAGCATGTACAGGAGTACATGAATATGGTACGGCTTAGGGCCCGCATGCACGATGCGAGGCCTAAGCTATCTACATAAATATAGTAACCGGGGTTTGGTCACATAGCTAGTGTATTTCTCCACCCGACACAAGTAAGTACAAGAACAGAAAATACAGGGTACAGGATATCGTGCCATGACGTGTCACAAGAAAGGTACAAGATATGTAAATGCACAAGACCGTAGAAAAGTACTTGCCTTGCTTCGGGAAGGTACAGGTAATCAGTGGAGCTGGATGTCCTCCTGGTTTATTAAGTACAAGTTGATTAAGTTCTAAACAAGTTATACTAACCATCCTTGTATTGAACCAAACATGTTGTTTACAAAAGTTTTACTAGTGGAATAGATAATTGGTAAATAAGTTTAACTATATATCAGTATCAATTAACTACCTTTATCTATAATTAAATCTATTTATAAAAAATGCTTATATGGTATACTAGTTGTCTGTTCTCCAATCCATGTTAACTCTAACTACCCATATAATGAGATGTTACTATCAATACATTATAGCAAAATAATATGCTTAGAAATTTCTCTCTTAAAATATAATTAGTACCCTTTGTAAATAAATACTCGGCCTTTTCTCCCACAACAAAGCCTATCTGGATTTAAGAGTCCAGGTCCAAGCACCCTCTAAAACCAAAGTTCAGCAATAATCTATATTCAAAAGTAACAACTATTCACCAAGGTCAGACCAATTGGTCCCAACCCAACGACCAATCATAGAGATCCTCAATTAAAAGTAATGCATAGCTCTCTTGAAAAATCAAACACATAGAGCTCACATTGCTCAGTTCAGAATTTATGCAGACCCATCCCAGCAAATCATACACTAGACTTAACAGCAACCAACAAGAATTATACAAACCCATAAAAAATAGAATTACAACCCAATCGATTTAAACAAACAGAACAATCTTGCACTTGCTAATCTCCAGATCCGGTCGACTCCCCGTCCACGCAGACACGGACACGCAGGTAGATACGAATTGGCTTGGTCACGCACCCACGAACACAAATAAAATGGACACAACCACGGCCAGGTACAGCGAATACGACACAGATTGGTACAAGGTCTCGAACATATCCCAGATCCCCCAAGAGCAACATGAACATACACAACATAAAGAAAATACAACTCTCATTGAAAAAAATCACAACCAACAGAAAATAGAAGAAAAATCGGAGGAAGGAATACCTGAAGGAATCAAAACAAAGCAATAACACTGACCACATATTTCCACTTCAAATCAGTGAGTCACTACAGCCTTCTCAAACAAAATAAATCAGATCTGGCCTGGAGCAGTAGATCTTCACACAAAATAGAGCAGGTCAAAGGATCAAACCGCTAATATCATTCATGACAGCATCAACTGTCGATTGAACTCAAATCAAAAATTGGAACAAAACGAACTCACCAGATCCGTACTCGATCTGTACAGCAGCTCTCAAGATCGAATCGAAGATCCATTCGAACAAACTGAAACCAAACCATATGATCAGTCGATCCGAGCTACTTCAATTGGTACTCCATGAAGAAGAAACGTTCATAATGAACTCACCGATCTGGTTTCCCGAACGGAACGTAGTCCTTCAACAAGAAATTTGACCCAGCTTCGAGTACTCTAGCTGCCAACCATGTATCGGACACAGATTTCAAACAGGAACAAACGACACGAGACACAAAATCGTGGGTTAAGAGGAAGGAAATGATTCAACAGAAACTCACCAAGCAATTTGTCGAAACGATCGGAACACTAGAGGAATCATCGTCCCGTCGTCGAAGAAGATCGATCACCGCCGTTCCCCGTGGAGTCGTCGAGAAAGAGGATAGGGAAACCGTCGCTATTGGTCGTGCGCTGCCTAGGAGAGTCATCAACGGAGGTGGACGCCGATTGCAGCTCATCCGCCGGAGATCGGTTTCGCCGTCGTCGCCATCAAGTCGATTGATGAAGAGAAATAGGGTTAGGGTGTGCTCGAGGAGAAATTGGGGAAAGAGCTGAGCTCGAGAATTCACAGAAGAATGAATTCTCTCTCCTCCCTCACTGCGGTTATAAAAGGAGGAGAATTGCAACTTTGCACAACCCCCCCCCGCTCTAGATGATTTTCAAAAGCATCCTTCATTTAAAACAAAATTTCAGAAACACCCTCTACCTTTTCATTATTACAAGAAATTCTAAAAAATCAGTTAGAAGAGTAAGTGGTGGGTCCCAAGTTGGTTACAACAAACTTTCAAATTTTAAAAATTCCTGCTCCTAACTTCCTTCCCTCCAAAATATTCATATATATATATATATATATATATATATATATATATATATATATATAATAAAATGAATGAAAAATTATTATTAACAATTTTTAATTCCACTAAAAATGGAAAAAGTGGGGTTACAGAGAGAAAAAAAAGTTGAAATGAGAGAACAGAGCCTTGGGGGAGGGGGAGGTGGAGGGGCCCACTCTTGTTTTGGAAAAAGAGATTTCAGGAAATAACTTTTTGTGTGTCTCTGAAAGTAGATTTTAAACGCAGGTTTGGGAATACAAATTTTGGAAAGTTGATTTTGGAATGTTGACTGCCAAACAAGTTTTTGGCCCATTTTAGAGTTTTAACTCAGAAATCTGATTTAAAAAATGGAACCAAACGCACCCTTCATTTCTCTAAAAAAATAATCCATAACTTGTTTAGAGTTTAGAAGTTTTTGCATGACAATACTAAGTTGAAATTAAGCACCATGTTTGTTTACTGTGAAATGTCGATGAATTCATATTATTGATAATACATAATAGGATATTGGACCAATTCACTAATTTCTATTTGTTGATTTGAGATATTCGTGTCACTACGTACAAAAACACTACTCATAAAATGGGATGATCACTTAGTGTCATTCGGAAGCTCAAGTTAAATTGACATGATAGTAAATTTTTGCATAGTTCTAGGATAAAAGTGTGTTTAACTCATGAAGATGTCATGGGAACTGTATATAGTCCCTATTTGATAACCCTACATTGTTTTTTTGCTTATCAAGTTATAATTTATTAGCCCAGCGAGATAACGAAGATTTCCTTGCAAATATTTGATAGTTATTTTATGATATATACTTTATTACCGTGTTAGAGAGTTTAAGTTTAGGTCGAGCTCGGGTTCACACCCGCACGAGAAATTGGCAGGGGCCTCGACATATATGTCACCCTGTCACCATGTCACCACCATATTCCAAAAATCAGTATTTATGGTTCATCTTGTCTATTTATTTTTATTGCTAATTATTTGTTAGATAAATAATTTAGTTAGCATTAGTCTAGATATTATTTTTCATTAGCCTTGGATTAAAAGGTTCCATCCTAACTAATTAGATTCCTTTCCTAACCAATTGGCACCTTCCCATTAGATCTAGAATTTGAATTGGAATGGAGAATGGTAAACTTGTGTAAATGCCAATTATTCCTACACATGGCCGACCATATAAGTCATTCCCTTCTAAATTTCAATTAATTTCCTTCCATTTCATTCCACAATTCTTCTTCTTCCTTTTCAAATCATCTTCTCCAAATTCCTAAGGAGTACAAACCCTAATTCTTCCTTCACCATTCCAAATTCCTCTCCAAAGATTTTTGAACTCTTCTTCCATGGAGACCTGGAGCTTGGGAGCACAAAGAAAGCTTGGGAGGAGCACTAGCTAGGATGTTGGAGCTACTTCTTCCATCATCATCAAATTCATGAATCCATAAGGAGAAGCTATTCCACATAGATATTGATATCTTTGCTCAAATTTCTATGGTTAAATTCTAAGTAAACTAGTATGAACTCCCAAATTGACAGATCTAACTCTCTAGGTTGTGAAATAGGTTGTAGAGGACCCATTATTAGTTGTAAGGTGGATATATTGTAATAGCCGCAAATCAGTGACTTCTTATTTTAATTTTTTTCTTATAGTACATGTTAGTTTATTATTTATTATATTTTTATTTAATCATTTAATATGTTAATCTCTTGCATTTTGTATTATTTATTACTCATTCCTTCTCCTTAGCCCATTCCCTAATCCAATCCCTAATTTAATACAAATTATAATCCTAGTCAATTACCTTTTCTACCCTCTGCACTAACACTACTTACCATGAGACCTCACCTTTGTGTGTTGGCATCCCTAACATTATACACTTTTTTTTTCATTCTTGTCACGATGCATAAGTGCCTAAAGGGGCACCAAGTCATCGTTCCCTCCATTACATAAAAATTATTTCCTATTTATTTTCTCTCTTCCATTCCATTCATTCTTTATTTCATTACCTTTCCTCCTGAGAGAAACAAGGATAGAGGGACATGGTAGTCGTCCGAGAGCAAACGAGGAGGAGAGAAATAAGAGAGGAGTATATTTTCCTCATGGACTTTCATCCGTGTTCAAGGAATCAGATCAAGGTTTTGGTTCGATAGCTTTAAATTGCAAGTACTAGGCGATGCCCTCCCATATGTTTTTTTTGATCATCTTATAATCCTTCTTTATTTTTGTTTATGCAATTGCTACTTGCCACTTCTAACAAGTTCATCCTCTTTTAACTCCTTGCAATTATTTGTTACCTTTGACATTTTATGACTTAAACCATGTCAAATCTGTAATGCCCCGCTCCGTACGGTGCATTATGCTGAGTCGTTGACTCGAAGAGTTGCATTGACCCGATTGCGTATCGATGCGAATCGATACAAGAGTTACGTTGTCCCGAGCAATGCATCGAACTAAGTCGATGCAAAGAGTTGCCTTGTCCCAAAGTATGCATCGAGTTGAATCAATGCGAAGCGTTGCGTTGCCCCGAAGGATAAGTGCGTTGAGACGGCTTGAGGATTCTAAGAAATCAAATCGACCAAGGCGTAAGTCCGAATCGATGCAAGTATTAATTTTAGTTAGTTTTATGTGCAGGCTATACGTTTACGCTGAAATGTTAGAGGTCGATCTTTTACCTTATTCAGTAAGGGGTCCGCGAAAGCAAATCGTCGCCTTACGATGGACTGAGACATTGGCACGGTAAGCCAAAACGGACGTATAGTTCAATGAAGCACGAAGTGCTCGAATGGCTAAGTCAGGAGAGTTGTCCGTGCAACCGAAGTTATGAAATCGAGCCGCAACGGCTCGACGAAACAACAAGGCAAATCGACTCAAGGTGGGGGGCATTGACTCTCTTTCCTACTCCTTTATGTCTAAGTAAAATATATATCATTGTATGCTGAGTTAATCTATCAACGCCACGGGCGTAGCTCGATAGCGAGATAATCATAGTACGTGTCGAACACTAGATAGAACAATTAAAATGAATCGTACAACAAATGTACAAGTCGCTACGGAATATTAAATATCGCTAAGGCGAGCGCCTCGGTGCGCAAGCCATAAGAACATGGGATAACTGTATCGATGAGTGCCCCAGTACATAAGTCATTCCGTGCCCCCGTGCACGAGTTAGCATGCTAGAACATTGAAAGACTATATCAGCGCGAGTGCCTCGGTGCACGAGCGATAGAATATTGAATACCTTATCGATGCGTACCTCAGTTGCACGGGTCGGAAGGATTGGAACATAAGTATAACGCGTTGAATGCTAAGGCATAGATTATGGAAATACGGCTTTGAGGCATGCCTTGAATGCACGATACAAGAAAAGACAGTAAATGTGCGCATGCAGCTGTATGATACTTACAAAAAGATGGCGTCGTTGCGACGAGAAGAACAGTTATGGCACGGATGTGACATAACTGTCGATGCGGCATGGTGCCTACAAAATGTTCATGGCCTTCGGGGCTTTCATTGAGAACATTGGGGCGTTATGCCAATTGAAATAGATATAAGACAAACTTGCTTGGTTGTATGAAAGATAAGATGCGTTGCATGGTCAAATGGACTTAAAGACGTATTACCCGTGCACGGGTGTTATCTTCCCTCGAACGTTGATCACCAGGGCGCTGAGACCGTTCGGCCTAGGAGGGACTGCGATAAAATCGGTATTATTGGTGCACTTCATTTAGACGGGTAGGGACCTTCTAGCGAATGTGATGAGCTACTTACTCGAGTATTTCGAGGGTCCTCTGATTGTTTGGTTAGCAACCGCAACGGAGTGATCATCGTCTTACATATTTGATTCGATAAAATATAAGTCCATTCTAGCCCGAAAAGCTAGTGACCTTCATATAGTTAAGGACGATGGGTTGGAAGTGCAAGGTATACATATATCCTGTATGGACGGATCCTGGGTCGAAAGTGCAAGGTACACTCATATCGTGCACATATAGATCCGCATAGAGAGCACTTATAACATGACAGGGAAAGCTGATAGGCGTATTCACCTTGCGTCGGTGCAAGGGTGAGTGCGTCGATATTGGTAAGTCGCGCCACGATAAAAACACGAGATTGCTTGCCTGTTTACTTATGCGAATTGAATAACATGCTTGCCATGATAACATGCTTACAGTCTTCGAATAAGCCATAAACTCATCCTAAGGAGAATATAGAAAGAGAACGAAATTGTATGTTTACATGAATCAATACAATACTAAATGTCGGTTTGTTAAGTAGATTTTTGATCAGTACAGCGAGGACGAAAGTACTAATCCACCACTAGTTTGCTAGCAGGTTCAGGAATTGGTCTGCTCGCGGCGGAGCTTCGCTTGAACGCGTTGAGGCTTGGAATACCGAAGCGTATTGAAGCGTACAATCGTATTGACGCTCGGATATGCAACAAGATTGATGCGATAGAGATATAGAAGGCATGATGTATGGAACAGTAAAACCTTTGTGGGCAAGAGAGAACCTGAGTGTTGTAGCCAATCTGGCAAATTTCGTTGGGCTATCGAAAGCCTTTGTAATCTCATTTCGAATATCAATAAAGAGAATTGTTTCGTATACTCTGTTTTCCTTTTGTTGTTAATGTTTAACTCAAAGATAACCATTTAAGAACTTGTCATCTTGCCTTGCACGAGCGCAACTCCAGGCTCGTGCGGCATCATGCCCCCTACGAGGACGATGATTCAGGTGATTTCGGGTCGGGGTGTGAGAAATTGGTATTAGAGCTCTAGGCCCAATTTCCTCTGGACGCTTGCTTCGTTTCAATTCCAAGGAGTTGCCCACCACCAATCGAAATCACTCTTGACTCTACTCGATGCCGCACTGGATGTTCTATACAATAAGTCTAATACAAATCATGTAATTTTGCCGCGTGTTGTTTTGGAAATTACATGGTATTGCTGAGAAAGTCGTGAAAGGTTTGTTGATGTAAGTGCAACAAGTTGCGAGATGTGAATTCAAGGAATTGTTGCTACGGTTGCAACACGTCGTAAATTATAATTTAAGATATTCGTTGTTTGTAACGATCGATATAAGAAATGTTGGTTGCATCGATACAATGATAGTCGTGGAATGTTGTTGCGGCAATTGCTACGCGTTGATTGTAAATGATGCGTTGAAAAGAAAATAAAAGTCGATATTGAATGTGTCGAACGGATTCACATATTGATTTCGAATGTGCGTTGCGATGAAAAATGATAAGTCAATATCGAATGTGTTGAACGAATTTGAGCATTGACTTTGAATGTCGAAAATGAAATATTGCACGAGGTGCAACAGATATCGAAAATGAATTATTGCACAAGGTGCAATGGAAGTCGAAAATAAATTATTGCACGAGGTGCAACATATGTCAAAAATAAATCGTTGCACGAGTGCAATGAATGTCGGAATTAAGTTATTGTACGATGTGCAATACGTTTTAAAAGTAAATTATTGTACGTGGTGCAACGCATATCAAAGTGAAATTGCTGCACGAAGTGCAACGAATATCGAGAATGAATTGTTGCACAAGATGCAATGGAAGAAAACAAAAGTTATAAATTGAGAAATAAAATCGGCTCGGTTGCGCACCGAGCCGGTGTTGGCAAATGAAAACATTGGCCGAGTTGTGTCAGATTTGATTTAATCAAAGTTACGGTTGTGATCAAGCACGATCACTGCGGAAATCGTGAGTCGAAATAAAATGTTGGTTCATACGGAGTATGTTGCGACAGAAGTAACTTGATTTTCGGGTGGTATATGGCATACCACCGATGTAATGAATGGCTCGATTCCGAGTGGTATATGCAATACCACTTGTGCGATGGGTTGCATCGACGTATTGTGAGAATTGCGGAAGATTCATCCGTAACGAACGAGATAGCACCGAGACTCAATTGGGAATTTGTATGACGACATGTTGATGCAAGTGTTCTTCGATGATCGGTTAGAACGGTAAGGCGGGACTTGTATCATTGAATGATATGTTGATTGAAAATTTTATGTGTTAGTCAAATGACGAAAAACTAGAGAAACGATTATGCCTTGAGGCAACAATCAGATCGACAGGATAGGAAACTTGAAACGTTGTAATCGAATCGCACGACTTACGATCTCGATAGAAATGTTGGACGAGACGAGATATAATCGGATCGCACGATGTACGACTACGATGAAGATATTGGTTGATGCAGATAAATAGTGCCAAAGAGATAGTTGGTTACATACGGCAAAACTCATTTGAGTACGACTGAAAAATACGCGAAACTTAGAGGGCGAAGTCGTATGACTTGAGGGTTCGATGTTGGATAATCGGTAACTCAGTTACGCGATCAAAGTATAGCAGGATGCGACGAATCGGAAGAACGAGTTGATACGTATGGAAAAGTTCGTTGCGAACTTGGATGTATGCGATGCGACTTAAGTTGACGTTGAAACGGATTCGAAGTTGACCCTTACGTTATCAAAATTGATACGACATATCGAGATCGATACGTAAGGAAACGTAAGCACGATATAAAAACACACAACAGGGTAGGCCTACGATATCGAGAATTTCGGAAACGATAATACGAAGGTGTCGACTTGGTTGATCGTAAATTTTGTGATTGATCAAGACGAGACTATAAGTTCTCGATGATTGTTCGATGCTTATAACATCTCGTGTGTCGACCGTAAATAAGATAGACTCGAACCTAATGCAAGTAGATGCGTCATGAATAGCAGAATCATCGACGGAGTGTATGACTTTACTCGGAGGATAGTTGCACATCAGTTGCGTCGATAGAAATGGTTTTGTCCGAAATTGGATAGTCGCATAAAAATCGTCGGAACGTGATTTGGCTCCGAAATAAGATATAGCATGGTTCATAGTAAACTGTCCTTCGGTGATAATTCATAATTATCGAGCGTAGCTTCGGGGCAGCTGACCCTAGAAGACTTGACCGCCAAATCAAAGTGAATGTTGCAGACCGTAAGATGACCCATGCGATATCGCATATGAAATTGTATCGATAACAAATTAACGTGATGCATGTTGACGATAAGTCTAGGCGATCTGTCACTCTCCGTTCCCGGAATGCGTATTTTTATACATGTACAACTCATGTGTATTTATTTAGTATTTATCATGTATTATTCTGTATTTAAATTCCTTTAGTTTCATGTTAATTAATTATCTGCTCTTTAAATTTTTATGTTAATTAATTTCCTACAAATTTTTATTTTTACAATTATATTTCTGCAATTTTATTACCTGCATTTTATTTTGCTGCTTTAGTGTTATTTGGTTCGGCCTTATTGGGTTCGGATTGGTGGTGGACAACCCGGCCCACTAGCTCCCACCTACCACCCCCTTCTTATTTAAAGCTTCCATCTCTTTCTCTCTCCT
This sequence comes from Iris pallida, assembly GCA_029216955.1. Classification (NCBI taxonomy): domain Eukaryota; kingdom Viridiplantae; phylum Streptophyta; class Magnoliopsida; order Asparagales; family Iridaceae; genus Iris; species Iris pallida. Next base: position 9,931,466 of record JANAVB010038613.1, read on the forward strand.
CATTACTTCATTCTCACCATTACTTCTTCTTCTTCCTCTCATTACTCCCCACCACCTACCAGCAGCAGGAGAAGACAAGTGCAAACTTGCTTCTCAATCACCCATTTTTTTGGTTCATTTACCTTCTTCTCGTGATTCCAAGAGAGATTAGTTCTTAGCATTTTTGATTTCTACGGCTGGTTTTCTCTAGATCTAAGTTATAGTATTTCGACTGTTCATGGGTTCTTGATCCACCAACTTAGCGTGTATTTCTTGTACTGGAACAAGGCCCCATGGGACTTGGAGTTTGGAAGATGTTTCACGCACACGTTCTTACGTGCTCGTGTAAACATCAGCCCAGTCACGCACACGTCTATACGTGTTTGCATGTATTTTAGTCACGCTAACGTTCTCATGAGCGTGCATGTATTTCAGTCACGCTCATGTCTGTGCGTGTCTGTGCGACTTTTGAGTTACGTCCACTCTGTGCGTGCGTGTATTTTTAGTCACGCTCGCATTTGAGTGCGTGTATTTTCAGTCACGCTCGTGTTGACTGCGTGTATTTGAGTCACGCTCCTGTCTTTGTGCTGCGTGCGTGACTTTTCACGCTCATGTCCCTGAGCTTGCGTGTGTGACTTTTCACGATCACATTGTGCGTGACTTTTGGCGTGCGTGACTTTTCACCCTCACGCTGCGCGTGCGTGAATTATTTGTCACGCTCATACGCTCACGTTGCCAGCACGTATCACTTGTCACGCATCACTAGTCACGCTTCACTTTTCACGCTCACGCTTTCCTGAGTGTACTACTTCTTTTACTCTCGCTCCTTCATGCCAGACTTGGCGTACTTTTCACGCATACGATTCTTGCGTGACTTTTGGACTTAGCTGAGACTTGTTAGCATGACTTCCTGATTTGGGAGTTTTATTTGTTCTATATTTTATTCATTTAATATTGGCATGATAATTCCCTATTATATCCTTACGCCTTTTTGCATGAACCCAAAAATCTTAGCATGTTAATATTTTAATACCTAGGGTTGTGTATTAGTGCCAAGTGTCTGGATTGGTATATGGATATCCAGTGAGACTGGAACTTGACCTTGAGAGTTATAAACTCAACCCTATTTAATGCTAATGACTTTCATGCCTTGTCACCATTAATGACGATGGTTATCTTGACTAATTTGATCATGCGTTCCTAGTTGGAACTAAGAGACAGGCTAGTCGTCTTATTGAAAAAAATAAACGAGACACGTTCATGTTATGAACTATTGCAATCGACTGGCTGATCCCGAAATATTGACATACATGCACATGCAGGCTTCAATCTATTTATTTATTTATTTATTTATTTATTTATTTATTTTCTACAAAAGAAGCATGTGTATCTTATGGTCAAGGTATGATTACCGTGGTTAGATTTGATTGTTGCATTACGCTATGTAAGACCTGCAACCTAACCGCACTGGTATCGTTGTAGAGTTGTGCATATCGTACCCCATACGAAAGTACTCATTTGAATGACCATGATCCACGACATGGGATTTCACTCAACGTAGGGACTATTAAGTTAAATAAAATAATGATTGCATGGAGAGAATGGATTCCCGAGTTCTTACATGGCAGCCCCCTTGGGACGAATAGTACCCGACGGGCCGGCTAGTTTCCACAGGTACTGTAAATCTGCCACACGGGCAGGGAACAGTATCTGCTTTTATTATTATAGTATATTGTATATTGACGGGCGTCCTGCTAGGACTCGTCTAATTCATGCATGGCGCACATGATTGACTGGATAGACTAGCCTTGCTCGCACATAGTAAGAACTGAGGAATCCCTAATTGCATAATTCCAGGATAACTTGGGACTCATAATAGCAAGCCGTAGGATTTGATTGGCCGTTCAAGATGATTTATTTGTGTACTGTACTACTCTGTTACCTAACTGGGATGATCAGAATGTCAGGACATGACGGGCCAACTTCTGTCCTTGTTTGGTTGGGAGGTTGGTTCGAAGTGTCGTGATGTGATGTGAATCCTAGTGGAAAGCAGAGATCTATTATCATTATATTCTTTTACTTACTGGTTTAGTCCTTCATATCGTCCTTCCTTGTGGTACTTGCTATTAGAGGTCTGACCTCTCTGGTTTTGCATGGCCAGATTTAGAGCCGGTTCCCGAGGACTCAGTTTACTTCTACCTCCAGGATGGTCAACACTAGGAGAATGATTGCAGGAGGACTCGAGTGGGTTCCTTACTTCACCGCTCGTTTTGTAATTTACCTTTATACTTAGCCGTTTGGCACCGACATGTTAGTCAGATTGTCTTGTACTTTCTTTTACATGATTGTAATTAAGTCAGACTTCAGCTGATAACAATTATGTATACTTGCTATACCATCTGGCTATGTTTTGTAAAGCCAGATCTCAAGAACATTTTGACTGAGCGTTTGGGACGCCTTACTGCTTTATCTTACATGTTCTCTATTTCTGTTTCCTTGCTTGAATGAATGAGGCAATAGATGTGTAATGACCATAGCAAGACTTTTATGTAGTATGCACCCCCTCGTCTGGTTAGACAGCATTGATCGTATTATACGGTATTCATCTACCCGTAATACGTAGCTGGCTGAGTCATTCTCCCGCTCTCCAGTATTCTGGTTCTGGAGCGTGACAAGGTTTTAGTGGTGGCCCATGCAGGTCTGATTTCAGACTTGTGGGGTGTTTTGATTTATAGGATGTCTCAATCACACATGTTTCCCCTTGATCTCTTGATTTGTTATTCTCAACTCTTGCTTGACATTCCGGTATCCTTTGACTTCATTGATCCTTCATGTCCGGTTGTTTGATTGTTCTCTTGTCCCTTTTCTTAGGGGTACTTCGTCCGCAGCGGTCAGAGCTGGGCAGCAACAACAAAGGCAACAAGGACAACCTGACCAGGATGGTCAGCAACCAGGGCCAGTCTCACCTCAGGAGACTATCCAGGAAGAAGTGATAGTAGAACCAGCGGTTGGACCGCAGTATCCGGATATTCCAAACCCACCCACAGTTCTACCTACCCCTGTGGAAGTGGACACACCAGCCCTTCTGGAGATCATGAGAGGAATGATGGCTGCTCAGCAACATCAGATGTTGGCCCAGCAGCGCATGCACACTCAGCTACAAGAGCAGAATGTGTTGCTTAATCAAGGATTGCAGACGGCATTGGAAAGAGGAGTGAGGACTGATTCAGGGGCATCAGCCAAGTTTTGCAAGTACAACCCCCGCCGTTTCGAGGGCACGGAGGATGCCATCTCAGCAGATGCATGGCTTAAGGATATGGAGGCTATTCTGACAGCGGCTAAGGTACCGGCAGAAGAACGTGTGGATCTAGTGAAGTTGTTACTTCAGGATCTCGTACGTGATTGGTGGGAATCAAAGGGAGTAGGCATCAGACGTCCTGTGGCTTGGGACGATTTCACTGCAAGATTCAAGACCAAGTACTATGGAGTTGTAGCGCAGTTTGAGCTACAACAGAAATTTATCAACCTCAGGCAGGCCGGCAAGACTGTAGATGCTTATGCAGCGGAGTTCTACAGATTGAGTAGGTTTGCCCCAGAGATGGTAGCCTAGAGATGGTAGCAACAGAGCGCCAGAGGGCCATGAGGTTTCAGCAAGGGTTTCATCTTGAGCTCTTGCAATTGATAGAGGGGCATAATTACCAGACTTTTGACGAAATATTAACGGCAACTCGAAGGCATGAGATCACTATTCTGAGGCTTGCAGTAAGGACTGGGGGTCAGAAGAGATCCCACAGTCAGATAGAAGGAGGAGGGAGAGCAGCGCCCCGAACAACAGCACCATCCACTGGCATTCGTATCCACGATGTGGCGATACGAGGACCAGCACCACCCAGGCAGCAGCAGCAACAGCAACAGAGGAAGAACCAGCAACCCCCGGCGGGATGCACTTATTGTGGAAAGATGGGACACACTAGAGATGTGTGTCGGACCTTGAATGGACTGTATCTGATATGTGGTAGCAGACGCTCTCAGCAGGAGAGGCGGCGCATTTATGTTGACAACACAGAAGCACATTTTAGAAGACCTTCAGGAGATGGGCATCGAAGTTATACTTCCTAGTGATGTAGGAGTTCTAGCAAGTCTGCAAGTTCAATCCGACTTAGTAGACAGGATCAAGGCAGCTCAGGCACAAGACCCAAGGATTCAGAAGCTTAGGGCAGAATGTGAGTCAGGACTCAGGAAGGAGATGAGGATTCACGAAGATGGTACACTTAGGTTCGGATCGCGTTTATGTGTGCCTAGTGGAGATATCAGACAGGAGGTCATGGCAGAAGCTCACAGTTCTCAGTATTCTATTCACCCTGGAGGGACCAAGATGTACCAAGATATCAAGCAACATTTCTGGTGGAACGGGATGAAGAGAGAGAGATAGCTAGATTTGTTTTCCGTTGCTTGGTATGTCAGCAGGTGAAGGCAGAACAGTAGAGGCCAGCTGGGTTATTACAACCACTTTCTATTCCGGAATGGAAGTGGGAGCATATTACAATGGACTTTGTGACCGGTTTACCGAGATCACCAAGTGGTAAGGATGCTATTTGGGTGATAGTAGATCGACTTACAAAGGTAGCACACTTTCTTCCTTTCAGAGTAGGGCAATCTACAGAAAAGTTGGCAGAGTTGTATATGCAACAGATAGTCAGGCAGCATGGAGTCCCTGTCAGTATTGTGTCAGATCGAGATACCCGCTTTACATCACATTTCTGGAAGAGCTTACATCATAGTCTGGGTACCAAGTTAAGGTTTAGCACGGCCTACCATCCGCAGACAGATGGACAATCAGAAAGAACGATTCAGACTTTAGAAGACATATTGCGAGCTTGCACTCTAGATTTTGGAGGGTCTTGGGAGAGAAACCTGCACTTGGTCGAGTTCTCATACAACAATAGTTATCAAGCCAGTATCCAGATGGCGCCATTTGAAGCATTATATGGTAAGAAGTGCAGGTCACCGCTTGCATGGGATGATATCGGGGAGAGGAAGATGCTAGGCCCAGAAATGATTATTCAGACGGTTGAAGTAGTTAAAGGAATTAGAGAGCGACTTAGAGTTACGCAGGACCGGCATCGTCATTGGGCGGACCAGCATCGTAGGCCGTTAGAATTTTCTGTTGGGGATCACGTATTCTTGCGGATCTTACCTACTCGTAGGGTCATCAGATTTGGCGTTCGCGGGAAATTGAGTCCGTGGTACGTGGGCCCATTTGTTATCCTTGATCGGATAGGCGATGTTGCTTATCATTTATCACTCCCACCTTCGTTACGAGAGGTGCATGACGTGTTTCATGTATCTCAATTACGTAGGTATATATCGGACGCAAGCCATGTCCTCGATCATTCTGAGCTGGTTGTTGGTACCAACCTGTCTTACGAGGAACAGCCTGCGTCCATTTTGGACCGAAGAGAGAAGATACTCAAGAACCGAACAATTAGTCTTGTCCGTGTTGCTTGGGGTCATCACTCCTTGGGAGAGTCAACGTGGGAACGTGAGGATGATATCCGATCACGATATCCACACCTGTTTGACTCACAAGGTATATCTCTTTCTGTATACCTTGATTGTCTTGATTTCTCATGCTTATCGCTTTATGGGTAGAGCTACTTGATATCGTAGATTGATGGATTTACATATATAGTACTTGCTTTTGATATGGTAAAAACAATTGCTTGTTCACTAGAATTACTTGATCACTAGAATTGCTTGTATTAGTTTAGCCCCGATGTTTCTATCCTGCTTGGATTTGAAATTCCGAGGACGGAATTTTTCTAAGGTGGGTAGAGATGTCACTTTCCGTTCCCGGAATGCATATTTTTATACATGTACAACTCATGTGTATTTATTTAGTATTTATCATGTATTATTCTGTATTTAAATTCCTTTAGTTTCATGTTAATTAATTATCTGCTCTTTAAATTTTCATGTTAATTAATTTCCTGCAATTTTTTATTTCTGTAATTATATTTCTGTAATTTTATTACCTGCATTTTATTTTGCTGCTTTAGTGTTATTTGGTTCGGCCTTATTGGGTTCGGATTGGTGGTGGACAACCCGGCCCACTAGCTCCCACCTACCACCCCCTTCCTATTTAAAGCTTCCATCTCTTTCTCTCTCCTCATTACTTCATTCTCACCATTACTTCTTCTTCTTCCTCTCATTACTCTCCACCACCTACCAGTAGCAGGAGAAGGCAAGTGCAAACTTGCTTCTCAATTATCCATTTTTTTGGTTCATTTACCTTCTTCTCGTGATTCCAAGAGAGATTAGTTCTTAGCATTTTTGATTTTTATGGCTGGTTTTCTCTAGATCTAAGTTATAGTATTTCGGCTGTTCATGGGTTCTTGATCCACCAACTTAGCGTGTATTTCTGGCACTGGAACAAGGCCCCATGGGACTTGGAGTTTGGGAGATGTTTCACGCACACGTTCTTACATGCTCGCGTAAACATCAGCCCAGTCAAGCACACGTCTATACGTGTTTGCGTATATTTTAGTCACGCTAACGTTCTCATGAGCGTGCGTGTATTTCAGTCACGCTCATGTCTGTGCGTGTCTGTGCGACTTTTGAGTTACGTCCACTCTGTGCGTACGTGTATTTTTAGTCACGCTCGCATTTGAGTGCGTGTATTTTCAGTCACGCTCGCGTTGACTGCGTGTATTTGAGTCACGCTCCTGTCTTTGTGCTGCGTGCGTGACTTTTCACGCTCATGTCCCTGAGCTTGCGTGCGTGACTTTTCACGATCACATTGTACGTAACTTTTGGCGTGCGTGACTTTTCACCCTCACGCTGCGCGTGCGTGAATTATTTGTCACGCTCATACGCTCACGTTGCCAGCACGTATCACTTGTCACGCATCACTTGTCACGCTTCACTTTTCACGCTCATGCTTTCCTGAGTGTACTACTTCTTTTACGCTCGCTCCTTCATGCCAGACTTGGCGTACTTTTCACGCATACGATTCTCGCGTGACTTTTGGACTTAGCTTAGACTTGTTAGCATGACTTCCTGATTTGGGAGTTTTATTTGTTCTATATTTTATTCATTTAATATTGGCATGATAATTCTCTATTATATCCTTACGCCTTTTTGCATGAACCCGAAAATCTTAGCATGTTAATATTTTAATACCTAGGGTTGTGTATTAGTGCCAAGTGTCTGGATTGGTATATGGATATCCAGTGAGACTGGAACTTGACCTTGAGAGTTATAAACTCAACCCTATTTAATGCTAATGACTTTCATGCCTTGTCACCATTAATGACGATGGTTATCTTGACTAATTTGATCATGCGTTCCTAGTTGGAACTAAGAGACTGGCTAGTCGTCTTATTGAAAAAAATGAATGAGACACGTTTATGTTATGAACTATTGCAATCGACTGGCTAATCCCGAAATATTGACATACATGCACATGCAGGCTTCAATCTATTTATTTATTTATTTATTTATTTTCTACAAAAGAAGCATGTGTACCTTATGGTCAAGGCATGATTACCGTGGTTAGATTTGATTGTTGCATTACGCTATGTAAGACCTGCAACCTAACCGCACTGGTATCGTTGTAGAGTTGTGCATATCGTACCCCGTACGAAAGTACTCATTTGAATGACCATGATCCACGACATGGGATTTCACTCAACGTAGGGACTATTAAGTTAAATAAAATAATGATTGCATGGAGAGAATGGATTCCCGAGTTCTTACATGGCAGCCCCCTTGGGACGAGTAGTACCCGACGGGCCGGCTAGTTCCCACAGGTACTGTAAATCTGTCACACGGGCAGGGAACAGTATCTGCTTTTATTATTATGGTATATTGTATATTGACGGGCGTCCTGCTAGGACTCGTCTAATTCATGCATGGCGCACATGATTGACTGGATAGACTAGCCTTGCTCGTACATAGTAAGAACTGAGGAATCCCTAATTGCATAATTCCAGGATAACTTGGGACTCATAATAGCAAGCCGTAGGATTTGATTGGCCGTTCAAGATGATTTGTTTGTGTACTGTACTACTCTGTTACCTAACTGGGATGATCAGAATGTCAGGACATGACGGGCCAACTTCTGTCCTTGTTTGGTTGGGAGGTTGGTTCGAAGTGTCGTGATGTGATGTGAATCCTAGTGGAAAGCAGAGATCTATTATCATTATATTCTTTTACTTACTGGTTTAGTCCTTCATATCGTCCTTCCTTGTGGTACTTGCTATTTGAGGTCTGACCTCTCTGGTTTTGCATGGCCAGATTTAGAGCCGGTTCCCGAGGACTCAGCTTACTTCTACCTCCAGGATGGTCAACACTAGGAGAATGATTGCATAAGGACTCGAGTGGGTTCCTTACTTCACCGCTCGTTTTGTTATTTACCTTTATACTTAGCCGTTTGGCACCGACATGTTAGTCGGATTGTCTTGTACTTTCTTTTACATGATTGTAATTAAGTCAGACTGCAGCTGATAACAATTGTGTATACTTGCTATACCATCTGGCTATGTTTTGTAAAGCCAGATCTCAAGAACATTTTGACTGAATATTTGGGACGCCTTACTGCTTTATCTTACATGTTCTCTATTTCTGTTTCCTTGCTTGAATGATTGAGATAATAGATGTGTAATGACCATAGCAAGACTTTTATGTAGTATGCACCCCCTCGTCTGGTTAGACAGCATTGATCGTATTATACGGTATTCATCTAACCGTAATACGTAGCTGGCTGAGTCATTCCCCCGCTCTCCAGTATTCTGGTTCTGGGGCGTGACAAGGTTTTAGTGGTGGCCCATGCAGGTCTGATTTCAGACTTGTGGGGTGTTTTGATTTATAGGATGTCTCAATCACACATGTTTCCCCTTGATCTCTTGATTCGTTATTCTCAACTCTTGCTTGACATTCCGGTATCCTTTGACTTCATTGATCCTTCATGTCCGGTTGTTTGATTGTTCTCTTGTCCCTTTTCTTAGGGGCACTTCGTCCGCAGCGGTCAGAGCTGGGCAGCAACAACAAAGGCAACAAGGACAACCTGACTAGGATGGTCAGCAACCAGGGCCAGTCTCACCTCAGGAGACTATCCAGGAAGAAGTGATAGTAGAACCAGCGGTTGGACCGCAGTATCCGGATATTCCAAACCCACCCACAGTTCCACCTACCCCTGTGGAAGTAGACACACCAGCCCTTCTGGAGATCATGAGAGGAATGATGGCTGCTCAGCAACATCAGATGTTAGCCCAGCAGCGCATGCACACTCAGCTACAAGAGCAGAATGTGTTGCTTAATCAAGGATTACAGACGGTATTGGAAAGAGGAGTGAGGACTGATTCAAGGGCATCAGCCAGGTTTTGCAAGTACAACCCCCGCCGTTTCGAGGGCACGGAGGATGCCATCTCAGCAGATGCATGGCTTAAGGATATGGAGGCTATTCTGACAGCGGCTAAGGTACCGGCAGAAGAGCGTGTGGATCTAGTGAAGTTGTTACTTCAGGATCTCGCACGTGATTGGTGGGAATCAGAGGGAGTAGGCATCAGACATCCTGTGGCTTGAGACGATTTCACTGCAAGATTCAAGACCAAGTACTATGGAGTTGTGGCCCAGTTTGAGCTACAACAGAAATTTATCAACCTCAGGCAGACCGGCAAGACTGTAGATGCTTATGCAGCGGAGTTCTACAGATTGAGTAGGTTTGCCCCAGAGATGGTAGCAACAGAGCGCCAGAGGGCCATGAGGTTTCAGCAAGGGTTTCATCTTGAGCTCTTGCAATTGATAGAGGGGCACAATTACCAGACTTTTGACGAAATATTAACGGCAACTCGAAGGCATGAGATCACTATTCAGAGGCTTGCAGTAAGGACTGGGGGTCAGAAGAGATCCCACAGTCAGATAGAAGGAGGAGGGGGAGCAGCGCCCCGAACAACAGTACCATCCACTGGCATTCGTATCCACGATATGACAATACGAGGACCAGCACCACCCAGGCAGCAGCAGCAACAGCAACAAAGGAAGAACCAGCAACCCCCGGCGGGATGCACTTATTATGGAAAGATGGGACACACTAGAGATGTGTGACGGACCTTGATTGGACTGTGTCTGATATGTGGCAGCAGACGCTCTCTGCAGGATAGGCGGCACATTTATGTTGACAACACAGAAGCACATTTAGAAGACCTTCAGGAGATGGGCATCGAAGTTATACTTCCTAGTGATGTAGGAGTTCTAGCAAGTCTGCAAGTTCAATCCGACTTAGTAGACAGGATCAAGGCAGCTCAGGCACAAGACCCAAGGATTCAGAAGCTTAGGGCAGAATGTGAGTCAGGACTCAGGAAGGAGATGAGGATTCACGAAGATGGTACACTTAGGTTCGGATCGCATTTATGTGTGCCTAGTGGAGATATCAGACATGTGGTCATGGCAGAAGCTCACAGTTCTCAGTATTCTATTCACCCTGGAGGGACCAAGATGTACCAAGATATCAAGCAATATTTTTGGTAGAACGGGATGAAGAGAGAGATAGCTAGATTTGTTTCCCGTTGCTTGGTATGTCAGCAGGTGAAGGCAGAACAGCAGAGGCCAGCTGGGTTATTGTAACCACTTCCTATTCCGGAATGGAAGTGGGAGCATATTACAATGGACTTTGTGACCGGTTTACCGAGATCACCAAGTGGTAAGGATGCTATTTGGGTGATAGCAGATCGGCTTACAAAGGTAGCACACTTTTTTCCTTTCAGAGTAGGGCAATCTACAGAAAAGTTGGCAGAGTTGTATATGCAACAGATAGTCAGGCAGCATGGAGTCCCTGTCAGTATTGTGTCAGATCGAGATACCCACTTTACATCACATTTCTGAAAGAGCTTACATCATAGTCTGGGTACCAAGTTAAGGTTTAGCACGGCCTACCATCCGCAGACAGATGGACAATCAGAAAGAACGATTCAGACTTTAGAAGACATATTGCGAGCTTGCACTCTAGATTTTGGAGGGTCTTGGGAGAGTCACCTGCACTTGGTCGAGTTCTCATACAACAATAGTTATCAAGCCAGTATCCAGATGGCGCCATTTGAAGCATTATATGGTAAGAAGTGCAGGTCACCGCTTGCATAGGATGATATCGGGGAGAGGAAGATGCTAGGCCCAGAAATGATTATTCAGACGGTTGAAGTAGTTAAAGGAATTAGAGAGCGACTTAGAGTTGCGCAGGACCGGCATCATCATTGGGCGGACCAGCATCGTAGGCCGTTAGAATTCTCTGTTGGGGATCACGTATTCTTGCGGATCTCACCTACTCGTGGGGTCATCAGATTTGGCGTTCGCGGGAAATTGAGTCCGCGGTACGTGGGCCCATTTGTTATCCTTGATCGGATAGGCGATGTTGCTTATCGTTTATCACTCCCACCTTCGTTACGAGAGGTACATGACATATTTCATGTATCTCAATTACGTAGGTATGTATCGGACCCAAGCCATGTCCTCGATCATTCTGAGCTGGTTGTTGGTACCAACCTGTCTTACGAGGAACAGCCTGCGTCCATTTTGGACCGAAGAGAGAAGATACTCAAGAACCGAATAATTAGTCTTGTCCGTGTGTGTATTTCAGTCACGCTCATGTCTGTGCGTGTCTGCGCGACTTTTGAGTTACGTCCACTCTGTGCGTGCGTGTATTTTTAGTCACGCTCGCATTTGAGTGCGTGTATTTTCAGTCACGCTCGCGTTGACTGCGTGTATTTGAGTCATGCTCCTGTCTTTGTGCTGCGTGCGTGACTTTTCACGCTCATGTCCCTGAGCTTGCGTGCGTGACTTTTCACGATCACATTGTGCGTGACTTTTGGCGTGCGTGACTTTTCACCCTCACGCTGCGCGTGCGTGAATTATTTGTCACGCTCATACGCTCACGTTGCCAGCACGTATCACTTGTCACGCATCACTTGTCACGCTTCACTTTTCACTCTCACGCTTTCCTGAGTGTACTACTTCTTTTACGCTCGCTCCTTCATGCCAGACTTGGTGTACTTTTCACGCATACGATTCTTGCGTGACTTTTGGACTTAGCTTAGACTTGTTAGCATGACTTCCTGATTTGGGAGTTTTATTTGTTCTATATTTTATTCATTTAATATTGGCATGATAATTCCCTATTATATCCTTACGCCTTTTTGCATGAACCCAAAAATCTTAGCATGTTAATATTTTAATACCTAAGGTTGTGTATTAGTGCCAAGTGTCTGGATTGGTATATGGATATCCAGTGAGACTGGAACTTGACCTTGAGAGTTATAAACTCAACCCTATTTAATGCTAATGACTTTCATGCCTTGTCACCATTAATGACGATGGTTATCTTGACTAATTTGATCATGCGTTCCTAGTTGGAACTAAGAGACTGGCTAGTCGTCTTATTGAAAAAATGAATGAGACACGTTCATGTTATGAACTATTACAATCGACTGGCTGATCCCGAAATATTGACATACATGCACATGCAGGCTTTAATCTATTTATTTATTTATTTATTTATTTATTTTCTATAAAAGAAGCATGTGTACCTTATGGTCAAGGCATGATTACCGTGGTTAGATTTGATTGTTGCATTACGCTATGTAAGACCTGCAACCTAACCGCACTGGTATCGTTGTAGAGTTGTGCATATCATACCCCGTACGAAAGTACTCATTTGAATGACTATAATCCACGGCATGGGATTTCACTCAACGTAGGGACTATTAAGTTAAATAAAATAATAATTGCATGGAGAGAATGGATTCCCGAGTTCTTATATGGCAGCCCCCTTGGGACGAGTAGTACCCGACGGGCCGGCTAGTTCCCACAGGTACTGTAAATCTGCCACACGGGCAGGGAACAGTATCTGCTTTTATTATTATGGTATATTGTATATTGACGGGCGTCCTGCTAGGACTCGTCTAATTCATGCATGGCGCACATGATTGACTGGATAGACTAGCCTTGCTCGCACATAGTAAGAACTGAGGAATCCCTAATTGCATAATTCCAGGATAACTTGGGACTCATAATAGCAAGCCGTAGGATTTGATTGGCCGTTCAAGATGATTTGTTTGTGTACTGTACTACTCTGTTACCTAACTGGGATGATCAGAATGTCAGGACATGACGGGCCAACTTCTGTCCTTGTTTGGTTGGGAGGTTGGTTCGAAGTGTCGTGATGTGATGTGAATTCTAGTGGAAAGCAGAGATCTATTATCATTATATTCTTTTACTTACTGGTTTAGTCCTTCATATCGTCCTTCCTTGTGGTACTTGCTATTAGAGGTCTGACCTCTCTGGTTTTGCATGGCCAGATTTAGAGCCGGTTCCCGAGGACTCAGCTTACTTCTACCTCCAGGATGGTCAACACTAGGAGAATGATTGCAGGAGGACTCGAGTGGGTTCCTTACTTCACCGCTCGTTTTGTTATTTACCTTTATACTTAGCCGTTTGGCGCCGACATGTTAGTCGGATTGTCTTGTACTTTCTTTTACATGATTGTAATTAAGTCAGACTGCAGCTGATAACAATTGTGTATACTTGCTATACCATCTGGCTATGTTTTGTAAAGCCAGATCTCAAGAACATTTTGACTGAGCGTTTGGGACACCTTACTGCTTTATCTTACATGTTCTCTATTTCTGTTTCCTTGCTTGAATGATTGAGACAATAGATGTGTAATGACCATAGCAAGACTTTTATGTAGTATGCACCCCCTCGTCTGGTTAGACAGCATTGATCATATTATACGGTATTCATCTACCCGTAATACGTAGCTGGCTGAGTCATTCCTCCGCTCTCCAGTATTCTGGTTCTGGGGCGTGACACGATCAAGTATTGTTGGATCAACTTTCGATTGAGAATAATGTGGCTAGATTTTGAGTATTCATCGGAGGAGTGCTTGAATGGTTATGTTGGTCGACGATCGAACTAGAAATTCACCAACGAACTTGGTGATTCGGATAGGCGATTGCGAGAATTGTGCTATACACGAGAGAGAATGCTTAGAGAATGACTTGCGAGTTATGTCGTTAGATTTGATTCACCTTGCAATTGAGCTTGCGTGAATCAAAATTATGTTCAATGTTGCGAGACGGATAAGTTGGGAATTTGGCTAGTGAATTCCTACTCGCTAGGAAATCGAACGTAAGGCACATCGTAAAGGCCTTCGTGTCAAGGCGATCGTTGTCTTGAGCACCGTCGCCTTGATGTAAACTTTTGTGTTGGATAGATTATGGCCTTTGTGTAATGTCAATTTAAAGTTGCGTCAGAAGGATTTGAGCACGGTATCTAGGTTAGTCACCTAGCGGACGTAGTCCTGAGTGTTGATGCTTTTGTAAGTCAACAAAAGAGAATCATGTTGAGATAAGATACGAAGTGAGGCATCAGAAATCGTTGGATAGTGACGTCGAACACAAGGCATTGCGGAGACTCGTTGTGATCGGATGCGCGATGGCTTGATACGACGCATAGGATTGATAGTCCCAATAAAACTTACAAAATGAGAAATTTGATTTTTAAATCGCATCGTGTGCCTTGACTTTTGTTGGAGGATCGCGTATGTATCAATATGCATACGTAATAGAATTGCGAGAACTTATGCTAGAGCCCAAGTCCGATCGAGAATACGAGATGGCAAGTAATTGAGAATAAGAAGTTATATGTTTGAGTTGTTCCGATATCTTACAACTGAGCTTGGCTGAAATGCATATATTGGTGGGACGCCTAAAATATGTGTATAATTCCAAGCTAAGTTGTATAATCCAAATGATAGTGAGACGAGATCGTGGAACAATCTAGTAAAACCCTTGGAAATTTAGTATTGGTTTCGGTTTAAGGACGAACCTTGTTTTGAGTGGTATATTATGTAATACCTCGCTCCGCACGGTACATTATGCTGAGTCGTTGACTCGAAGAGTTGCGTTGACCCGATTGTGTATCAATACGAATCGATACAAGAGTTACGTTGTCCCGAGCAATGCATCGAACTAAGTCGATGCGAAGAGTTGCCTTATCCCAAAGTATGCATCGAGTTGAATCGATGCGAAGCGCTACATTGCCCCGAAGGATATGTGCGCAGCTGCATGATACTTACAAAAAGATGGCGTCGTTGCGACGAGAAGAACAGTTGTGGCACGGATGTGACATAACTGTCGATGCGGCATGGTGCCTACAAAATGTTCATGGCCTTCGGGGCTTTCATTGAGAACATTGGGGCATTATGCCAATTGAAATAGATATAAGACAAACTTGCTTGGTTGTATGAAAGATAAGATGCGTTGCATGGTCAAATGGACTTAAAGACGTATTGCCCGTACACGGGTGTTATCTTTCCTCGAACGTTGATTACCAGGGCGCTGGGACCGTTCGGCCTAGGAGGGACTGCGATAAAATCGGTATTATTGGTGCACTTCATTTAGACGGGTAGGGACCGTCTAGTGAATGTGATAACCCACTTACTCGAGTATTTCGAGGGTCCTCTGATTGTTTGGTTAGCAACCGCAACGGAGTGATCATCATCTTACATATTCGATTCGATAAAATATAAGTCCATTCTAGCCCGGAAAGCTAGTGACCTTCATATAGTTAAGGGCGATGGGTTGGAAGTGCAAGGTATACATATATCCTGCATGGACGGATCCTGGGTCGAAAGTGCAAGGTACACTCATATCGTGCATATATAGATCCGCTTAGAGAGCACTTATAACATGACATGAAAAGCTGAGAGGCGTATTCACCTTGCGTCGGTGCAAGGGTGAGTGCGTCGATATTGGTAAGTCGTGCCACGATAACAACACGAGATTGCTTACCTGTTTACTTATACGAATTGAATAATATGCTTGCCATGATAACATGCTTACAGTCTTCGAATATGCCATGAACTCATCCTAAGGAGAACATAGAAAGAGAACTAAATTGTATGTTTACATGAATCAATACAATACTAAATGTCGGTTTGTTAAGTAGATTTTTGATCAGTACAGCGAGGACGAAAGTACTAATCCTCTACTAGTTTGCTAGCAGGTTCAGGGATTGGTCTACTCACGGAGGAGCTTCGCTTGAACGCATTGAGGCTTGGAATGCCGAAGCGTATTTAAGCGTGCGATCGCATTGACGCTCGAACATGCAACAGGATTGATGCGGCTGAGATATAGAAGGCATGATGTATGGAACGGTGAAATCCTTTGTGGGTAAGAGAGAACCTGAGTGTTGTAGCCAATCTGGCAAATTTCGTTGGGCTATCGAAAGCCTTTGTAATCTCATTTCGAATATCAATAAAGAGAATTGTTTCGTATACTCTATTTTCCTTTCGTTGTTAATGTTCAACTCAAAGATAACCATTTGAGAACTTGTCATCTTGCCTTGCACGAGCGCAACTCTAGGCTCGTGCGGTATCACGCCCCCTGCGAGGACGATGATTCGGGTGATTCCGGGTCGGGGCGTGAGAAAATCTGTAACAAAAAAAATTAAAACTAGATTCCGAAACATTTATAACGATATATGATATGTCATGTTTTGCATAATCATGTTATCCAAGACACTAAGTTTAAATAACATAAGTGCATAGTTTACTTAACATGCACATGTTAGTATAGTTTTCTTCTGAGCCAATTTCTATATAGTAAACAATATAACTTTAATAATACGTCTCTAAATTCATTTGGAGCATTCAAAAACATATTCAAAGCTATATGATATTGTTGAATTTGCATGTGGAAGCTATGAGAATATCTCGTTAAACTTAGATGTCCTAGTGTAGAATTCTGTTTTATTCTATAACGCTTTGATAGAATGAACTTGTAAGTTAAATCATAGCTCAGTTTGACATGAGATTTTGCGTATTTGTACTTAACTCCAATACGAAGGTTGTTCTTAGAATTTCAAAATAATATCCAAAAAAGAGTTATTCATTCCCGAAGTCAGAACATAGAACATATTGTTATGCTCCAAACTTGAGATAATTTAAAGTTTAAGCCAAATTGTACGTTTGAATGACCTAAAACTTGTTGGAGACTTTTGTTAACTTCACTTACAACTATATTTGTTCATATTCTTGAAATTTTACATTGATCGGTACAAGATATCTATAAGTTAGCATTGTAGAGTGGATGGTTTTTTCATATTGGCTAGAGAATGCAAAGACTTGTGAAATTAGTTGGAATTTCAATGCATTGGTAATATTATCATAACCAGAGGCTCCCTAAGGGGATATACCGAGCTATTATGCTATCCAGAGGCTCCATACGAGGGTATGCTTTATACTATCCAAAGGCTCTCTACAAAGGTATATTGAGTTACTATACTATCCAGAGGCTCCCTACTGGGGTATGCCGAGCTATTAGGCTATCCGTAGGTTTTCTATGGATTATACCAAGCTATTATAATTTCTAGAGGCTCTCAAGGAGGTATGAATAGTTGTTATGATATCCAAAGGCTCTCTACCTCTAGAGGCTCTCTATCGAGGTATGTCGAGGTATTATGCTATCCAGAGGGTCTCTATGGAGGTATGACGAACAATCATGATGTCAAAGAAATTTTACTTGAACAATTAATTTGTCAAAAAACTTCACTTAAATAATTAATATGTTAAGAAACTTTACCGAAATAATTAATTTGTCCATCAATTTTACTTGAATAATCATAAAATTTTATATCAATTAATTATCTTTTCTGGAGACACATGAACAATCATGTTGTCCAGAGACTTTATATTGTCTTATTATGACTCGACTTGCAATTGAAACGTGTCACGACCCGCACCCGGTATAGGGGTATGAGGACGTGGGTACGTCCAGCCTACGCCGCAATATTGGCGGTAGAACGCTGTATAGGTCAACTATACTATCTAAACAGAACAACAGATATGAAGCATAATGTGTCATCTCCGCACTAAGGAATAATATGGAATCTATATCATAAACTCAATCACATAATCTAAGGAAAGATGAAAACACGAGGTTGATAGAGATAATGAAGACGAAACTAGATAGTGGCATAATACAACTAAGTCTAGAAGTCTATGGCAAATAAACACATATCCTGAAATAACAATAAGACTCAAATCCCACATTCGGAACAATCCAATACAATATGAAATGCTAAAAACTCTAGAACACTACTAAGGCACTCTCTACTAGGCATGATCCTCCTGAGGTTCCTGGGTGCATCCCTCGTATACTCCCTGCTCATAGTATGTAGGACAACAATCCTCTATGCCATCTGACAAAATATATCCAGTCATGATAGAGCAAAGTACAACCCAATAACAGTTCCAGTTAATTTGACAAGTACTATGAATAGTAAATAATAATACTCGATGAGTAGTTTTATAAGGGGTAATGTACAAAATAGAGAAATAGGCAGATAAGAAACAATATGTATAATGGGAAGAACATGTAAAAGTGTACAGACAGGCAGATATGTAATAATAAAAAAACCTGTCATGCAATGTACACAAATAGAAAGTATAGAATAATCCATAAAGATGTGTCTAAAACTAGTGTTTTGAAATACCAAGTCGACATGTGAACGGCTAGGAGGTAATATCTGTCACTTCCATTTCCCGTTATACGTATTTTTGTATGCGTATACGAGATTTCGGGAATTTATCATGTGGACCGTAGTTAGACTTGTATTTCTTAGCCTAGTCTTAGTTTAATCTTGACTTGATTTATTTGATTGGTTTGGTTCAATTTGACTTGGTTTGGCTTGGCTTGGCTTGGTTTGAGATGGAGAGGGTTGATATATAACCCAACTCCTTCTCTCTCTCTCTCCTCATTCACTTCTTCATTTACTTCTTCATCTTCTTCATTTACTCCTCCCACCTACCAAGTCCTAGGAAAGTACAACTTGCTTCATGATGGATCTCAAGTTTTATTGTTTCATTCTCTTCCTTACTTAATTTTAAGTCTCTTTAGAACTTGACATTTTTGGGTTCGATTTTACCCAAAATGGACCTTTGAAAAGTTAGATTTTGACTTGTTTTGAGGAAGTTATGGCCAAAATAAGATTTGGACATTTTTTAGTTCATCTGTCCTGAATCTGGTAGGGACGATAAATAGTGCCACAGGAATGAATAGTGCCATATGGATGCATAGTACCGCATGACTTGTATAGTGCCGCAGGCTTGCATAGTGCCGCATGAATGAATAGTGCCGCATGAATGAATAGTGTCGCATGGATGCATAGTGCCGCATGGCTTGTATAGTGCCGCAGGCTTGCATAGTACTGCAGAAATGAATAGTACCATAGGAATGAATAGTGCCACATGGATGCATAGTGCCGTATGGCTTGCATAGTACCGCAGGCTTGCATAGTGCCGTATAGTGCCTATTTTGGCTGTTTTTGGCTGTTTTATGTCCTATTTGGCTGAATTGTGGCCAGAAGTTGTCCCAACTCCCAACATGAAAGTTGTAGATCTTTTTTTTTGGCTTCAAGAATATGTTACTAGCTATTTTATGCAAGTTTCTCTCATTCATAATAATATAAGGATAGAACATGATATTGGCCTGTTAAGGCGCGCTCTTAACCAGTAACAAGTAACATGACATGATAGTGGTCCGTTGTGGCGCACTCTTAACAAGTAACCTTTACATGATAACTCTTGATAGTGACCCATTGTGGTGAACTCTTGACAAGTAACTTGACATAATAATTCTTGATGGTGGTCCGTCGTGACACACTTTTGACATGATAAGTAATCTTGATAAGTAATCTAACATGTAATCTTGAATGATGTTACGACGGCTATCTTGACATGCTGATTAATAACTCGTCTTGATACCATAGGTGATTGTTCTTAAATGTGCTTGTGTAAGCTACCAGTCTCGTCTTGCATCATGTCTAGGACTTGCATCCCTGGTTACTACGGTCAGGGATTCATACTGAATCTGACTAGGTTAATAACTAGATTGATCAAGTAGTTCATAAAGAGATTTTTCAGTCACAGGCAATTCCGTTATCTGGGCACTTTAATTGGACTTGTAGCCTGCCGTCGAGTATGGCACATTTCCAGCACACTGTCATGTGTTGCACCCCCAAGTCATCATAGGATACATTTGTCTCTTGGGCGATGTATCCACCTAATACAACTTTCAACCTGTGGAAGGATAACTGGATACCTGCAGGGCTTGTGAATGTTGGAACATCTTATTGCATCTTGTTAGTAACTAGGCTTGTGATAACCCTAGTTAGTTAAAGTATCAAGCCGTACTCATTGCTTGGCCGTGATTGATGGATGGAGTCTAGTCTTGTCTAGACAATACCAGTACATGGTTTTTTCAGCACATTACTGTTATGCTTTACTCTCGTCGATAATTGGTTGGAGACTAAGCTCTGTTCAGGTGAAGGGTTACAACCCCGGTCCTTATTTGGTTTACGGGTTATAACTTGGCTACCGGAATAGTTCCTTAGTTATCTTATTGTTTATCACCTTGTTTTCTCTAACTCATGTCTTTTATTATCCTTTATGTCTCATGTGCTAATATGCTGGTTTTAGTTCTTAAGTGAAGCCTCCCTTGTGGCACTTGCTCTTTCTGGGGTATGACCCAGCTGGTTTTGTATGACCAGATTTTGGAGCAGCACCCGAGGATCTCTCTGCCTTCCTGCCAGATGGTGAACACTAGAAGAAACCCTGGCAACGAGTGGGTTAAATTTTGCTCTCCCACTCTATTATAAAATTATTCTTTTGAGGCGTTTAGCCCCCGAGCAAGTGTTAGCTCGTGTTGAATATTTATATTTCTTGTCTGCCTACGGGCTGTAACATGATTAACAAATCCTAGGGTTGATCATGTATGACTGAAACTCTTGCTAGTCCTCATATTTTGTACGACTAGCTTCATGATCATCTGTATATGAAATGTATGGGACACCTTACTATTGATTATCTGATGGTCTAACATCTTGTAACTATTATTACTTGCTTGAGATTGAGACACTAGACTTGTTCTTGACCATAAGAGACTGATGGCTTGTAGATAAACCCTCATGCATCTAGATAACCATGACCGTATATCGAGATGATTACACTTCTATATACGTAGCTGGTTGTGTTTGCCCCCGCTCTCCAGTATTCTGGTTCTGGGGCGTGACACGGTTTAAGTGGTGGCCCATGCAGGTCTTGTAAATTAAGCTGTATGGGGGTTTTACCGAATAGATGTCTCAATGAGTACTCGTCCTTGATCTCTACTCGTGTCTCCTAATCTTTCTGAAATCTTGACCTGATCACATGCTTATATCCTCAATCTATCTTGGTCCTTCCTTATTGTTTCACCTTTCGTTTCTTCAGCGGCATTATTCCTGGTCCTATCGATCAGTAAGGCAGAGCACCTCCAATGAACCAGCAGCAACCTGGAGACCAAGTCCAGCACTCTAGAGCGACCTCCCGAGTCATGCACTCCGAGATCCAGAGCCCCCAGTTCAGCCAGTCCAGCCTGTAGAGCCTGATAATGGAACCCTGGTGGGTCTTATCAGGGAATTACTTGCATCTCAAGATCGTCGGGGCGATGCCCTACACCAGATAGTACAAGATGCTATGGACAGAGTTGGTTACCAAGGGAACAATACAGCCAATAACTTCAAGCACCTGAACCCTCCTTTCTTTTATGGCAGTAAAGATGCTATCGCTGATGCATGGCTTCAGGACACAGAGGTTATCCTAGAAGCAGCTAGGATTCCTGAGGATGAGAAGGTAGTTGTAGTGCGCCTATAGTTATTGGACTTAGCCTGTATCTGGTGTGCGATGTTAGCATTTGGATTGGTAACGCTTGTCCCATGGGCGACATTCAGTGACAAGTTCCAGACCAAGTACTTTGATGCAGTAGCTCGGTATGATCTGCAGACGAGATTCAATAATCTTAAGCAGATGGGCAGGATGGTCGATGGATATGCGGTCGAGTTTTCTAGACTCAGTCGGTTTGCTCCTACCTTGGTAGCAACTGAATTGGATCGAGCCCAGCGATTACAGCAGGGGCTCCACCTAAAGATTATTATATCAGTGGAGCAGTTTGAGCACCAGACGTTTGATGCTATCTTGCGAGCAACAAAGAGGCATGAGTATACCTCGCAGAGGATCGTAGACAGAACCGGAAGCAGAAAGAGGTCCCATGGGCAGATGAGTCTGTTCTCAGCACCAGCCCCGGCAGCTAGGACTTTGACTATTGGAGTTCCCAGAAGGGCGGATTCGGTTTTGTCGGTTCAGCACTCGACACCGACGTCCCTTCAGCAACAGAAGCAGAAGCATTCTTCCACAATAGGCTGCACTTATTGTGGAAAGCCAGGACATGTAGTATTAGAATGTCGCAGAGCACAGGGATTGTGTTTGGCTTGTGGGACACCGGATCACAAGATAGGGTCCTGTCCGAATAGAGCCAGTTCATCATCGTCGAACCTAACTAGTCCATCGGTTAGGGGACCATCCCTAGCACCAGTACAACAGCAGTACCAGCCTCCGAGGCTATTGTCGCCTCAGGCACAAGCCTTCCAGTAGCAGAGACCCCAGCAGTATATCCCGACCCAAGCTCAGATGAAGAACCGACAAAGAGGTTTCCAGCAGAGTGTCTTCCTTATTTCTTATGCCTTTTAATTCCTTGCTTGCATGAATGATTGCTTGATTAGCTGCTAGTCGTAGCTTGCTTATGATTAATATAGCTTACCCCGACACCTCTAGCCTCTTGATTAAATTCCGAGGACGAAATTCTTTTAAGGTGGATAGAGTTGTCACTCCCGTTTCCCGTTATACATATTTTCGTATGCGTATACGAGATTTCTGGCATTTATCATGTGGACCGTAGTTAGACTTGTCTTGCTTAGCCTAGTCTTGGTTTAATCTTGACTTGGTTAATTTGATTGGTTTGGTTCAATTTGACTTGGTTTGGATTGGTTTGAGATGGAGCGGGTTGATATATAACCCAACTCCTTCTCCCTCTCTCCTCATTTACTTCTTCATTTACTTCTTCATCTTCTTCATTTACTCCTCCCACCTACCAAGTCCTAGGCAAGTGCAACTTGCTTCATGATGGATCTCAAGTTTTATTATTCCATTCTCTTCCTTACTTGATTTTAAGCCTCTTTAGAACTTGACATTTTTGGGTTTGATAGATAGATTTTTGTAGATCTAAGTTTGTAGCCTTTTTGATTTTCTTGGGTTTTGATCTACCAAACTTTATTATTTTCAAGTTTTGATTGTTCTATGTTGTAGAGAATTCGATTTTACCCAAAATGGACCTTTGAAAAGTTAGATTTTGACTTGTTTTGAGGAAGTTATGGCCAAAATAAGATTTGGACATTTTCTAGTTCATCTGTCCTGAATCCGGCAGGGACGATGAATACTGTCGCATGAATAGTGCCGCAGGAATGAATAGTGCTGCATGGATGCATAGTGCCGCATGGCTTACAATACCGCAGGCTTGCATAGTACCGCAGGAATGAATAGTACCGCATGGCTTGTATAGTACCGCAGGCTTGCATAGTGCCGTAGGAATGAATAGTACCACATGGATGCATAGTGCTGCATGGCTTGCATAGTGCCACAGGCTTGCATTGTACCTATTATGGCTGTTTTTGGCTATTTTATGTCCTATTTGGCTGAATTGTGGCCATAATTTCTCCCAACTCCCAACATGAAAGTTGTAGATCTTTTCTTTGGCTTCAAGAATATGTTACCAGCTATTTATGCAAGTTTCTCGTTTTCATGATAATATAAGGATAGAACACGATAGTGACCTGTTAAGGCACGTTCTTAACCAGTAACAAGTAACATGACATGATAATGGCCCGTTGTGGCGCACTCTTAACAAGTAACCTTTACATGATAACTCTTGATAGTGACCCGTCGTGGTGCACTCTTGACAAGTAACTTGACATGATAATTCTTGATGGTGGTTCATCGTGACGCACTCTTGACATGATAAGTAATCTTGATAAGTAACCTAACATGTAATCTTGAATACTGTTGCGATGACTATCTTGACATACTGATTAATAACTCGTCTTGACACCATGTGTGATTGTTCTTGAATGTGCTGGTGTAAGCTACCAATCTCGTCTTGCATCATGTCTAGGACTTGCATCTCTGATTACCACGGTCAGGGATTCATACTGAATCTGACTAGGTTAATGACTAGATTGATCAAGTAGTTCATAAAGAGATTTTCCAGTCACAGGCAATCCCATTATCTGGGCGCTTTAATTGGACTTGTAGCCTGCCGTTGAGTAGGGCGCATTTCCAGCATACTGTCATGTGTTGCACCCCCAAGTCACCATGGGATATATTTGTCTCCTGGGCGATGTATCCACCTAATATAACTTTCAACCTGCGAAAGGATAACTGGATAGCTGCAGGGCTTGTGACTGTTGGAACATCTCATTGCATTTTGTTAGTAACTAGGCTTGTGATAACCCTAGTTAGTTAAAGTATCAAGCCGTACTCATTGCTTGACCGTGATTGATGGACGGAGTCTAGTCTTATCTAGACAATACAAGTACATGGTTATTTCAGCACATTACTATTATGCTTTACTCTAGTCGATAATTGGTTGGAGACTAAGTTCTATTCAGGTGAAGGGTTACAACCCCGGTCCTTATTTGGTTTACAGGTTGTAACTTAGCTACCGGAATAGTCCCTTAGTTGTCTTATCGTTTATCACCTTGTTTTCTCTAACTGATGTCTTTTATTATCCTTTATGTCTCATGTGCTAATATGCTGGTTTTAGTTCTTAAGTGAAGCCTCCCTTGTGGCACTTGCTCTTTCTGGGGTATGACCCAGCTGGTTTTGTATGGCCAGATTTCGGAGCAGTACCCGATGATCTCTCAGCCTTCCAGCCAGATGGTGAACACTAGAAGAAACCCTGGCAACGAGTGGGTTGAATTTTGCTCTCCCGCTCTATTGTAAAATTATTCTTTTGAGGCGTTTAGCCGCCGAGCAAGTGTTAGCTCATATTGAATACTTATATTTCTTGTCTGCCTACGGGCTGTAACCTGATTAACAAATCCTAGAGTTGATCATATATGACTGAAACTTTTGCTAGTCCTCGCATTTTGTACGACTAGCTTCAAGATCTTCTGTATATGAAATGTATGGGACGTCTTACGATTGATTATCTAATGGTCTAATATCTTGTAACTATTATTACTTGCTTGAGATTGAGACACTAGGCTTGTTCTTGACCATAAGAGACTGATGGCTTGTAGATAAACTCTCATACATCTAGACAGCCGTGACCGTATATCGAGGTGGATTATACTTCAATATATATAGCTGGCTGTGTCTGCCCCCGCTCTCCAGTATTCTGGTTCTGGGGTGTGACAATATCTGGCAAACCACATACACCGTGTGTGGCTGCTATTATTCTAGTAAGGCCATAGGATAGAAATGGTATGTTCACACGTCTCCTAGGTATTTCTCTGTCCGACCAGTACACATGGATCCAGGTCCCGACACGAATCTTAGTAGTCCAGGATAGATACATCTGTCCAGTATTTCATTAGTCCAGTAAAAGTCAACAGGCATGAAACCATGTATCTCAAGACAACGAATCCATACAATTCCAATTCGTGTATCCTTCGTCTCGGAATCAAATAGAACACTAATATAAACTTGCATCATAGAAATTATCAAATATTAGAAACTATCAGAGAATGTACTTGAGTGTGGTCCTGGGCAGTAAATATGAATCATGGCATAAAGTTGAGTCACAAGGACCTAAAAATGAAATATTAATGTCAAATGGTGTTTTAGGAATGTCATTCAATGCTGTCTAAGTGAAATATGATTTCTAGGTCATAGAAGTCAAACTAGGTCAATAGTAGGTTTCTAGGTCAAACTGGGTCAATTCACCCAAGGGTTGACTTTTAGGGTCAACCAGACAAGACTAGGTCATGCCTAGAATTCCTAGGTCCATACCTCGCTAATACTAACCTTTTACATTATACTAGTTCATTATAATACACTAGTGCCATGTATACTCCATATAGGCTCATACTGTTTACATATTATGGTGACTTGTTCTAATTATAATCCCTCAATAATACCTTATTTTCTACATACCTTACATACACTACTCATAAGCTAGTACTATCTTTTAAAACTAAATGGTACTACTCACTCAACTCAACTAGCCACATCCTCAAATTCCTACTGAACCCATGTAGGTTAATCCTCTAAACTCATACATGAATCACATGAATCCCTCTCTCTCTCTCTCTCTCTCTCTCTCCCTCTCTTCCTTCACTCTACTGTTACCTACACCAACATTTGTGTACCTATATTCACAACTCACATGCCCCCTACTCACCTGTGGTCACACACCCATACACACATAACAAGGATCTTTTCTCCCTTGTAGCTGCACACATGAGCCCTTATTATGATGCCACACTCAGTGACACAAGTCCTTACTTTACTACCTATACAAAAACCTAACTTGAATCCCCCTTTTCTTTTCAACAGCACACACAACACAAAATCTGAATCCAATGGCAGCTTCCTGGGTACACCCATAAATTTGGTAATACAAAAGATCATCTTACCAATGCTTCACCAAGGTAGGCTGTTGATTTTAGTACTACTATTGCTGCTGCCTTCATTAACACTCTAGTGCCTCACACATGTAACACTCTTGTCACCTCCATGTTTTAAAAATAGGTGTAGGACTGTATTTTCGTATTTTGAAAAATTTTAAATTTGGGTATTCTTAAAATTTTATTATTGTTCTTGGATGTAGATTTTATCCTCATTATTATTATTATTATTATTATTATTATTATTATTATTATTATTAACTTCCTATAAAACTAACCCCCTCCTAAATACCTAATCCTAACCCTAACTCTCACCCCCCTTTATAGTCGCCCCCATATCTTTTTCTCTCATCACTCTCTTCCCTCTCCCCCTATCACTCTCCTCTCTCCTGCTCTAGAGAGTAGCTCTCCCCCCTCCGATCTCATCTCTCCCTCTCCCTTATCTTTTCTCTCTCATGCTCCCCCATAGCCCTCACCCCCTCTCCCCCGGCCCAGCACCACCACGACGATCACCTCCACTCCTGCCATGGCCGCCCCCTCACTGCTGCGGCCACCGCCGGCCGCCACGACCAGTACCGCCACCATCATGGCCTCCTTCACCCGGTCTACATCTCTCGAGCCCCCTCCA
Source organism: Iris pallida (assembly GCA_029216955.1). Classification (NCBI taxonomy): domain Eukaryota; kingdom Viridiplantae; phylum Streptophyta; class Magnoliopsida; order Asparagales; family Iridaceae; genus Iris; species Iris pallida. The sequence continues at coordinate 9,958,626 of JANAVB010038613.1, forward strand.
CTGCTCCTTTTCTCCACTAGCCCCCTTGTAGAAGCATGGAAAAGAGGATATTACTTTTAGTCCCACATCTGAAAGGAGAAGAAGAAAGGGCTCACTCCATTCTATATATAGAGCCCCCTTCCCTCCTTTGAAAAGGGCACCAACTTCCTTTCCCTCCTTCCAACTTGGACTCTTCCTAATACGTACCTTCGGGTGCTAAGTCGAAGGAGTCTAGGGCATTGCGGGCCCAACAAGCCCAGTCAACTGTCCAAGCTGCTGACCGTCAGCGGACACCGTTAACTGTTATACGGGCTCCTGATGGAAAGTTGTACATAACCACCCACGTCCAGTCCCCCAGGGCTAACGGACAGGGTGGGTCTCAAACGTCTCCCTACAACGATCGAGCGCAGTACTTTAATAGCCTCAGATCAGGGAGCAAATATGATGGTCCCAAAAGTCTCCCTACAACGATCGAGAGCAGTGCTTTACTAGCCTCAGATCAGGGAGCAAATATGATGGTCCCAAAAGTCTTCCTACAACGATCGAAAGTAAGTGCTTTTACTAGCCTCAGATCAGGGAGCAAATATGATACCTACGTACCCGAGCGCTCGGGATACCCGGACCCACAAAACGAATGCAAAGGTAGATCAATCTGCTCTTAACTTACAAGAGGTGGTCATTCATAAACACAAGGAGAGAAAAGAAACCTTGGCGTACGATGAGCCCTTTCCAGGACATCACTGCACCCAAGTCGCTATCAACTGCTGCTGCCACAAGACAGTGGTTCTACCACCAAGGTAGTCTGTGTTCCAGCGACCGCAACCTGCCGTGCCTTTCCGACATCATCTCGGAAGCATGATGCCAATTGAAGACTTTGTAACGGCCTACTCTTAACTAGATGCATTACTCAGATGTCTCAGTTAGGTGCATTGTCTCAGTCCGGCGCATCACAATCTTTTGAGGGAGTTCATCGTCAAAACTTCTTCAAACAAGGAGATCCATAATTCGTAGTGTCAGCACTCGCCAAGGAGGAGGATCGGTCAAATTTATCTTCATTGAGAAGTCAAAAGAGAGACAACGAAATTCTCTCAAAATCATTGCTGACCGCATAGGCGTTATGCGGCCAAGTTGATCCAGGCCGCAGAAGGAAGAGCCGCATGAGCCTTATACAGCTAAGTTGATCTAGGCCGCAGAAGCAAGGCTCCTGGAGACCCCATACGGCCAAGTGGACTCGAGCCGCAGAAGCAAGGCTCTTAGAGACCCCATACGGCCAAGTGGATTTGAGCCGCAGAAGGAAGAGATACTTATGCATCCAAGCTGATCAGCCTTTCTGATAAAGCTAACAAATTCTGTCAAAACTGACAGCTCTGACACTCTGACAAAAAGAAGATACGTGATCAGACAAAATATTATGTCACCAAACACAGGGTCCATGTGCCTGGACATAGTTATGCGGCCAGAAGGACAGCGACCCGAGCCGCTTGAACCTTATGCGGCTCAATCTATGCACTTTATGCAGCCAAGGGTGACTGCAACCTGAGCCGTACGAGCTTTATGTGGCCCATAATATAGAATCTATGCAGTTCAAAAGTCCCAAAGCTACATGCGGATTAAGGGAGACTGCGACCTAAGCCGCATGAGTCTTATGCGGCCCAGCATGGCCGAACACTAAAAGACCTATGCGGTTCAAAATGACTCAAGCAGATTAATCCTATCCCGCGATAGGACACGTGGCAGGCTGACCAAGTCTCAACCACCTAGATTTGCTGTAAAAAAAATCTCAACAAGTCACCAGCTGGCGGCCAAAGAGCGGGTCTTTGTGTGCTGTTGTAGCCACGTGGTCACGTGGCTATCTATGCGGTTCAAGATATCTATTACTATAAATAGCAGGGTACCACACCCATACAAAAGGCTGGCAACCTACAAAGGGCAATTTATTCAAGAGCAAGGATCGTGTCAGATAGTCCAAGGAGTAAGGCAGAGTTGCTACACTTTTTCGAGCCTCTATCGTCACCCCCAGAATCAAAAACTAAACAATTGTACTTAGATTGTTTCCTAGGATTTCTTTCTAGGCTTTCTCTCGTATAAGTGAGTTTGCAATCAAGTTTAATTCCTCTGTAATTACTGTTCTTGATATTTAATGGCAAATACGATGGCGACTCTGCTGGGGACATCCTTCTCCTCTGATGAGAAGTTGGTGATGCAATCTGATGCGTCCAAGCTCGGCTCCATGCAGCGAATGCTCGTGGTTTGTTTTGACCAACGAGCATTCGAAGAAATACTCTCTGAAGGGAGCGCCAGCCCGTCACAGAAGCGAACCAACCCAAAGAGAACTCGCAGGATATCGAAGTACAAAACTGTTGCCCCCGACCATGTTCTCGAAGAAGCTCCTTCTGCAGCCCAAGACGGTGATCAAAGCTCTTCTGCGGCCTTGCTTTCGACCACGGAGAACCCCACTGTCCCCAAATCTAGCAAAAGAAAACATTAAGATGCTGAGTTTTTGGGGGTGCAAGGGAAATCCATGCGGACGAGGAAGAGGCCATATAAGATAGATGAGCAGTCTACATATGTGGCAGCCAACTCTTGTCGCAGGCAGATGGCCCATGCAGCAGCCAAATCTGGACACAGGTGGATGACCCATACGGCAGTCAACCCTGGCCGCAGGCAGATGGCCCATGCGGCAGCCAACTCTGGCCGCAGGCAGTTCGCCCATACGGCAGCCAACTCTGGCCGCAGGAAGATGGCCCATACGGCAGCCAATCCTGGCCACAGACAGGGTGTCTCATGCGGCCCTGTCAGAAGCTCTGTGTTCGACCGTCTCTCTTGCGGTCCCGACTCCATACGACCCATTGAGAATATGGAATATGTCAATCTGGGCTCTTCTTACTATGCGCCTTCGGGTGCTAAGACGAAGAAGTCTAGGACAGTACAGGCCCAACAAGTCCAGTCAACTGTCCAAGCTGCTGACCGTCAGCGAGCACCGTTAACTGTTATACGGGCTCCTGATGGAAAGTTGTACAGAACTACTCGCGTCCAGTCCTCCAGGGCTAACGGACAGGGTGGGTCTCAAAAGTCTCCCTCCAACGATCGAGAGCAAGTACTTTTACTAGCCTCGGATTAGGGAGCAAACATGATACCTACGCACCTGTGTGCTCGGGATATCCGAGTCCACAAATTGGATACAAAGGCAGATCAGTCTTCTATCGACTTGCGAGAGGTGATTACTCACAAACGCAAGGAGAAAGAAGCAACCTTGGCATATGATGATCCCTTTTTGGGACGTCGTTGCACCCAGGTCATCATCAACTGCAGCTGCGATAAGTCGACAGCACCTGAAGATCGATAGTCCGTTTTTCAACGACTGCACCAACCAGCACCTGTCCGACAACCACTTGAGGAACATATGCAAATTTCGGGAGACGAGGAATTTCCTTTCGCCTCTGTAATTCAACTCGAAAGGTTCTTTCCGACAAGGGAGGAAAGAAGACATGCTCTTCCAGCCCGACAATCTCAGCCAACACTGCAAGGAAACTCTCATCTGGAGGATTACCGTCGACAGCCACAGGGGGTGTCTACCTAGGCCCTCGATCCAAAAAGAATCTTCCAACACCCGGGGGTGCACCCTCGGCCTTCCTGGGGGTAGATAAAGCTGGAGGTAGTAGTCTTCTCAATATATGCGACAACCCGGTGTTCAAAGAGCATATACAGGGGGTAGCGATCCACTGGAATTACGCAACAGACTTGGACGTCCCTGAAGGTGACCGCCTTCGCCAAGACGATACGGCTTCCTGCACAGGGGGTAGCACCCCTTCGAGTCCGAGGAAGAGGATATTCTGATGTTTCCCGACGATTTCTCTGTACGAGGGTACGACACGGAGAGCACCTCTTCTACGGTCCCTTCCACGTCTACCCACGTACAGACAGTCTTTATGGTCGATGATGATCATGAAGGACCTACTGATCGGCAATGTCTAGTAGTACTTGAAGCCATGCTCCTGTCCCTGGTCAAGTCAGTAAACAGAATTAAAGCTGCCTTGCCGACTCAACCGGCAAGGACGCTTAGATAAACAAGCTTGGGACTCGCAGTCAACGCGGACTCCAACACGACCGCTCCTCCTTTGGGTGACAATTCTTTAGGAGCATCCGTTCCTTCAGCTGCAGACGAAGCCAGGGAGGCAAGAAGGGAAGTCCAGGAGCTTCGAGCAATGTTCAACGCCCGGGACTCCTTCCGGGACCTCAGAATACAGCAACCGTATCCCGTTGTGTGGAAAGATGTTCCTTTTTCGCCACGGTACAAACCATTTTATATTGATTCATATGACGGAAAGACCTCTGCTAGTCAGTACATGAATTATTTGGAGATCACAACCGACCTCTTGTCGCATAGCGATGCCATCCTCACACGATTATTCATCGGAGCATTGGAGGGGATCGCATTCGACTGGTACCGCAACCTTCCGGACAACTTCATCCATTCTTTTGATGGCTTCAAGCACATGTTCCTAGAGAGATTCTACGAAGTGGGGCATGATGTGACAATGCCGTCTCTCATGGACGTCGCTCAGGGGAAGAGGGAGCTAACAAGGAACTATATCGAGCGGTTCTGCCAAACCGTATTGAGATTGCCGCAAGGCAATCCCGAAAGTTCTTTGATTGAAATCTACCAAAAAAAGTTGCTCCCCGCAATCAGCCTTTGGATGGGCAAAGATTAGTTCAGGGATTGGACAACCTTCATCATAAGCGCTACCAATACGGAGGCAAAGTTAAAGAAGGCCCGCCAGCTGGGATTACACATCCCAGATGGAGAGGACAAAGGCAAACGTCCTAGTACCACCTCCAATAACAAACAATAGTGGCGGCACCACCAATAACAGGGGCCTACAGAAGGTACTATCCGTCAACATGGTTTCCACAAACGATCTCGCAGAGGAAGAAGACCAGGTACTCAATTTCGTTGAAGAAGAGCCTTGAGCTCAACACCTGGCTCTCAGTAGGAATGGCAATTCGAACAACGAGAGCCTCCCACCGAGGACGATGTCGTCTAGAGCGACTTAGGGGATGCAACTTCCCTGAAACCCATCTTCATCAGCAACGTCAATAGGAGCTCCTGCGCCCTCATGCGTGCTCGCAGATCCTGGTGAAAACTTGTTCAACCCTCCTATATTAAATCTCAGTAAGGAAAGCCCTCCACGACCATATTACCTTTGGATTGCTTTCTTACATCCTGTTGTGCATCTACCATGTCCATATCACCTCTGAGTAGTTGCATCTCCCGTGAAGACTCTGTGTCATCATGACCACATAGAAAACATTTTACGTCCATATCACCTCTGAAGTGTCCTTCTATAACTATGTCTACCATGTCCATATTACCTCTGAGTAGTCACCCCCGTTATGATAACCCCAAAGTTGTCATAACTCCCTAGAATACAGCCATGTCCATATTACCTCTGAATAATTATTCTAGTAGAAGGATGCTTGCCATGTCCATATTACCTCCGAGTAAAGCACCCTTTTCATGACAATCCTCCACAGTTGTCATTTATAGAACCTTTCACGTCCATATTACCTCTGAGTCATTCTATGCCCCCGTAGATTCTATCTTTATCACGTTCATATTACCTCTGATATAGATAATCTCCGAACTTAACACCTGAACCCGACCCGGGATAAAATCACGGTGCTAAGACCATAGAACCTATCACGTCTATATTACCTTTGTTAGGTTTTGTTTCAAATCTATTACCCGTACCATCAGTGCGTAAAAGGGTAATAGGTCCACAGAAGTTATCCAAATCTATTACTCGTACTACCGGTGCATAAAAGGGTAATAGGTCTACAAAATATTATTCAAATCTATTGCTCGTATCTCCAGATGCACAAAAGGGCAATAGGTCCACAAAGAGTCCCCCAGTGGGATATCCTCTGCCAATCACAAATGTTGTATTAGGTCCTCTAGTACAAGCACCCCTTCTCTCACAATCATATGCTTCTGGAGCCCAGTTGTTCTGTTGCATTCACTCTCCAGTAGTAGAACAACCATGTCCAAATCACCTCTGAGTTATTTTTCTACCCCTTACAAAGCAGATGATGCTAAAAACAAATGTTTACCACGTCCACCTCACCTCTGAGTAAACACCCCATGCAACAACTTTCACGACCCGCACCCGCTATTTCGGATACAAGACGTGTCCAAGCCAGCCTACGCCGCAGTGTCGGTGGTAGAACGCTGTATAGCCTCATTGCTCAAAATCACAAATAATCCTCATTCACAAAATTAATTTAATTTACAATAATCATGAGTTTTTTATTTACATAAAATATAAAC
>JANAVB010038613.1:9969932-10058138 GCA_029216955.1 Iris pallida
CGTCCAGTCCCCCAAGGCTAACGGACAAGGTGGGTCTCAAAAGTCTTCCTAAAACGATCGAGCGCAGCACTTTACTAGCCTCAGATCAGAGAGCACATATGATGGTCCCAAAAGTCTTCCTACAACGATCGAGAGCAAGTACTTTTACTAGCCTCAGATCAGGGAGCAAATATGATACCTACGCACCCGAGTGCTCGGGATACCCGGGCCCACAAAAATGGATACAAAGGTAGATCAATCTGCTCTTAACTTGCGAGAGGTGGTCATTCATAAACACAAGGAGAGAGAAGCAACATTGGCGTGCGATGAGCCCTTTCCAGGATATCACTGCACCCAAGTCGCCATCTACTGCTGCTGCCACAAGACAGTGGCTCCACCACCAAGACAGTTTGTATTCCAGGGACCACAACCTACTGCACCTTTTTGACATCATCTCGGAAGCATGATCCCGATTGAAGACTTCGTAACGGTCTACTCTCAACTAGACGCATTACTTAGATGTCTCTGTTAGGCGCATTGTCTCGCCCGGTGCATCATAATCTTTTGAGGGAGTTCATCGTCAAAACTTCTTCGAACAAGGAGATCCATAATCCGTAGTGTCAGCACTCGCCATGGAGGAGGATCGGTCAAATTTATCTTTATTGAGAAGTCAAATGAGAGACAACGAAATTCTCTCAAAATTGTTGCTGACCGCATAGGCGTTATGCGGCCAAGTTGATCCAGGCTGCAGAAGAAAGAGCCGCATGAGCCTTATGCAGCTAAGTTGATCTAGGCCGCAGAAGTAAGGCTCCTGGAGACCCCATGCGGCCAAGTGGACTCGAGCCGCAGAAGCAAGGCTCTTGGAGACCCCATGCGGCCAAGTAGATTTGAGCCACAGAAGGAAGAGTTACTTATGCGGTCAAGCTGATCAGCCCTTCTGATTAATCTGACAAACTCTGTCAAAACTGACAGCTCTGACACTATGACAAAAAGAAGATAAGACATGATTAGACAAAATGTCATGTCACCAGACACAGGGTCCACGTGCCTGGACATAGTCATACGGCCAGAAGGACTGCGACCCGAGCTGCATGAACCTTATGCGGCTTAATCTATGCGCTTTATACGGCCAAGGGTAACTGCAACCTGAGCCGCACGAGCTTTATACGGCCTAGAATATAGAATCTATGCGGCTCAAAAGTCCCCAAGCTACATGCGGACTAAGAGAGACTGTGACCTAAGTCGCATGAGTCTTATACGGCCCAGCATGGCCGAACACTAAAAGACCTATGTGGCTCAAAATGACTCAAGCAGATTGATCCTATCCTGCGATAGGACACGTGGCAGGCTGACCAAGTTTCAACCACCCAGATTTGCTGTAAAAAATTTCAACAAGTCACCAGCTGGAGGCCAAAGAGCGGGTCTTTGTGTGTTATAGATGGCCACGTGGTCACGTGGCCATCTATGCGGCTTAAGATATCTATCACTATAAATAGCAGGGTACCACATGCATGCAAAAGACTGGCAACCTACGAAGGACAATTTTGTTCAAGAGCAAGGATTGTGTCAGATAGTCCAATGAGTAAGGCAGAGTTGCTACACTTTCTCGAGCCTCTATCGTCACCCCCTAGAATCAAAAACTAAACAATTGTACTTAGATTATTTCCTAGGATTTCTTTCTAGGCTTTCTCTTGTACAAGCGAGTTTGCAATCAAGTTCAATTTCTCTGTAATTCTTGTTCTTGATATTTAATGGCTAACACCCCTCCGCCGGTGCCACCGCCATGTCCACCACCACTTCAGCCAGCACCACTGCCCCCAACACCATCATCGTTATTTTTAGCCATCACCACCACCATCACCCACGACCACCATCGTCGTCGCCCCCATGGCCGAGCCCCTCCACCTCGATATAGCCGTGCCTCCATTTTTCCTCTGGCTCCCTGTAACCACCACTTTCTAAAATGAGGCTATTTTTGACTTTTTATAAATTTAATTATTTTAGTTATCTTTTAATTAATTAAATTGTATTAGTGATGTTATTTTGGTAAAACCTTTGAACCACCTTGACTAGATGATTAGATATAACCAGGCTAGACTAGATTGTGAGTTTTAACAAAACTTAGAACTCATTTTTATTTAGTTAAATAGTCTCTATTCTAATTAGATAGTCAATTGAACTTTTAGGCTAAAAATACTAAGTTAGAATGGACCATTTTCTTAGAACTTTTTATGACAACTTAGGAGGGCCTTCTAGACTTTCCACTAGTGAACCAACCCCTAAACTAAACCTAAAATGGCAACCCACCATCATTAAATAGCCCTACTTCTTCATCTTTCTCCTATTTCATTCAAAATCTAACCCTAATTTGGAAGCTTTTCCCTTAAATTGTTCTTGTACCCTTTTCTCATCCAAATTCCCCCAAATTAGTTTTATTATCTTTCCCTTGGAAAGGAGAAGACTCTATTGGCTAGCTTGGAAGGATTTGGAGCATAAGAGCTTGAGGGGATTCTAGATCTAGGAATTTGTTTATTGGGAATCCATCTCCCAGTTGGTAAGAGCTCCCTAAAACCTTCATATTTTATTTCTTTAGTGTAGATGCATTCATTTAGGACCCCCATTCTATTAGGGTGCCATTAGAGATTCCTATTTGAAGGTTTTTCTCTTTTGATTTTGATTCGATTTAGAGAAAATCCGAAATTAGGATTCTAGGGTTTGTGAGATTGATAAACTAGGTCATGCTAGTGTTGTAGACGCATGCTTGGGGTCAAGTTTGAACCCATTTAGAGTGCGTATCATGAGGGTATCGGATACGCACACCAAGCGTCAAAATGACTAAAGAGTTTTTATGCTTTAATTTTTAGATTAGAATCCTGTTTTAGGCTTACATTGTCTTGAGATTACCAATACTATGATTATCTAGTGATATTATGATGGTTTGATAGATTATTATGGATTTGGGGGTTTCCCACTTAAGAATACTGTTCACTGTGGTTTGATTTATGTATATTGGTTATGCAGTCCACTTTTAATGTTGTTAACTGTCACCTTGGGATCATTCAGACCTATTTAGCTCAGTGGTAGAGCATCAACCCTTACTTGGTTATTTCACATTTGATAACTGTTTAGTTCACTCCTTGCATCACTCCACAGGATATTGTTCACCCCACAAGTATATTATTCTGTCTATACTGCTATGTGCAATCCTTCATATTTAGAGTTTCTACATCTTGATGTATCTGTCCTCTTTAGAGTGATTCAGTCCATATATATATATCATTGTCCAGTTAGGTTCAGGTATACATGTGTTTAGCTTGGGATAGTTGGTTTGTGGGTTGTTTTTGACTGTCACACAAGTCTAGTTCTGTTCTCATATTCAGTTCTAGAGTTTGATTGCTCTGTTCTTGTTGCATTGGTCTCATTTACTGCTAAGTTCAGTCCAGTTTTTCCTATTGTTCGGTCTCTACCACTTAATTCGTTTAGTCCACATAGGTGAATGGGGATTACCAAATTGAGTTCAGCCCTTACCCATTGCATCTGACCCTCGAATGTATTATACATAGAGGTTTGTGTTCAGTCCACACTTCCATATTCTCTTTAAACCCTATTGCATTAGAAGTGTTCAATTCCCATCTCTTTGTGTCAGTCACTTGGGATCAGTGATATATAGTTGTATCGGATTCAGACCACAATAGCGTTGGGCTTAATGTTAACTGCCATGTTTCCTTTGTTCGAGCCTTGTACCTAGGAAAGTATCAAGTTAGTATCTTCTTTGTACCAACCTGAGACTCGAGTGGGGCTTTCCACCTCCCCTATTTCTAATTAGTTGGGTTACCTCATGACATAGGTAATAGCATCAATTTTAGAAGGTATATTTTTGTATTATTATAGATGATACATTGTATCCTTATTGCCTACTTGTCTCAATCATATATGTCCTACTTGTTATCAGTAAAAAGTTTTGTTTCAGTCATTACATCATGTCTATAGGCCAATGTGTTTTGATGTAGGGGCATTGATGTGTATCAGTTAGAATATGTATCAATTTTGGGAATAATGGTTCAGTCAAGTGTCATAAAGTATATCTATACTTGTATGTGAATATAGTATATCCTGTAGAGAGTAGCCTAATGTATCAGTCATAGTTAAGCAAGGTGGATGGGGGATATGTGAGGTCAGTAGAAGTAATGTGAAGAGAACTTGGTAGCAGGGGGTTCGAGTGAAGGGTCAGCAGGAAGCCTGGCCTGCTTGGAATTGTTGTTTATTTTCCATTGTGCATTGCATGTCTTCCCTGCAGAGCAGGACAACCCAGTGGCAATTGAAGGTTGCAGTAGGCAGGGCATTAGGGCTCTAGTATACCAAATTCCTTTCATTGCATTTAATTAGCAAGAACACATATTTCATATAAAGATTATAGTATATTGGTTGTGTTCATGGGGTTTTAGTTGTCATGCCCAGATTTTGAAGAATCGATAGTCGTCCCCCGGACGTGATATCGTGCGAACCTAGGTTGTGATCGCACAAAGCATAGTCATAAGATAATCCGAAACACAATATCTAAGAGAGAGCGCAGACAAATTGAACAACACATTGAGACAGAGAAACTTTAAATTTTATTGATAATAGACATCATTTATAGACTCTATTACAATCGTGTCGTACGGGCTTTACAATATGACTCGATTACAAAAGGAGTGCCGATGAGATAGCCATTCCATATATATATATCCCTCATTTACAACAAAAGTATTCTAGCCACCTGGATGCGAAGGATGCCGAGACACGACCCTTGGACTATTGCAGAGAGTCTTCAAAAGTGATGCGACGGGAGTCTTCGACGCTCGGTCGAAGCTTCAAAAGCACGAATGTCACCTTGGTCAGTTGGAGCGTTCTCCTTGATTCCTATCACCTGCAAAGAGCGAGGGTCAGTACGATCACATGTACTGGTGAGTGGCTAATTAAACCAAAGCTCTGCATTTGGTTCAAGCAGTTTTATAAAATATGTTAGCTATTTGGTGATCTTTCTAACCATCCTGATTGATTTGCATGTTAACATATTTTGAGGCAAGCATATGAAATTGTTTACATTGAGCAATTATCATAATCATCCCATGTCACGTGCGTTAGTTCAAGCAGTGAAAGGGGTGTGAAGATCACTGGCAATGTCAAGCCATCACGGACTATAGCTGGGTTAGACGGTGACCCTTTCGCGGCGTATAGCGAGCCCTATACGAAAGTTCTTGAATCATCCATGCCGATTCATTGCTGGCATTTGCTATACTCGTTCCTCCCGGGCCGAATCGGTTCCTTCGCCTAGGCAAATGTTCGAGGAAACTACACATTGTCGACAAGTTGTCCAATGACCGTTTTTGCAGATCTTGAAATAATTCTCTCTTTTTTAGTACCTTATCTTTTCTCTTTTTGGCATGAAACTTATATTTTTTGAGTAAATTACGCAATTTGATGCAGTCATTCTGAGTTTCCTTTAGCAAGTATTTCGTGAAGAATCGTGACTTAATTCATTGATTCTACACTATAGCGACAAGTATTGATTTTGTGTTTCATGATTGATTTGAAATAGTTGGTCGAGGCGAAGGAGGTCAACCACTCACCTTAGTCTTTGCTTCAGGCGATGGACTAGTTAGCTGTGCATAGACGTCGTCTACGCAATCACCTGCAATCGCATAAGCAACAGATTAGAATACTGTATTATTCAAGAAATTCGATACGAATGCGAAGTTCGAAAATGCATGCCATGAAAACCATCAAAAATATTCATGAAAACGCACTCACAAAAACCAAAGCCAAAGCAAGTGAGGCATAAAAAGCAGAGCAACGGGAGGTCTCTCCCGACTCACCCGCAAAAGCAATCCTTGAGGTGCAATCCGCTGAATATGGGACTTGATTTCGAAGAAGCCTTTCCATAATGAGAAAAAGGATATTAATTCAATCGTTCCCATTCGACCGATTAAACCGATCCCGATCTATCGGTCCCGACTGAATCGGTAGTGACAGTGTTCCTTTCTCGAGCACCCGTGGATAAAAACGGGCTACGATGTAGGGGCGGGGCACTACACCATAACCAACTAATAAAAAGTTTTGTCCTTGAAACTTAAGAATAGAACCTACCTCTACAAAAATAATGAAGACAATTTCTCCTTCATCTCTGATTCAAGTTCCCAGGTCGACTTCTCGACCGAATGATTTCTCCAGAGCATGCGGACGAGAGTGGTCGCTCGATTCTGCAGTAATTTATCTTTACGTTCTAAGATTTGGACCGACACTTCAACATATGATACGTCGGCCTTCAGCTCCAGCTAACTAAAATCTACCACGTGGCTTCGGTCGTGCATGTACTTCCGCAATTGAGAGACGTGGAAGACATTATGCACACCCGTTAGTGCTGGCGGCAGGACAATCTGATAGGTCACTGGGGCGACTTGCTTGAGTATTTCGAGCGATCCAATGAATTTCGAACTCAACTTTTCCTTTGCACCAAATCGGATAACTCCACGCATAGGCGACACTTTAAGAAATACGTGATCGCCTTCTAGAAACTAGAGGGGTCGACGATGGACATCCACATAACTTTTTTGCCGACTCTGCGCAGTCTTTAATCTTTTTCGAATGAGCTTGACCTTCTCCACGGTCTATTCCACCAGCTCCGGGCTAAGAATCCGTCGTTCTCCAACTTCATCCCAGCAAATGGATGATCTATACTTTCGACCGTACAAGGCTTCGTACGGTGCCATTTGGATGTTGGACTGATAGCTATTATTGTATACAAATTCGGCCAACGGTAGATGAACGTCCCAACTCGACTTGAAGTCAATTGCGCAGAGTCGTAACATGTCTTTGAGAATCTGATTCATACGCTCTGTTTGGCCGTCGGTCTAGGGATAGTAAGCTGAGCTGAACTACAACTTGGTACCTAGAGGCGACTAAAGGCTACTCCAGAAGCGCTATAAAAATCGTGCATCCCGATTAGAGATGATGAATATAGGGACTCCGTGCAGCCATACCATCTCGTTAAGATAAATCTGAGCCATACGATCAATGCTCAAAGTAACTTTAGTGGCAATAAAGTGCGCTGACTTGGTTAGTCGATCAACAATGACCCAGATGGCATTATTTTCCCGTGGTATCTTCGGTAGGCCAACAACAAAGTCCGTAGTGACATGATCCCATTTATATTCTAGAATGGCAAGGTTCTGTATTTTTCCGTCCGATCTCTGATGCTCAGCTTTCACATGCTGATAAGTCATGCATTACGACCTGAAGAGCGCCACATCTCTCTTCATTCTGTGTCACCAGAAGGTCGTGCGAAGGTTCTTATACATCTTAGTTCTGCCTGGATTAGGGGTGAGCAACGGTTTGGTTCGGTTCAAACCAAACCGAAATTATAAAAACCAAATTAACGAAAACTAATTTTTAGAAAACCGAAAACTGAACCGCATTAAGCAAAACTGAACCAAACTGAACCGAATTTAAAAAATTCAGTTTTTGGTCGGTTCGATTCTAAACACTCAATAATGTCAGAATCATAGGTTACACTTAAAATCTGTGAAAGATAACTAGATAAATTTTGTTTACAATCATGCCAATGTAGATGGATTAAGCATCCTCTTGTCGTCCCAAAAAAAAGCATTCTCTTCGTCAATCAAACTACTTGCAAACAAGGACGAAAGTTTTTGATCAAATACAACATCATGCAATTTTCTAGTGAACAAACCATGAAGAGAATGTGCCAATCACAAACGTAGCTAGTTACTTAAAAATACTAGCAACAAAGGAAAAGAAACACTCATATAATGAAATATAGGCCTTTCTTGGCAACAACCCATCCCACCCAAAAAAAAAGTTGGTCTTCAAAAAAGGGGATTTTGATGGGTTTAGCACTGAAAATAAGGAGTCATGGTAAGCCAAGCAGTGATGTTTGGACAAAACCAAGAAAAAATAACTTATATGTACAAAGAATAGAAGATAAGAACAATTATGGAAATAGTGGTAAATACTAAGTATAAATCATGTAGGGAAAGAGCAGCTGCTCATCTGGACGGAGAGTAGATCTGTCACGAGGCCGCCGGGGGACTCGGCCGAGGCTGCGGCGGGGAGCCTACAGAAGAGCCATCGCTCAAGCAGCCGTTGCATCGGCTAGGGGGTCATTGTGCCTGCCGGAGCCTAGGCCGAGGTCGGGCACAGCAGATCGAGGGGTGGGGCGGGGCGAGGCGAGGGCGAGGTTGAATCTCGATGGGATCTAGTGATGATGATGGTGGCTGGGCTGGCTTTGGAGAGTCTGCAGACTGGATAATGGGGAGATGATGGAAGAGGCGGCAGAGTAAATACGAGGAGCGAGAAAGTGTTAGCTAGGGCTTTGGTTTTTTCTTCATTTATATAGACTAAAGGGTATAATCGTAGCCTTTATTATAATCAATTTTCGGTTTGGGTCGTATTTTAAAATCCAAACCTGACAGTCGACCCAATAACCGAATTATCTGAAATTTGAAATTGACATCTGAACCGGTTTATTAAAAATCGAATCGAACTTCGATTTTGATCCGGTTCGGTTTGTGGTTAAGAACCAGAAATTGCTCACCCCTAACCTAGATGTAAGGTATACTTTGTATAGTGCACTTCTGTCAATATATCCTTTCTAAGTTCTGAATCGTCCGTAACGCATAGCCTACCCTTTAATCGAAGCACGACGGTATCATCTACCGCAAAGTCGGTTGCACTACCTATTGAAATTTTCTCTTGTACTTTCTTCAGGTACGGATCCTCCTTCTGAGCGATCTTGATCTGTTCTCGCAAGCTCGGCTCTAGCTGCAACTGTACCAACTGCACATCCCTGAATCAAACCCGGAGGTCGATGTCCATCTCTTCTAAGTCGCATAGCAATCTGTGGTCGATGGATAGCGAGACAATATACTTTCGACTCAGAGCGTTTGCCACAATATTCCCTTGCCCGACATATAGTTAATAGTCAAGTCACAATCTTTGATCAGTTCAAGCCAGCACCTATGCCGCAAGTTCAGTTCCTTCTATATGAATAGATACTTGAGGCTCTTGTGATCCATATAGATCGCGCATGCCATGCCATAAAGATAGTGACGCCACAATTTCAAAGCGAACACAATCGTCGCTAACTCCAAGTCATGGGTGAGATAGTTATTCGCGTGCGACTTTAGCTGTCGAAAAGCAAAAGATATTACCTTGTTTCGTTGTATCAGCACACACCCCAAACCCTGGTCGAACGTATCGCTGAAGATCTGGAATCCCTCAGTCCCTTCTGGAAGTATGAGTATCAGGACCGAGATGAGCTGTTACTTTAACTCCTAGAAGAAAGCTTCACAATCTTCTGACCATTTAAAAGCGACTCCTTTCTGAGTGAGGCGAGTTAGAGGCAATGCGATCTTTGTAAAATCCTTCACGAAGCATCGGTAGTATCCTGCTGAGCCAAGAAAGCTTCGAATCTTGCCGACTGACGTTGCCCGTTTCCAATCGACAATGACTTCAACTTTTTTTGGTTCGACTGCAATGCCTTCGGATGAAATAATGTGTCCGAGGAATGTGATGCTGCTTAGCCAAAATTCATACTTACTCTCTTTCACATACAACTGATTTTCTCGAAGGGTCTGAAGCACGGTCCGTATATGCTCAGCATGTTGCCGCTTGTCCTTCGAGTAGACGAGTATATCATCGATGAAGACTACTATGAACTTATCGAGGAAGGGTTGAAACACCCGATTCATTTAATCCATGAAAGCAGCTGGAGCATTCGTTAGGTTGAACGACATTACCAGAAATTTGTAATGGCCGTATCGAGTGTAAAAAGCTAACTTTGACATATCATCCGGCTTAATCTTGAGTTGATGGTAACCCGAGCGAAGATCAATTTTAGAAAACACCGAAGTACCCTGTAATTGATTGAACATGTCATCTTTGTGAGGCAATAGATATTTATTCTGGATGGTGGCCTTGTTTAGCTCTCGGTAATCGATATAAATATGCATTAAGCTGTCTTTTTTCTTGACAAACAATACGGACACTCCCCGTGGTGAGACGCTAAGCCGTATGATCGAGCAACTCTAGTACCTGTACTTTAAGTTCCTTTAGTTCTGCGGGGGCCATTCTGTACGGAGCTTTAGAGATCGGTCGGGTATCGGGGAACATGTCAATGGTGAACTCTATCACTGGATCAGGTGGCATGCCAGAAAGCTCGTCCAAAAACACGTCTGGGAATTCTGCCACAACGTCGGTCTAACCCGTATTTGTACCATCCTGTTCCTTGTCTCGAACAGACGCTAAATAGCCTTCATACCCAGAATGCAGCATCCTTCGAGCCAATATTGTCGAGATCACCATGCAGGTTGGTGATGCCTCACTACACGAATAACAAAATTTGGGCACTCCTGGTATATGGAAGGTGACCGTCTTTTCGGTACAGTCGATGGTTGCATTGCTAGGACCGAGCCAATCCTTTCCTAGAATGATATCGTAGTCCTTAATGTATAGGACAATCGTATCGAGACCGACCTTTTGACCACCTATACAGATGATTCTGTCTCCGCAGGCTAAGTTTGCAAGTAGTGACGTGCCCGACGGTATGTTGATGCTAAGATTAAGATTAAGGCCTAAAGGTATCACAGGAAATTTGTGTTCAACGACAAAATCTACCGATATAAAGCTATGCGTAGCACCTGAATCAAACAGTACACGAGCAGATTTGTTATTGAAATGCAGTATACCTGTTACGACTGTGTCAGATGTGAACGCTTTATCTCGGGTCATGGTGTAGACGTGGCACTGGGAATTGGGGAGACGGTCTAGGCCATTTTGTGGTACGATCTATGGAGCCCGAGGTGCTTGGCCTCGGTTTTGTTGGTGTTGCGGAGGGCATTGGTTCGTACCTTCTTTAGAGCAGTTGCGTGCGATGTGCCCTACTTGACCGTACCCGAAGCATGCTCCACTTTTCATTAGGCATTCGTTAGCCGTGTGCTCTACCTTGTGGCAGTGATTACAAACTACTCAGTTCCTCCCTTGGTTGTCGCCTCCGTTGTCGTGGTTTGGGCGCTTATGCGTATTATTACCTCTTGGGTTGCCATAGTGCTTGTTATTTTTGGTATAAACATTACCTGTGGCGACCGGGGGGTATTGAGGCTTGAGACGAAGGACATGGTTGAGTGACTCGCCCATTGTTTGATACTCGGGCACCGTCACATGAGCAAAAATGGAAGGCCTGAGGCCTACTTCGAATCTTCGTGCTCGACTCGTCGTCATTAGCAGGTAGACACTCGCAAATCGAGCCAACTTGTTGAATTCTGCAGCATACTTGCATACCGTCATGTTTTTCTATTTCAGTTGCATAAAATTATTCTCCTTTGCCTGGCGGATCACCGCAGGTAAGTACTCGACTTCAAAGGCCTTGCAGAACGTATTCCAGGAGATCAGCACGGTAGAATCATCATAACGAATGGCTTATTTTTGTACCGCCCATAATCGTGCGCGTTCAACGAAGTTAAAGTTGAGCACAAGCAACTTTCTTTGCCTAATCGATGCCGAGGAGCTCAAAGTTGTCTTCGATCTCGTCTGACCAGTCGATCGCAAGGGAAGGGTCTTCGATGCCGAAGAAGGAAGTACAAAACACCTTCTTGAAGTTGGTATAGTTGAAGGTGTTACTCTCTGGCGACACAAGCTGGGATGAAGGCTCCCCGGGTGTGACTTTAATGGGCAAGTTCACGGGTTCGACAATACGGTTGCAGAGTTCCCGTTGGTCACGACTGTTTGTACCAACTGTCGTAGCGTGTCAAGTTGCCCTTGCTGCATTTTGAACTGTGCTTTGAACCAGGCTTCAAATTGGGCTTGTCGTCTTTCGGACTGCAGGCGCAGCTTCTCACTTTCTTGTTAGAATGCTACGGCCTGCCTCTGCTGTATTTCGAGCATATGCAGCATCTGCTTCATAGGACTGCCGGAAGGTCTGACTTCGATAGGAATCCTCCTCGTTGGGTTGACGGAAGGCTCGGCTTTAGAACTACTCAAGCCGCTGGAAGCGCTCGCCTTACCCTCTGCCCGAGGTCCCGTAACTCCTGCGAAAAAGGTAACTCTTATTAGTTTCAGAAAATGTCTTGGGTTCAGCGTATGGAACAACTCATTTTATCGACACGAGGTCAACAGTTCGAAACTAGAGGCTCGAGACTGGAGGCCAAGGACGTAAAGCCGTGCTCTGATACCTATATCATGCCCCGATTCCGAAGAATCGATAGTCATCCCCGTGGCGTGATGTCGTACGAACCTAGGTTGCGATCGCACAAAGCATAGTCATAAGGTAATCCGAAACACAATATCTAAGAGAGAGCGCAGACAAATTAAACAACACATTGAGATAGAGAAACTTTGTATTTTATTGATAATAGACAATATTTACAGACTCTATTACAATCGTGTCGTGCGGGCTTCACAACATGACTTGATTACAAAAGGAGTGTCGATGAGATAGACGTTCCATACATATATTCCTTATTTACAACAAAAGTATTCCAGCCACCTGGATGCGAGGGATGCCAAGACATATTCCTTGGACTGTTGTAGATAGTCTTCAAAAGTGATACAACAGAGTCTTCGACGCGCGGTCGAAGCTTCAAAAGTACGAACGTCGCCTTGGTCAGTTGGCACGTTCTCATTGATTCCTATCACCTGCAAAGAGCGAGGGTTAGTATAATCACATGTACTGGTGAGTAGCTAATTAAACTCAAGCTCTGCATTTGGTTCAAGCAGTTTTATAAAATATGTTAGCTATTTAGTGATCATTCTAACCATCCTGA
This sequence comes from Iris pallida, assembly GCA_029216955.1. Lineage (NCBI taxonomy): Eukaryota > Viridiplantae > Streptophyta > Magnoliopsida > Asparagales > Iridaceae > Iris > Iris pallida. Next base: position 9,982,733 of record JANAVB010038613.1, read on the forward strand.
TTGATTTAAATGTTAACATGTTTTGAGGCATGCATATGAAATTGTATACATTCAGCAATTATTATAATCATCCCGTGTCATGTGCGTTAGTTCAAGCAGTGAAAGGAGTGTGAAGGTTACTGGCAATGTTAAGCCATCACGGACTATAGCTGGGTTAGCCGGTGACCTTTTTGCGGCAGGTAGCGAGCCCTATGCAAAAGTTCCCGAATCACCCGTGCTGATTCATTGCTGACGCTTCCTATACTCATTCCTCCCGGGCCAAATCGATTCCTTGGCCTAGGCAACCGTTCGAAGAAACTACACATTGTCGACAAGTTGTCCAACGACTATTTTTGTAGATCTTGAAATAATTCTATCTCTTTTTTAGAACCTTATCTTTTCTCTTTTTGGCGTAAAACTTACATTTTCTGAGTAAATTACTCAATTTGATATAGTCATTCCGAGTTTCCTTTATCAAGTGTTTTGTGAAGAATCGTGTCTCAATTTATTGATTCTATATTATAGCGGCAAGCATTGATTTTGTGCTTCATGATTGATTTGAAACAGAGGGTCGAGGCGAAGGAGGTCAGCCACTCACCTTAGTCTTTGCTTTTGGCGAGGGATTAGTTGGCTGCGCGTAGACATCGCCTACGCGATCACCTGTAATCGCATAAACAACTGATTAGAATACTGTATTATTCAAAGAATTCGATACGAATGCGAAGTTCGAAAATGCAACCATGAAAACTATCAAAAATATTTACGAAAACGCATTCATGAAGACTAAAGCCAAAGTAAGTACGACATAAAAAGCAGAGCAACAGGAGGTCTCTTCCGACTCAGCCGCAGAGCCAATCCTCGAGGCACAACTCGCTGAATATGGAACTTGATTCCGAAGAAGCCTTTCCATAACGAGAAAATGATCTTAATTCAATCGTTCCCGTTCGACCGATTCAACCGATTACGGACTATCAGTCCTGACTGAATTGGTAGCGACAATGTTCCTTTCTTGTGCACCCATGGATGAAAATATGGCACAATGTAGGGGCGGGACACTACATTAGGAGGGTATCGTGGTATTGTGTGTGTGTATCATGAGTGTATCAAGGTATATAGTGAGTATCCTGTGAAGCACACTAAGTGCTTGATAAATGGACTATAGTGGTGTGTCTTATAGCCATGGCTTTGTGAACATCCTTTATAGAGCTTTCTGAGTGATTTTTTATTACAACTGCAGACTGTATGTAGATGATATTCAGTTTCTAAATAGGCAAGCCAACATAGAAGTAGTAGTGGCAATAGGCTGCTACCCTTTTGCAGCATAACATGCCAAGTTAGCATGTGCACCAATACAAGGAGGAATATGAGGTATTGTGTTTGAATATTGGTTGAGTGTGTGAGAGGAATGTGCAGGATCATAGAGGTATATACTTTTGTAGGCAGTTGCAGCCTATATAAAGGTGTATATATACGATAGATGTGCTATAGGGACACCTAGTAGCAGGGAGCAATGACTTGAGTAGCCATTCTCATTTCAGTCCCTTAGTTGTGAGATTTCAGACCCTTCTTCATGATTAACCTACCATTGAGTTCAACCTTTATGAAAACTCTATTAGTTCACTCTTAGTATCAATCAATTTTTAATTTACACTATAGGCCAAGGTAGTGTGTGAGGTAATCTTAATAGCTAGTTGTAGAGGGAAACTTAGATAGTAGATGGATGGGAAGAGGATACATGTATTTTCTTATCGGTTTATTTATCTATTTAAGTATCTATTCTTCTATCTATCTATCTATCTATCTATCTATCTATCTATCTATCTATCTATCTATCTATCTATCTATCTATCTATCTATCTATCTATCTATCTATCTATCTATCTATCTATTTATCTATCTATCTATCTATCTATTCATGTACATGTCTATTCTTTTATGTATCTAGCTATCTATATATATTGGTAAGATAAATGTGGTATTAGTTTAAAGTTTTACATAAGTGGAAAGGGTAGGTAATTAGCTCTAACTATTGGTTGTATGTTAAGGTGGTAGAGAAGGATTAGTATATTGCATTGGAGGGTCTATGATTAATACCATATAGGTAGCTAACTAGGGTAATTGACCTAGTTTGACTTGCATCGACCTAGAATAGGCCTAAAAGCATATAATTAGTGCATTAAAACATATTGTTTACTCTAGAACACCAAATAACTCTGTATATCTCAAATACAGGTTTTTGTGACACCACTTTGGGCATCCATCCTCATTTATTGCTCTGGACCGTATGCGAGTACATTCTCTGATAGTTTTTATTTAATAGATGATTATTATGATTCAGCTTCTACTATAGTTCTATTTGATTCTCTGACATAATACATATTGGTATTTTTGGATCCATTGCATGTGACACATATACTTTACTTGTCTGGCCTCTATTTTTGGAATCACTCACTAAAATCATCTTTCTAGAATCTCCGACTGGCATTACATTACTCTGGCTGGACTTGTATTCGATTTGCGTGTCGTGTTATGGATTTACTTGTACTTATTGGGCGGAGAAATACTTGAGTAGACATGTAAACATTTCCAATCATCTGGAACCATCCCTACTGGTCTAATCTAGAAAGATAGCCATCGTACGCTTGTCAAGCGTGCGATGTGCCGTATTTACCCCTAGCCATTTATATGTCGAAAGCGGTATTTCAAAACACACTGGTTTAGTGTCTTGTACTGGACTCATACTGGAATCACACTTGACTCACATTGTACTGCCTGGACTCATATCACATTGTTCTATTTCAGATATCTCTATTTACAGCCTACAGTACCATGCTCCCCTGATTTACTATATTTACTCTCCTATACAATAGTCAACTATTGTTCTATTTCTTTTCATGTCTCAAACTTTCCATGTTCATCAAGTATTACTTGATATAATTGCTTTATAGTCTTTGTCATTTATTTAGAACTGCTAGAGGAGATGTGCTCGTTCCATCATGACTGGATATATTTTTTAGATGATTGCTCAGAGGGTCAGTGTGTAGTGCCCCATCCCTATATTGTGCCTTATTTCTGTCCATGGGGTGTGCGAGAAAGGAATATTGTCGCTACCGATTCAGTCGGAACCGATAGATCGGGATCGATTGAAACGGTCGAATGGGAACGATTGAATTAAGATCATTTTTCTAGCTATGGAAAGGCTTCTTCAGAATCAAGTCCTATATTCAGCTGGTTGTGCCTCGAGGATGGTTACTGCGGTTGAGTCGGGAGAGACCTCCCGTTGCTCTACTTTTTATGTCGCACTTGCTTCTTTAGTTTTGGTTTTCTGAATGTATTTTCGTGAATGTTGTCGATGGTTTTTATGGCTTGTGTTTTTCAAACTCGTATTTACATATCGAACTCCTTGAATAATACATTGTTCTAATCAGTTGCTTATGCGATTTCAGGTAAACACGTATGCGACAATTAGCACGACCAACAAGTCTCTCGCCTCGAACAAAAATCAAGGTGAGTGGCTGACCCTTCTCTTCTCAACCCCCTTCTTAGTTCAATCAATAACATTAGTGCTAATGAAATGATAGATGCAAGGGCACATATACGTCTACTTATCTTATAAAACTGTGTTGAACAAAAGATTGACTCATTGAACAAATTGATGCTACGAGAAGGCGGGACACGATAAAATGATTAAGTTCTAAAAAATGTAGACCATGCTTAAGTAACTAAATTGTTCTAACACGGTCTTGGACAACTTATCGACAAGGTAAAAGTTTTCTTGAGCGGCACCCGGGGCCACGGGACCGTTTCGTCCTAGGGGAAACACGGTATAGCTGTGCTGGTTAATAGTATGGGTTAGACGGGGACTTTCAGCTGGGCTCGCTACTTGTATTAAAAGGGCCCCGACTAACAAAAGCTATGAGTCCAGGATGGCTTGTTGTGTCAGTAACCAAACACACATAATTTGCTCACGCTATATTAGTGATAACAATTAACAAGAAAGAACATGGTAAGTCTTACATTGCACGACACGCTCTGTCGTGGGTAAGTTCTAGCATAATTTATATTATGCATGTCATATGCTTGTCTGAAATTCATTAGGATGGTTAGAAAGATTCACAAAACTAAGTCATATAAACTCTCTAACCAAATGAGAGCATAGAACTTAATTTGCCACGCACCAGTCCAAAGTGTAATGTATTGATCCTCGCTCCCCACAGGTACCCCGAACCAAGAAGGGCGTACCATTTAAGCTTAAGGCGACGCAAGTACATTTGAAGCCTCGTCCGTGTGTTGAAGGCTTGTTTTGATCCTTTTGAAGACTCCATATTCAGTACAGAAGAAATAATGTCTCGATTCCCTACGATTCCAGATCTTTGGAAATGTTTTGTTGTAAATAGGGATGTAATGTATGGAACGACTATCTCATCATGCATTCATTTTGTAATCGAGTCATGTTGTAGCCGCGAGGCAAATGAATGTAACAGAGTCATGTAAATGATATTTATTATAAATAAAAGAAAAGTTTCTTCTGTTTTCAAATGTGTTTGTTAAATTTTTCTGCGTACTCTACTTGAGGTTGTATTTCGGATAACCTTATGACCATGCCTTGTGCGATCGCAACTTAGCTTCGTACGGCATCATGCCCGGGAGACGACTATCGATTCTACGTAATCGGGGCGTGATATAGTGGTATCAGAGCACGACTTTACATTCTTTGTCCTTCCGTCTAGAGTCTCAAACCTTTGACCTCGCATCGATGAGATAAGTTGTTCCATACAATAAGTCCATAACATTTTGAAACTGATGTGTGTATCTTCGTATTATAGAAGTAACGAAACCCGTGGCAGAAATGGCGACCAAGCAAGAACAAAGTGCTTCGAGCGGTTCGAGCAGCTCACGGGCCGGATCTTCTAACAATGCCATCGAGAGGATGCTGCGCATGATGGAGGTGCAACAAAAATAGTCCGAGAACCGACATCAGCAGACGAAGGCTCGACAGGCCCAATTCGAAGCTCGCTTCGATGTCCAAACCAAGATACAACAAAAGCAGCTTGATACTCTACAGCAGATCATCCAAACGATAGTAGCCAACGAAAACTCTGCAACTGTTCCTACTGTCACCGAGTCGACGGGTCAACCCATCGAAGTCGATTGAGAGTAGCCCGAACGTCAACCTGCGGCACCGAGAAGTTACAACTTTGAAGTGTCAAAATTCAAGAAAGCGTGGCGCACCTCCTTCAGCGGCACCAAGGCCCTTCTATGGCAATCGATTGGTTGGAAGAGCTGGAAGATCACTTCGAGCTCCTCAACATTAAAGAATCCAAGCAAGTTGTCTGCGCACAACTTCAACTACGTTTGAATGCGTACGACTGGTGGGCCATACACAAACGAGCGATCCGATGCGACAATAACTCATCGTCGATCTCTTGGGCTACGTTCCGCAAAGCCTTTGAAGTCGAGTACCTTCCCTCAGCCGTTTGTCAAGAGAAGGAAAATGAATTCATGCAGTTAAAGTAAGGGAACTGGATAGTACAACAGTATACGATGGAGTTCAACAGATTATCCAAATTTGCTGGTACATTTCTTCATACAGAGGAGTATCTTGTACGACGGTTCGAAGTGGGTCTGCAGCCCTTTATTGCTGCTCATGTGGCAGTTTCGGAGTACAAGACCACGGGCGATGCTCTAATTCATGCTCTCCACCTTGAGAGCCAGTACCCTCCCGTTGCTGCCGACGTTGTGCACCATTTCAACCACAAACGTCCTAGCTATACGGGAGACAACAATCACGCGTCAAAGCATCCAAATAATGGCAGCTATAAGGGACAGAACCCGTTACCTCGTTGTACCAAATGTAACTACTTTGGACACAATACCAACAACTGCTTTGTCTTCGATGGGGCATGCTTCTTTTGCGAACAAAGGGGTCACCGAGCTCGAGACTGCATGGCCCGAGGACAAAATCGTAATGCCCCGTCACATCAAAACTGTCAAGAAAACTGAGGACAGGTGCCCTGCCCTCCTCAAGCTACGCACCCCAATGGCCAAGACTGTAACTCTTCTTTCCAAAAATTTTGAAATAATTTTTTATTATTTATTTGATTTAAATGATGATTTTTAGAATTTTATAAATAATTAATTAGTTAATTATTATGATAGATGACTGTAGTCCTGGTTAGGAATTTGAGTACAAGGTGACTAGAAATCGTGGCACGAATAGTGCAGTGGTGTACCTTGGCTAATGTTTTAGCCATGGTAGGGAAGACCGAGCCATAAGTGTGTCATAACTAGAAAAAATGGGCCAAGTTGTGATATAACCATTACAAATAATTTAATTATTTATTATTAATATTATTTGACTTTTAGGTGACCCAATTGTACCAAACTAGCTCGAACTGGACCCGAAATGAGCCCAAGCCCATGTGGTCGTGTAGTGCGACCAACAGTGTCCATGTGGATATATAGAGGTGTATAAAACCATAGCTCATTTTATAATCTAATGAGTAACCATTATAAACGGTATTTAATATATTAAATGTTGTTATTATTATTTTATATATTTTTATTAGTTCAAAATATAATAATATTTTCTGGAAAATACCATTTTGGAAATTGGGACCTTTGACTAGAACGAAATAGGTATATACATATATATTGTGTGTGTAATAGATTTAGTAGATTTGAAATGAGAAATCAAGTTGTTATATATATACATATATATTGTGTGAAGATATATATTAATATATATATATACAAGGAAGGTTTTGTTATATATATATATATATATATATATATATATATATATATATATATATATATATATTATATATATATATATATACATACATACATACATACATACATAAATTACTTAGCCATTTAACTATAGAGAGACACTCAATACAAGTATACCTAGAGGAAAAAGGGAAAAAAGAAGAGAAAAAGAAAATAGAAAACAGAACAAATAAAAAGAAAACAAATGAACCCAAACCCAGGCCAACAAGGCCACAGCCCAGCCCAACCAAAATTCTTTTCACGCATAGCAGCCGACCCCTTGAACGATCGAGCGGTATACATATATATGAACCAAGAGAGGGAAACGACACAAACCCTAACCTGACGGCGCGCCACCCTCCCCGACACCCTGGGTGGCCCCCTGCAATTGTGCACCATCGTGCGAATCGCGGGATGGCGATAGAACCCGTGCACACGCGACAGAACAGAGATGCGACAGCAGCAGTAGCACGCAGCACCGACCCAAGTTTATGACAAGATTTCTCATCACACAGTGGATCATTTTTCAATCCAATTGATCAGGTGGATAGAGAACATATACACCTTCATTTCCCTTTAAGTAGAATCGATTTTAACGTGATAGATTGTCCAAAATAATCCCTCAAAAATCCCGAAAAACTGTTCCAAAATGAACAAAATTTCAACTCATCGAACCTGTTTTGGAAGACGTTTTACGAACAGAATATTGGTGATTTACAAAATCCACCTGAAGGCATTTATTAACAACATATAGGAGTCCAAAACTTTTTTGTACTTTATGATTTCATCGCATATCTACTAAATTATTCGTCTCCCAAAATTGTGAAAAAATGTTTTCAAAATAATTGAAAATCTAGAAAATCCCTCCGATACGACATACGTCCCGCCAAATCGGGCAACATGATCGCAAACTGAAAGCATCGAAAGGTGCGTATCGACTTCGCGGACGTGTGGACTTTGACGAAATTTAAATTGGTTGCGTGTGCGCGACGAATCTGATGCGTATCCGTCAAAATTAACCATATTGGCCACTTTGCAAAAACCATAATTACTTTATGGACGTTCGTCAGATCGAGACTAAACTTATGCCAACAGGACCGTATTATTTTTTTTTGTCCGGTATGCTCGGTTTGGTCTGATTCTGAGATAGTTGATCGGATCGCCGTTTTGTGGGCCCCACGATCCGACTCAACGGGCAATTTTGTGCACGGTCCGCCGAAATCCAACTTTAGACATACGGTTGGATTCGTATCATCAAAACAAATCCATAGACATGTAGTTTGACGACTTTAGAGACCATTGACTCTGGCATGCTTTTCGGTGCAAAGCGGATCCAACGACAGACATCGTTTTAGCCCAAAATGACTGTTTTGCCCTTGTATCTAGAATTGGACTTATGGGTAAGCTATCTTAGTTAATTTGACTAATCTGAACTCGTTGGTAACATCTATTTCAGCTTTCGGAGACGGTTGTGAGATTTAGACTTTATAGCTTACTAGTTGACGGTATATTGTTGGTTCTTCGTGCTACCACCAGGCAAGTATACCTTGTCTCTCTCTATAGTTTATTTACATGCTTATTTATATTATTATTTAGTTTTACTAGTTGATTATTGACATGTGATTTGTACATCATGCATGCTAGTATATATATAGTTTTTGTTCATAATTAGCTTTGTAGTTCATGTTGGATTTGTTCTCCCATGTATCTTGACTGAGTTGTATCGTGTCATAGGATGAGTAAGTCATAACGAAACTACTGTACTTTGTATTATTGAAGCTAACCTGTGAGTCCACATTAGGGGCGAGGGTTAGTAGTTATCTGTACCTTGATTCCTGAAGCTAACCTGCGAGTCTACACTAGGGATGAGGGTGATTCTTGAAGCTAACCTGCGAGTCCACACTAGGGGCGAGGGTTAGTAGTTGTTCAAACCTACGAGTCCACACTAGGGGCGAGGGTTTGAGTATCCGATTGATTATATGTTGACATCGTGACATTGTGTTATCTTATTCTCCTCCAACAGTTCGTTTATGTGTAGTGGTTCTCCCAATCGTGTATAGTCATATTTTTGTGTTGATTAGTTTTTTCCTGTTTATATCCTGTATTTACTTTAGTGCATGATAAACTGTTAGATAGGCATGTTGTTATGTATCTTGCTATGTCCCCTGAGGACCTGATGATCTCTTCAGGTTTAGCGATTACATGGAGTTAGTTAGCTGAGCAGGATGGTAGATGATTGTGATGCACTTGTAGGATCCAGGTATTGATATTACATTTATTATCCGTTCATGCTTTCATTCCTTATCATGATATACACTGCTTGTTAGCTTACTTTATAGACTCATGTTATTTCTTGGAGTCTATACGGACATGTATGCTAGTGGGCTGCAGACCACGACCCATAGTGTTCATTCGTGTTTCGTATTCTTATTGTAGATTGAGATATAGTTCGCCTTGCTATGATTAGGCACATTACCATAGTCCAGACAGCGTTTACGTATTCGAGTTGGACGGGAGTCCGCTGATACGTAGTTGGCTTGCTTACGAGCTCACGTCCGAAAAGCGGGTACGGGTCGTGACAAAGACCGCCGTCACGTCTACGCCATAACTCGAGATGAAGCGTTCGCCTCAGATACAGTCATAATAGGTATACTATTTTTCAATAATAAACTTGCTTATGTACTGTTTGATTCAGGTGCCACGTATAGTTTCATATCGGCAAACTTCATCGTCGAGCACAAAATTCCTGTGACACCGTTAGGCCTTGATCTTAGCGTTCACATACCGTCGGGCATGTCACTACTAGAAAACTTAGTTTACAAAGACAGAATCATCTGTATAGGAGGAAAAAAGGTCTATCTTATTGCGATAGTTCTCGACATTAAGGACTACAACATCATTCTGGGAATAGATTTGCTCGACCCTTGTAATGCCACCATTGACTGCATAAGAAAGAAGGTCACTTTCCACATACCGGGAGTGCCCGAATTCTGCTACTCGTGTGGTGAAGCATCGTTGACCTGTATGGTGATCTTGATAATTTTTTCTCGGGGGATGCTGCATTCAGAATGCGAAGGCTACTTAGCGTCCGTTCAAGACACGTGACAGGATGGTGCAAACGCGGGTTAGATCGACATTGTGGCAGAATTTTTTGACGTGTTCCCGGACGAGCTACCAGAAATGCCACCTGTCACAACCCGCACCCATATATACGGGTACGAATACATGGGCCACGCCCAGCCTACGCTACAGCGTCTACGTAGAGCGTTGTCAAGTACCCGATACTAACTACAACATCTAAAAGATCCATAACTATAAAGGTACTCATATCACATCATAAAAGCTAAGAAAGATAGGACAAGAAATAATAACAATATCACTAGAACAACTAGAATCTACAAAGGATCATATGAGGCAAAAATGAAACGAAAGAAAAATAATAGCAAAACTAAATAACTACCAGGCCTAGAACTCCTGGGAGACAACTCACGGTGAAAGAATATCGAGATCCGCCTCAGCTAGCCACATCCTGTAGTCCAATAATAAGGGCATAACAACTCCTAAAATATTATCAATGTATCCAGTCAGGATGGGAACGAGTACATAAACTAATAGCAGTTCCATATGAATTGACAAATTCTATAAGAGACAATTATAATAAAATATCAAGACTGAAAATAAAGTAGTATATGTAAAACTGGATATCATGTCTGGGTATGAAATACTGGAATATAGAACAGTACAGTAATATCTGATGTATAATGTAAGTATAAACATTGACTTGTGATATTAGAGCATTGTGTGATCGGCTTGGGTCAAGATCAGGCTCTTCCATTTGACCGGCTATGGTGCAAAAACAAGCGCAGGTAAACCTGGAGATCAGGCTGGCCAAAATGGAAAGCTATGGTGCAAGTAGTATCAGGTCAGGCTTTACCCTATGTGAGGCGAGGGTAAATCTATGATGCAAGTAGTAACCAGTAGGGTATGATCACATAATCTCTAACAACTCCCCATCCCCGAGTAGTATAATAGATCCGGACATGTCACGTCATGATGCAGGATTCTCTAAGAGGTTAGCAAATCCCTGTAGGAATTGGCGTCTATACAAGTACAAGAAAAACAAGATCGAACAATGTACCAATATACCATGGTAACCCAGAAATGACATCTCATGACATGATCCGACGTATACTAGTCCGTGTACTATCGTGTCGGAAATCAAGTAAAATACTACAACTGAATCAGATATAGCAGATATCAAGATAATAAATTTACAGGAGACCTAACATGAATTTACAGGGTTACTTAGTGTTCTAGAGTAAACTATATATATAAATACATTAATTCTATGCTTCTAGGCCTATTCTAGGTCAAACTCAGTCAAACTGGGACAAAGGTTGACTTACAGTTGACTTTGGTCAACTGGTCAACTTCTAGGCCACTCTAGGTTAAACTAGGTCAAAGCTAGTCTTTATAATCATCCACATAGACAACTGGTCAATTTCAGTAATATGAAATCACTGGAATCGACGTATCTCAATTTCGATGCACGGATCTTAAAATACGAACCAAAAAGAGAAGAATTATAACAAATGGTGATAGGTAGGGTGAAAACCTACAGATGTTGTCGGATGATGAAACAAACATCACCAACGTGTCCAAAATGGTCAAAATAGCTAGAATATCCGATCCATAAGTCCAATTTGGATACAAGGGCAAAAAGATAATTTCGAGTCAAAACGGTGTCTGTGTCGAACCCACTTTGTATCGAAAAATATGCCAGAATAAAAATTCTCAAAATCTAGCAAAATATATGTCCATGAATCCAGAATGACGATACGAACTCAACGGTATATCCAGAATTGGATTCCGATAATCCGATCTCAAAATGGCACATTGACCCGGATATTGGAATCCGATTTGTACGGAGATGCGTGTCAGAGCTAATGTCCACAAAACTCAACAAATTATATGTCAACGAGTCCAAAATGACGATATAAACTCAACGGTATATCCAGAATTGGATTCCGATGAGCCGATCTCAAAAAGATCCATTGACTTTGATTGTGGGGCCCGCCTTGTACCGAAATACGTGCCGGGGCCTACGTTCTCCAAATCTAACAAACTTTATATGAAATCAAGTTAGAACGATGCCACGAGTCTATTGGTGGTGTCAGAAATTGAATCCGGCATCCCGGGTTCAAAATTAGGATTCTATAAGTTGGAAATTATGAATTCGGACAGCCAACTTTGGCGTCAAATTCAACAAATCAAACAAGATCACAATGAAATGAAACTTGAGGGACAGGAAGAGGGCTATACCATCTACGCACAGGAACTGGTGGCACGCCAAACGGAGCTGCGATGGCGAAGATACGAGCCGACGAAGTTGGCCCCGTAAAACTGTCCAAAAATAGTATAATTTAAAGTGTCAACTTGGCGGCCGATTTTGATATATCAAACGAGAAAATTAATGGATGAAATTTGAGGAAGAGGTAGATCTATATACCGAGATTGTGACGGAGTAAAGATTTCGTCGATCCAACAGTCGGATCTCTCGAAAAACGTGTACGAAGTCGTTGCGACGGAACGCCATTCTGAATTCCATTTCGAGCGCATCACGACGGGATTTCGTGCGAAATGCACCAATAGCCTACGTATTGCGTCGGGGAGGAGGAGGACGGTGTAACACCCTGTTTTCAGAATTTGGGGATTTTTAAAAAATTATTATTTTTATTATTTAATAATGGTGATTAGGGCATGATATGGTTTATAGTGATTATTAGTGTAATTAGAGCCATCTTCTAAGTCATGTTAAGTCATGACTTATGACTTTGTGATTTTGGTTAGTATAACTTAGTGTAAACCCTAGTTTTCCTTAACCTCGAAGTTGCTATGACCATGTGAGCTTAGTCATAGGCTTAGAACCTCGAATTAGTGATTTTTAGCCTAAAGGGTATTTTGGTAATTTTCTAGGATTTATTTGGAATTATTTGTAATTATGTGATTTTAATATTATTTAATTATTGTTAAGTGTCATGAGAGCCCCTAACCTAGTCTAGCCCTAATCTAGAGGTTAGCTACTAACCTAGAATGACTAAGAGGAATGATATTTGTCATGGGATAAAGTGAAATAAATATCTAGTTACCTTTATTTGATATTTTGCTTAAACCATGCAAAATATCTTAAACCTTTACCTAAAGTCCTTCCCTTAGCTTGGAAGCAACCCAAGGACAACCCCCCCCTACCCCATGGCAGCCAAGAAACCACCCCTTGCTACCCCCTCTCCTATATAGTTAACACTTAGTTCAAGAGTTCAAGTTTCATGAGAAAAGAACTCTTGAAAAACCAAGAAAAACCCTTCCACTTCACATAGCCATAACCTTGTCATTTCTCAAGCTTTGGACCTCTAGTTTCTTGCATTAGGACACTAGTATTCTGAGGAAGCCTAGGGAGAATAGCTATCCAAGTTTCATCAAGCAAGGACTCATCAAGCTAGGGGACACACACTCCTCATTTTGGTGTTTTTTTCAAGAAAACCACATTGAGGTAAATATATCTAAACCTAGTTATTATACTGGTTTTTCTTCATTATTGCATGCATATAGTTATAATATAGTTGTGGGTAGGGTTTGGTACAATTTTAGGATTGTTTGGTGTCGTGTCGGACACGTATCCTACTTGTAAAACTCTAATTTTTGCTCACTGTTTTGATCACTGTCATAGTATATATACACACTGTTTTCCAATTCTTTTTGAACCAAAACCTAGCCTAGCTAACCCTAAACCTAACCCTAAAACACTGAGCACGTTTTGAGCTTGTGTCGTGTCCAAAACTGGACACAAAGCTCTCGGACACAACACTGTTTAGACACTGCTTTTACACTATAAATGTGCCCTGCTACCACAGTGTCCAAACACACTCTACACGCCACTTGGACACGTCAAACTTGACACACGACATGGGGCACTGACTGACAGGTCATCCCCAAAGTTTGGGATGACCTCGTGTCGTGTCGGACACGGAATCGTCCCCGCAAGGGTCATTCAGTGCACAGTGTACACACACAGACACTCGACTTTGAGCGTGTCGTGTCCACTCTACACGACACTTGGGCACCTCGTGGTGACACGAGTGTGTAGCCCTACACGTGGCGTACACATGGACACGAGCACGTGGTGTGTCGAGTCCTGTGTCGCGAACACGAGACGCACGACCGCGTGCACGACGCAGTCTGAAACGCGCGTATCAGTCGTGTTTTCACGACTGATACGGTCTTCGTACCGTGTCCTGGATCAACGTGGACACGGTACAGGGTGTTGGACACGTGCACAACCCCTAGGTGAACATTCGTGCACGAGCACGAGACACGAGAGTGTGTGTGTCGTGTCCTAGGGTGAGTTGCACGCGTGCACGATACTGTGTGTGTGCGTGTGTATCAGGTTTACCCGAGTGGTTGTTTTGTGAGTTGGACACGTCGTGTCGTGTCTATACTCTGTGTCAGGCACCTAGGACACTAGTATATGTGTGGGGCTAGTGTTACCAACCTAGGGATTCGAGCCTTAGCTCGTTTTGGTGTGAGAAATCGGGTTTACCTAGTTAGCCTATGCACAGTCCTATTTTTCCAGATTTTGTATTATTTCCAGTTTTCTAAAAACGAATTTCAAATCTAATTTTGGTATGATTAATACATGTATATGTGTATTTCAGTGTATAAATATATAGTATTTAGGTATGTGTGTGTGTAGGAGGAAATTTGGTGTGTATACATGTATATACATGTGTATATACATGTGTGTGTATATGGGTGTGTGTGTGCACTGTGTGGTGATTTGGGGGAGGGACTGTTTTCAGTTCCAAAACTGGAACACCCCTTTTTCCCCCATTTCCTGTGTGTGCCCATTTCATCTCTCTCACTGTTAGCTCCCTCTCTCTCACTGTCATTCTCACTGTCTCACAGCCTCTCTATCTTCCCTTCCCTCTATATATATATATATGAAATATATGTATAGTTATATATATATATGTATTGTGTATATATATATATACATGATATATATGTATATTGTATTAGGTCTCTATATGTATATGTAGTGTATTATATACATATGGTTGTATTATATATGATATTCATATATGGGCATGTGGGTAGTAGGTTAAATAGTGTATGACTATATGTATAGATATATATATGTGAGACTTTTAGTTATAGGTTTATGTGGAAACCTAGGCTAAGGCCTATGGCCAAGGTTATTGGCCTATGGTTGGGGTTAACCCTAAAGGCCAAAACCCTACTAGAAACCCTTGTTGACTAAGGGTTGACCAAAGTCAACCTTAGGTCAAAGTTGACCTAGTTAACCTAGAAATGACTAGGAATGACCTAAAACAACTAGTTTGACTAGTTTGACTAAAACCCTAACTAGTTTAACTAGTGTTGACCTAGCTTTGACTTAGGGTTGACCATTGTTGACCATGGTTGACTAAAGTCAACTATTGGTCAAACCATGACCTAATTGACCTAATTACCCTAACTGACTAGTCTTTGTTTGACCAATGCCTTAGCTGGTCTAAGTTGATCTAGACTTGATCCAGATTGATCATGTTGACTAGTATTTGACTAGTTTGATTAGAGTGTTGACCAGGAGTTGACTTTAACCTAGATTAAACTTGTTTGACCTTGTTTGATCTTGTTTGACCTTATTTGACTTAGTATGACTTCCTGTGACTTAGTTTGACTATTAGAGTTGACCAAGAGTTGACTTTTGACCAGTTTGACCTAGAATCATGTAGTATGCATTGTATACTTTATTTTTACCATTGTGGATACATTGTGACTTGTATTGCTCTGATTAGGAGCCAGACACCTCTCCTCAGACAGTATATCCTCTTCAGACATTCAGTTATCAGGCGAGTACATTCTCTGACCGTTTCATACTTGTTCAGGCTTTACTTCTCGCTCTAGATTACTTTACTTGTTGCTGTCACATTGTAACACGGATTGGTACTATATGGATCTTTACATGAGATGTTATCCCCCTCGGGAGCATCGGGTACTTCATGTTATGTGTGTTTCACTATCATCATGTACACCCATGCTTTCATTATTCATGTACACTCATGTGATCATGTACTCTCATGTTTACTGAGCTCTCATGTATACTATCATGTGCACCCTTTCATGGGCCCCATGTGATATCATGTACAATAACGTAACTTGTATAGATCCTTGTGTATTGATTGGGGTACGGGGGAGTAGAAGTGGACATGTGAATAATTCCAAAGTAGTGTAGTCATGTACAAACTCAGTAGTATAGTCATGTATAAATTCTAGCCATTCACATGCCTATCTTGTGCTCTACATCACTAGTCACTACAGTTCTCTATATACAGTAGATATTTCATTACAGCTATCTCTTTTACAGCGTATATTTCCTTTCAGCAGTTCATGTATCTTACTCTATTGCCTGTATCGTATTTCCTAACCTGCTATGCACTGCGTGAGATGTATTGTGCTCGTTCCCGTCCTGATTGGACCTGTTGAAAATATTACAGAGGATGAGGATGAGGCCCTGGTGTCTACCTATTATGGAGCAGGACTAGATGATACTTATGTTGTGGACCCTCAGCAGGATCCACCTGCAGCTGAGGATATTGCCCCAGTAGCCTAGACCAGTTTAGTCTAGGCAGTCTTTTCTATATTTACTTTTTGTCTCACTTTCTGTGTTGTATTTTGAGATGTGGAGATGTATAGACTCTTAGACTTATTGTATTATGAGTTGACATTCTGGATGTTATGTATCTTAGACACTTAGACATTTTTATCTATGCTATGGTTCTCTTTGAGTTACTATCTATCTATCTGTTCTTCATTCTTCTACCCTAGATGTGATTGAGATGTATATTGTTATGTCACCTCCATTCGGAGAGTATAAACTGTACAGGTACTTTTATATGGTTAGATGATTGACCTAGGACAGCGTTCTACCGCCGATACTGCGGCGTAGGCTGGGCGTTGTTACGTCCTCGTACCCTGACAGTGGGTGCGGGTCGTGACAGACGGCGAGGAGGAGTTCGCTCGAGGGTGCACCCAGAGTCAGGGGGTCCACGCGACGGCGCGCGACGGCTGGTCGCGGCTGCTGCTGCACGTACTTGCTGCTGCTTCTGTGCACGCTGCTGCTTCTGCGCTATTGGCTGCTACTGCAGTTGTTCGTCCATGGTTGGTCAAACCATAGCAGGCCGAAGGGAGGAAGGAAAATAAGGAGAAAGTGGAAGGAGTGGTGGTTGTAGTGGTGGTGCTCGGGGTAGTGGCGATGGTGTGGTGGTGGTGTAGATGACGGTAAGAATGTTGGTGGGGGTGGGAGTGTGGATGATGGTGATGGTGGTGTAGTTTGTGGTGGTGAAGAAGAATAGGAGGAGGGGGAGCCTGGCCTAGGGAGGAGGAAAAAAGAGGTAGAATTGAGGGTAAGAGGGCTCGGCCATGGAGATGCTGAGTTTGGCTGAGAGTATTAGGAAGATATGAGAGAGATATTGAGTGAGTGAAAAGAAAGAGAGAGGGATAAGTTGGAAAAGTAGCGAGAGAAAAGAAATTTTCTTTACAAAGTAAGGAGAGAGAGAATTAGGGCCGGCCATAGGGGGGTTTGTGTGTGTGAGTGTTGTGTGGGAAATTGTGTGGTGTGGATGAGTGTAGTAATCAATGGTTAGGATTAAATGTGAGGATTAGGTCATTCTCTAGGAATTAATTAAGGGGAGTTGTCCATTTAATATTTTAAATGGGTAGACTAGGTGTTTAATATTTTGTAGGAAAAATGAGTGTGTGGGTATTCATGAGCGGGTAACATGAAGCTTGGGTTGGGTTCGGTTGAGCCGGGTCGGGTCAAAACAGACTTGGCGAAATAAATGATTTAATTTTAGGTATTTATGGTCATGGATAAATAAGTAGCATGCATGGGCTCAATTAAATGGGACACAAATATCATGTAGGTAGTAGGCTTCATGTGGGCCATGTCCATATTTTGGATTGACAGGTTTGGGTCGAAAGGGTGTCCCCAATTCAAGTCGAAAATAAATGTGACTCCGTAGGATGAATTAAAATTGAGTCTCATGTCAGGAAAGTTGTGCGAAGCAAATTAAGCACAAGATGGTGTGTCTGAGTGGGACACGAAGGTCATGGGTGTAGGGCGTCTCGAGTAGATCATGCATGAGAAGTTGGTTCTGAGAAAATGACTAGTCTTGTGCTCCTAAATTAAAAGTCACGGCAACGTGCATATGATGATCAAAGATAAAAGTAGGAATTTATTGATAATTATTCAACGATCAAAATGGTCTAAATTGACCCGAAGTTGTACTATGCAAAAAAAGTATAAGGAAACAAGTTTGAGTGGGACATGATATATCAACATGAAGGTAATCTTGTCTACTACAAACTCATGAAGAAAGTTTTCAGAGATTGGCATCTCTGACGCTCCAGAAATCAAAGTCACAGAAAAGAACATTAAATAAAAAAATAATAATCAAATAACAATATTTATTGAAAATAAAAGATTTAGAAAATTAAAAAAAATAAACACTAAACTCAGGGGGCTTACACCACCCGACTGAGAAATCAAGTTCAGCATTGACACATTCTCTGATACTCGACCGATTTCTAAAGTCCCGTACAGAATGTCACCTGCAAAACTAAAAGAGCTCAAGGTCCAATTGTAAGAGTTGCTCTACAGGGGATTCATTCATCCTAGCATCTTGCTATGGGGAGCACCCGTGTTGTTTGTGAAGAAAAAGGATGGGTCAATACGTCTGTGCGTCGACTACCACGAGCTGAACAAAGCCACCATCCGGAACAAGTACCCATTGCCCTGCATAGACGATTTATTTGATCAGTTGTAAGGTGCCTCAGTATTTTCGAAGATCGACCTCCGCTCAGGCTATCATCAACTCAAGATGAAGTCAGACGATGTTCCAAAGTCAGCCTTCCGTACTCGTTACGGCTACTACGAGTTCTTGGTAATGCCAATCGGCCTGACAAATGCTCCTACCGTCGTCATAGATCTAATGAATCGGGTGTTTCGTCCATTCCTTGATAAGTTCGTGGTAGTCTTCAAAGAAGATATTCTCGTCTACTCAAAGGATCGAACGCAACACGTAGAACATCTGCGGACTGTACTCCAGACCCTCCGAGATAATCAATTATTTGCAAAGAGGAGCAAGTGTGAATTTTGGCTAAGCAGCGTATCCTTTCTTGGACACATCATTTCATCCGAAGGTATTACAGTCGACCCGAAGAAAGTTGAAGCCGTTGCTGATTGGAGGTGGCCTACGTCGGCTAGTGAGATTTGAAGTTTCCTTGGTTTGGCAGGATACTACAAACGCTTCGTAAAAGATTTTGCGAAGATTGCATCGCCATTGACTCGCCTCACTCAAAAGGGAGTCGTGTATGAGTGGTCGGACGACTGTGAAGCTTCCTTTCAGAAGCTGAAGCAACGGCTCATTTTGGCCCCTATACTCGCACTTTTGGATGGGGTAGAGGGTTTTCAAATATTCAGTGATGCTTCATGCTAGGGCTTGGGATGTGTGCTCATACAGCGAGACAAGGTGATCTCTTTCTCCTCCATACAGTTAAAGCCGCACGAGAGTAACTATCATACGCACGACTTGGAGTTAGCGGCGATTGTGTTCGCGTTAAAATTGTGGCATCACTATCTGTATGGCATAGAGTGCATAATTTATACCGATCACATGAGCCTCAAGTATTTCTTCACTCAGAAGGGGACAAACATACGGCAGCGGTATTGGCTAGAACTGATCAAAGGCTATGACTTAACGATCGAATATATGCCGGGCAAGGGAAATGTTATGGCAAATGCTCTGAGTCGTAAATATCTTGCCTCATTATGCATCAACAACAAACTACTATAGGACCATAAAGAAGTAGGCATCAACCTTCGAGTTCGATTCAGAGATGTGCAGTTGGCACAATTACAGTTAGAGCCGAGCTTGCGAGAAAAGATCAAGATCACTCAGAAAGACGATCCGTACCTGAAGAAGATGCGAGAGCTAATTTCAATAGGAAATGCGACTGACTTTATAGAAGATGACACCGACGTGCTACGATTGAAATACTGACTATGCATTCAGGACAACTTAGAACTTAGAAAAAAGATATTAACGGAGGCCTATTATGCAAAATATACCTTGCATCCCGAATGGACTAAGATGTACAAGGACCTCCATTGTAGTGCCCCGTCCCGCAAAGTCAATCGGAGGAATCGAAACGCCGACAGCGTTCGAACTTTGCCTTACAACGGCTACTTGAAGGCTCGCACAGTTGGGGTAGTTTCGGTGAACTTGCCTCATCTTAGCCTTCACTTAATAACTCGCATGGTTTTCAACTTGCACAAGTAGGCTAAACTAAAAGCTACGAACACACATAGCTAAGGGAGTAATCCCGACAGGTCGAAATATGCTAGAACTTGGAAAAGGTCCCACGGCCCTTTTAGAAGTTTGCTCAGCGTGTTTTGAAAATAACACTCGATCCTTCGTCCCGTGGCTTGGGAGAAGGAAGCTTGCCTAAGTTATTAAGTTGCCCCGACACTCAAATAAACTAAGTCATAGGCGTTGCCCGCTTGAATGCTTGAAAATGCATGTACGGTCCCATCGTCCAAGGCTTGGCATAGCCTTCGTACGTCCCACGAGTTAAGTCGTCTTGCACGGCTTGTTGGCTTAAGTCTAGGCACCCGAGAACTTGGTTGTTTAAGTCGACCCCGTGCATAACACATTTCTTTGATGCGTAGCTCGGCGTAGCCCTTGCTCGTCGAGTCGTTGCCCGAATAAGTTAGACAAGTATTGTGTTGGGCTATCGAAGCCATTTCTAGTACTGTCCCGCTCTAGCTGCGGTTGTCAAGTCGCATAGTCCCTTGAGAACAAGGCTCGTCGTATAAAGTATATGACTTGAGCGTTAGTGTCGCCTATAGAACCAGGTCTGTCTAAGGCACGAACTACGGTGGATTTAGTGAAAAGCATGCCACGGTCAAAGGAAGTCCTTGCGACTGGTTGTCGCCGAGATCGGTCCCGCTACTTGGGAGTCTCGCTAAGTCTTGATAAGTCCCGCACACGAGATCGGTCCCGCTACTTGGGAGTCTCGCTTAGTCTTGATAAGTCCCGCACACGAGATCGGTTCCGCTACTTGGTAGTCTCGTTATGTCTTAAAAAGAAACACACGAGATCGGTCCCGCGGCTTGGGAGTCTCGATAGAAAGAGGAAAAGCATGGTCATGAATAAGAAAGGACTGGATAGATCAAGTTGAGACTTGCATGGTCATTGGACAACTTGTCGACAAGGTGTAGTCTTCTCGAATGATTGCCGGAACGCCGGGATCATTTGGTCCAGGGGAAGCGAGTGCGACTCAAAGCAGGATGTCGGATAACCGCATGGGAGTATCGGCGCTTCCGGGACTAGCTATCCATGGAAGGGCGGCCCGATACCCCCGTCGAGCCGAGTCCAAGATAGCTTGACATTGTTAGTGACCACTCATATAGATGTGTCGGCAAGAGCGGCAATCCGCGTGTTTGCCTTTGAATAGCGTCAAGTACTAGTACAGCGTTGGTCAAGTCATGAGATAGTCTAGCACGACGTGTATCAAGTCAACAAGATGTAATCCTATTAGTGCCAGCCTTGTATCGACACGAAAGGAATGAGTTATAGCTTATGTCAGCGAGACACGTGCTTCGGCACTAAGCAAGGCTTTTGTGTATCATTATTGGCATTCACGTATTGGCTTTCACGTATCAAGTAAATTGGCTTTCGCGTATCAATATTGGCATTCGCGTGTTGGCTTTCGCGTATCGGCATTGTTGGCCTAAGTTTACATAAGTTAGGTCGAGTGCCATCACTTTAAGTCGAAAGGACCGTACTGTAAAAGTTGGCTAAGTCAGGGAGTCATTAGGTACGACCTCATCTTGAAGCACGGACAAGTCTAGGCAAAATCAAGTCTAGCGGCACGACCAACACGAGTCGTTCCCCCTTGACGTTACTAGCACGAGAATTGGTCTAGAGGCACGTGAAAGTATTGAAAGTCTTGGCACGGCCGATTTCGCATGAGTTACTCCTCGGCGAAGCGCTATCTCGAATATGTTGAAGTCTCGAATAGAGTATGGCACGACCCTGCCGTCCCGAGTTGTAGTTCGGTCAAGTGCATAAGCGATGAGGCACTGCCTCGATCGAAATACACGTTAACATGATAGCACGACTATGTCGCCGCATAACGAGTTGGTTAGACGTCAAGTCTTAAAACTGATCCTAAGGCAAGACTAGAAAGACAATCGTAAAGGGACCTGTAATGCACAAAGTAAATGAACGTGTCGGTTTTGTATGGGTGGGCGAGGAGCTCACTCCACCAGTACAGTTGACTACTGACACCCACACAGTTCCCATGTGCAGGCACAGGTAGAAGCTCATGGCGCAGAGCTCGCTTAGATGCGTCGAGGCATGGAGTTCCTTGGCGATTCGAAGCGTGCGACCGTGTGGAGTCAAAGACTTATACAGGACATAATGTATGGACATCGCCTTCCGAAGCTTCCGCTGGCTCAAGCATTTTATTGAGAGATGAAAGAGAGCAGAGAGACTTGTAAAAATGAGAGAAAAGTGAGCACGAGAGACTTGTAATCATTACCTTGCGCCTATTGTAATCTAATTGTTCAATATCAATAAAGAGCTCTTTTGAATAACTTGTGTTTGCCTTTAAATTTTTGCTGCATATTCAATATTTCTGCTTGGGACTTCTGTGCGACGACCCCGTCGCCGCCGATGTAATCGGTCGTTATGAAACTGCCTTGTACGAGCGCAATCTAGGCTCGTGCGGCATCACGCCTTAGCGAGGACGATCGCTCCTACGGGAGCGGGGCGTGACATAATGGTATCAAGGCACGGCTTTACGTCCTTGGACTTCATGTCGATCTCTTAGTTTTGAAAGCTCGTCGTTGTTAAAGAAGTGTGCGCTCTCTCTCAAATGTCCCTCGGCATGTCCATATAATAAGTCTAAATATTTTCAAAAGCTCGTACAAGCATTCAATCGAACGCATCGGTAGGCTATTGTCGGACACATTGGTAGGCCTTTGTGCCGAACGGTGTCAAACTTGTCTTGAATGAAAATACGTGCTAAAGTTAAAAAAGTCACGTGGGTGCCCGAATAGTCCTACGTTAACATTAGCGAATGAGCGTGCAAACTCGAAATGTAGTCCGCATGGGATGGCTATGCACACGGCCTTTTGGCTAAGTTGTGCCGCGCGTCGCGCACCTCGACTTTTTGGTGCAAATAAGTTACGAGCAATATCAAGTATCGCTCGGTCGGGAATGAGATACACTTAGAGTGTATATCGATAGGAATGCTACCGAACTAGCGCTTAGGCGTACTCGGAAGATTGGTTTGGATTTTGAGGAATAGTGCGAACGACTTAGTGCGTCAATACGACGTGAGCGATTACGCTAGAGATTCGTCGAACAAATCAGAAGGATGTCTTAGCGAATGATGCGAACATGATTGAGGACTAGATCGGATGGCTCGAATTCGAGTGGTGTATGGTTTACCTTGGGAATCATTCGAGCAAAAATTGAGGATTAGAGGTAACACGAGTATGTCGACGAGGCGATGCGATCGCGCAAAGCCTTAGAACGCATCACGCTTAGTTGATCGTGACTTCGAATGTCCCGAACGAGATGTCGCTTGGACAACTTGTGAATGGGCAATGCGAGCTAGAAAACGATTCGGATACGATGAATAAAAGTGAATGTCTTGATCGAAGAAATCTAGTAAATCATACGTGCAATTTCGGATTGCGTCAAATAAAATATGACTTGAGATTTTGGACAACGATCTTGAAACAAGCTTGAGGAATAGCGACCGAACTTGATCTTGAATATCGAGGAGATTGTGGAATATCCAACTTGGATAATAGCATCAGTCGCACGACTCGAAATTGGTTGTAAAGGAAGATCGTCAGGTTACACATATCGTCGATGGTATTGAGGCGTATCAAAGATCGATATGCGATAAATCGGGGGTACTCTGACTCAGCGAATGACGATCGTGCAAAATGTCATTGTTCTGCTGGATACGATCCTCGGGATGTTGGAATACGTCAAGAAAAAAGATAAACTTGGCTCGAGGTTTTTCTAGTTGAACGAATAATGATCGGACTATCAAACTTGGATTGGATGAAACAAAATGTTTGGATTTGCTTCGTTGACAACCATAACGTTGATGTTCTTATCTTATGTGAGTGCAACTCCAACCTCGCACATGCGTTGTGCCGATTTGGGCGATCACTCCGCGTTAGCGCTGGTATGGTGATTCATACAGCGGGAGTGATTGAACTAGCATGGCGTGTCAATTTGTGTGCTTTGACTTGTGGTTTGACACAAAGGTGGACTCGAGAACGACTCAGTGTGCTTGATGAATTGAACTTGAGGAATGAGTAGGTCCAATCTACGTATCGAGAATGAATTAGTCTAGACTCAAACAAGAGTTACGCCCCGATAAGAATAATTATTCCGCGGGAGCATTGCATGGTGATTCATGAACCACCGTGGATAATCAGACTCGTATGAGATCTGGGCGCAACATATTGTCGAGCTAGACGACCTCGTGATCGAATACATGAATTGGCTAAAATTGGTGATTTGAATGGATTCGAATACGCACAACGAATGCATTGATGTGAATAGGTGATCGTGCTCAATGTTTAGAAATCTGAGTGACGCTAGCTTGGGTAGAAAATCCTGTACTACCGACTTTGGTTTGACCCTAGGATTGGGGTCAGTGTTAGCATTATTGTTGGAGAACTATGATTCCAATCCTGACATTAACTTAGCTATGAGAAATGGCCTAGCGGTTAGGCGAGACGCCCCTGTTTCAAGAGTTAGCAATCGAAAGATTGATCTTGAGGATTGGTTTGAAGGGATAGAGTGAATCAAGATTATAGGAATACCCTGCTCACGAGATTCGGCTGACATACATCTATTTCAGGGATGCCTGAGTATGTGCACGAAGCACCTCGAGTGAGAATGATAAATTCTCTATCATGCGGCTTGGTTGAATGCATGTATTTTGGGGACGCCTGGAATGCGTGCACGATCCAGCCAAGTGATACATTGAGTTCAAACAAGACTTGAGAAATGAAAGAGTGTCGAGAACTTGAAATCGTGTTAAAAAAAAGAATGATAGTAGTACGAGCGTGGCTCGGAATCAAGGAAACGCGTAGGCGTACCCTGCATGACTGTTATAATTTTGTGTCTAGGCATGGTTAAGTCTTGGCCATAGAAATGTAGGATGGCTTGCCTTCAGAAAAGTCTCGAGGACGAGACTTGTTCTAAGTGGTGTAAGATGTAGTGCCCCATCCCGCAAAGTCAATCGGAGGAATCGAAACGCCGACGGCGTTCGGACTTAGCCTTGCAACGGCTACTTGAAGGCTCGCACAGGTGGGGTAGTTTCGGTGAACTTGCCTCATCTTAGCCTTCACTTAATAACTCGCATGGTTTTCAACTTGCACAAGTAGGCCAAACTAAAAGCTACGAACGTACATAGCTAAGGGAGTAATCCCGACAGGTCGAAATATGCTAGAACTTGGAAAAGGTCCCACGACCGTCTTAGAAGTTTGCTCAGCGTGTTTTGAAAATGACACTCGATCCTTCGTCCCGTGGCTTGGGAGAAGGAAGCTTGCCTAAGTTGGTAAGTTGCCCCGACACTCAAATAAGCCTAAGTCATAGGCGTCACCTGCTTGAATGCTTGAAAATGCATGCACTGTCCCATCATCCAAGGCTTGGCATAGCCTTCGCACGTCCCGCGAGTTAAGTCGTCTTACACAGCTTGTTGGCTTAAGTCTAGGCACCCGAGAACTTGGTTGTTTAAGTCGACCCCGTGCATAACACGTTTCCTCGATGCGTAGCTCGGCGTAGCCCTTGCTCGTCGAGTCGTTGCCCGAATAAGTTAGACAAGTATTGTGCTGGGCTATCGAAGCCATTTCTAGTACTGTCCCGCTCTAGCTGCGGTTGTCAAGTCGCGTAGTCCCTTGACAACAAGGCTCGTCATATAAAGTATATGACTTGAGCGTTAGCGTCGCCTATAGAACCTGGTCTATCTAAGGTATGAGCTACGGTGGATTTAGTAAAAAGTATGCCACGGTCAAATGAAGTCCTTACGACTGGTTATCGTCGAGATTGGTCCCGCTACTTGGGAGTCTCGCTAAGTCTTGATAAGTCCCGCACACGAGATCGATCCCGCTACTTGGAATTCTCGCTTAGTCTTGATAAGTCCCGCACACGAGATCGGTCCCGCTACTTGGGAGTCTCGCTATGTCTTGAAAAGAAATACACGAGATCGGTCCCGCGGCTTGGAAGTCTCGAAAGAAAGAGGGAAAACATGGTCATGAATAAGAAAGGACTGGATAGATCGAGTTGAGACTTGCATGGCCATTGGATAACTTGTCGACAAGGTATAGTCTTCTCGAATGATTGTCGGGGCACCGGGATCATTCGGCATGGGGGAAGCGAGTGCGGCTCAAAGCAGGATGCCAGATAAGCGCATAGGAGTATCGACGCTTCCAGGACTAGCTATCCATGGAAGGACGGCCCGATACCCCCGTCGAGCCGAGTCCAAGATAGCTTGACATTGCTAGTGACCACTCATATAGATGTGTCGGCAAGAGCGGCAATCCGCATGTTTGCCTTTGGATAGCGTCAAGTACTAGCACGGCGTTGGTCAAGTCATGAGATAGTCTAGCACGACGTGTATCAAGTCAGCAAGATGTAATCCCGTTAGTGCCAGCCTTGTATCGGCACGAAAGGAATGAGTTATAGCTTATGTCAGCGAGACGTGCTTCGGCACTAAGCAAGGCTTTCACGTATCATTATTGGCATTCATGTATTGGCTTTCGCGAATCAAGTAAATTGGCTTTCGTGTATCAATATTGGCATTCGCGTATTGGCTTTCGCGTATCGGCATTGTTGGCCTAAGTTTGCATAAGTTAGGTCGAGTGCCATCACTTTAAGTCGAAAGGACCGTACTGTAAAAGTTGGCTAAGTCAGGGAGTCGTTAGGCACGACCTCATCTTGAAGCACGGACAAGTCTAGGCAAAATCAAGTCTAGCGGCACGACCAGCACGAGTCATTCCCCCTTGACGTCGCTAGCACGAGAATTGGTCTAGAGGCACGCGAAAGTATTGGAAGTCTTGGCACGGCCGAGTTCGCATGAGTTGCTCCTCGACAAAGTGCTATCTCGAATATATTGAAGTCTCGAATAGAGTATGGCACGACCCTGCGTCCCGAGTTGTAGTTCGGTCAAGTGCATAAGCTATGAGGCACTGCCCCGATCGAAATACACGTTGACATGATAGTACGACTATGTCGTCGCATAACGAGTTGGTTAGACGTCAAGTCTTAAAACTGATCCTAAGACAAGACTAGAAAGACAATCGTAAAGGGACCTGTAAAGCACAAAGTTAATGAACGGGTCAGTTTTGTATGGGTGGGAGAGGAGCTCACTCCACCAGTACAGTTGAGTACTGACACCCACACAGTTCCCATGTGCAGGCACATGTAGAAGCTCGTGGCGCGGAGCTCGCTTGGATGCGTCGAGGCACGGAGTTCCTTGACGATTCGAAGCGTACGGCCGCATGGAGTCAAAGACTTATACAAGACATAATGTATAGACATCACCTTCCAAAGCTTCCGCTGGCTCAAGCATTGTATTGAAAGATGGGAGAGAGCAGAGAGACTTGTAAAAATGAGAGAAAAGTGAGCACGAGAGACTTGTAATCATGGCCTTGAGCCTATTGTAATCTAATTGTTCAATATTAATAAAGAGCTCTTTTGAATAACTTGTGTTTGCCTTTAAATTTCTGCTGCATGTTCAATGTTTCTGCTTGGAACTTCTGTGCGATGACCCCGTCGCCGCCGATGTAATCAGTCGTTATGAAACTGCCTTACATAAGCGCAATCTAGGCTCGTACGGCATCACACCTTAACGAGGACGATCGCTCCTACGGGAGCAGGGCGTGACATCCATAAGACCTTTTAGTGGCACGGAATGAAGAGAGATGTGGCATTCTTCGTGTCACAATACATGGCCTGTCAGCAGGTGAAAGCGGAGCATCAGAGACCGGGCAGGGAGATGCAAAACCTTGCTATTCCAAAATGAAAATAGGATCACATCACTATAGACTTTATTGTTGACATGCCGAAGATGCCACGGAAGAACGATGCCGTCTGGGTTATCGTCGATCGATTAACCAAGTCAGCTTACTTTATTGCCATTAAAGTCACTTGGAGCATCGATCCCCTTGCTCAGATCTATCTTGATAAAATAGTTCGGCTGCACAGGATACCGGTATCCATCGTCTCAGATCGAGATGGACGGTTCGTGTCACGCTTCTGGTGTAGTCTTCAGTCAGCAATGGGGACCAAGTTGAAGTTTAGCTCAGCTTACCATCCTCAGACCGATGGCCAAACATAATGGATGAACCATATTCTCGAAGTCATATTACGCTTCTGTGTAATCGACTTGAAGTCAAGCTGGGACGTTCATCTACCATTGGCCGAATTTGCATATAACAACAACTATCAGTCCAGCATCCAAATGGCACCGTATAAAGCCTTGTACGACCGAAGTATACATTGCGCATTTGCTGTGATAAAGTCGAAGAACGACAGATATTCGGTCCGGAGCTGGTGTAACAGACCGTAGAGAAGGTTAAGCTTATTAGGGAAAGACTGAAGATTGTACAGAGTCGACAGAAGAGCTACGCCGATAACCACCGATGGCCCTTTGAATTCCTGGAAGGCGATCACATATTTCTAAAAGTCATACCTATGCGTGGAGTCACGAGATTTGGAGCTAAAGGAAAGTTGAGTCCAAGATTTGTCGGTCCATTCGAGATATTGAAGCGATTCGTCCCAGTAGCTTACCAGATTATATTGCCGCTAGCACTGTCGGATGTGCACAATGTCTTTCATGTCTCTCAGTTAAGAAAGTACGTACACTATCTGGGCCACGTGGTAGATTTTTGTCAGTTCAATCTGCTGGCAGACTTATCATATATAGAAGAGCTGGTGCAAATCTTAGAGCGCAAGGATAAACTGCTTCGAAATCGTATTGTCCCTCTCGTTCGTGTTCTCTCGAGAAACCATTCGGTCGAGGAATCGACCTGGGAGCGTGAATCGGAGATGAAGAAGAAAATTTCTTCATTGTTCTCTTAGAGGTAGGTTCTATTCTTAAGTTTCGAGGATGACACTTTTTCTTGGTTGGTTATGGTGTAGTGTCCCGTCCCTACATCGTGTCCCATTTTTGTTCACGGGGTGCACGAGAAAGGAATATTATCGCTACCAATTCAGTCAAAACCGATAGATCGGGATCGATTGAAACGGTCAAACGGGAACGATTGAATTATGATCCTTTTCTCGTTACGGAAAGGCTTCTTCAGAATCAAGTCTCATATTCAGTGGGTTGCACCTCGAGGATAGACTCTGCGCTGAGTCGGAAGAGTCCTCCCATTGCTCTGCTTTTTATAACATACTTGTTTCTTTGGCTTTGGTTTTCTGAATGCATTTTCGTGAATGTTTTTGATGGTTTTCATGGCTTGTATTTTTGAACTCGCATTTACATATCGAACTCCTTGAATAATATAGTGTTTTAATTAGTTGCTTGTACAATTTTCGGTAATTGTGTAGGCGACGACTAGCACGACCAACAAGTTTTTTGCCTCGAACAAAAATCAAGGTGAGTGGCTGACCCTTCTCTTCTCGACCCCCTTCTTAGTTCAATCGATAACATTAGTACGAATGAAATGATAGATGCAAGGGCACGGACACGTCTACTTATCTTATAATACTGTGTTGAATAAAAGATTGACTCATTGAAGAAATTGATGCCACGAGAAGGCGGGACACGATGAAATGATTAAGTTCTAAAAAATGTAGACCATGCTTTAGTGACTAAATTGTTCTAAAATGGTCATAGACAACTTGTCGACAAGGTAAAAGTTTTCTCGAGCGGCACCCCGGGGCCATGGGACCATTTTGGCCTAGGGGGAAACACGGTATAGCTGTGCTGGTTAATAACATGAATTAGGCGGAGACTTTCAACGGGGCTCGATACTTGCGTTGAAAGGGCCCCGACTATCAAAAGCTATGAGTCCAGGATGGCTTGTTGTGTCATTGACCAAACGCATAATTTGCTCACGCTATACTAGCGATAACAATTGACAAGAAAGAATATGGTAAGTCTCATATTGCACGGCACGCTCAGTCATGGGTAAGTTCTAGCGTAATTTATATTATGCCTGTCATATGCTTGTCTGAAATTCATTAGGATGGTTAGAAAGATTCACAAAACTAAGTCATAAAATTCTTCAACCAAATGAGAGCATAGAACTTAATTTTCCACACACCCGTAAAAAGTATAATGTACTGATCATCGCTCTCCACAGGTACCCCGAACTAAGAAAGGCATACCACTTAAGCTAAAGGCGATGCAAGTACATTTGAAGCCTCGTCCGTGTGTTGAAGGCTTGTTTTGATCCTTTTGAAGACTCCACATTCAGTCCAGAAGAAATGATGTCTCGATTCCCCACGATTCCAGGTCTTTAGAAATATTTTATTGTAAATGGGGATGTAATGTATGGAATGACTATCTCATCATGCGTTCATTTTGTGATTGAGTCATGTTGTGGCCGCGAGGCAAATGAATATAACAGAGTCATATAAATAATGTTTATTATAAATAAAAGAAAAGTTCCTTCTGTTTTCAAATGTGTTTGTTCAATTTCTCTACGCACTCTACTTGATATTGTGTTTCGGATAACCTTATGACTATGCCTTGTGCGATCGTAACTTAGGTTTATACGGCATCACGCCCAGGGGACGACTATCGATTCTACGTAATCGGGGCATGACATAATGGTTTTAGAGCATGGCTTTACATTCTTTGGTCTTTCGTCTAGAGTCTCAAACCTTTGATCTTGCATCGATGAGATAAGTTATTCCATACAATGAGTCCATAATATTTTGAGACTGATGTGCGTATCTTCGTACTGTAGAACTGGCAAAACTTATGGCAAAAATTGCGACTGAGCAAGAACAAAGTACTTCAAGCGTTTCGAGCAGCTCATGGGCCAGAACTTCTAATAATGCCATCGAGAGGATGCTGCACATGATGGAGGCATAGCAGAAATAGTTCGAAAACCGACATCAGTAGATGGAGGCACGACAGGCCCAATTCAAAGCTCGCTTCGATGCCCAAACCAAGATGCAACAAAAGCAACTTGATACTCTGCAGTAGATCGTCCAGACGATTTTGGCCAACGAAAACCTGCAACTGTGCTTACTGTCACCGAGCCGACGGGTCAACCCATCGAAGTCGATCGAGAGGAGCCCGAGTGTCAACTTACGGTACCGAGAAGTTACAACTTTGAAGTGTCAGAATTCAAGAAAGCGTGTCGCACCTCCTTCAGCGACACTGAAGGCCCTTCTATGATAGGTACGTTATATTATTACATGAGTTGTTAGTTAGCGACCTAGACAGCGTTCTACCATCGATTCTGCAGCATAGGCTGGACGCTGTTACGTACTTGTGCCTCTATACCGGGTGCGGGTCTTGGCACATTTTTAGTGGTGGCACATGCATGTCGAGATTTGCATTAGTGCGATGTCGTGGTAGTGCAACAATTTAGTTGTACTGCTGGGAGCCTGCGATAAAAGATAAGGACTAGGCTTTATATGAGAGGATACTCAATCACAACTAGAAAATTCTAATGGATTTGAAACTACCGACACTTGTTCAAATCTAAATAATCTAATTTCATACTTGTCCTTCTTTGATAATATCATCCTTGCTCCGTTATTGACCTCTTATTTGATCTGTCTTCAGGATGCCGTCGAAGACTCGATCACACCGTTCTGTCCCAGACACTGCTACTGAGAGGTCTGCTACCTCTCGTTCGGTTCAACATGCAGTTAGGACTGCTCTACTCCTTACGTCTGCTCACGTGGAAGTATCTGCTACTTTAGGGGGTCCTCCTTCACCTGTTTTAAGGATTTTCCCTGTTATTCTTGATATTCTCCACCACCACCTCCTGCTCCGGTAGATGTCGCACAACTATTTATGCTTTTCAGAGAGATGTTGAATGCTCAGTGTCGTCAGTCTGTCGACATGAGACAGGGCATTAATAATGCTCACCAAGTAGCGATGGCGGCAGTTGAGAGGGTGACTCAGGTGCAGCCACCCGGAGGTCAGGCTCGGCATCCGAGGCCGGGCACTATCATCGATTTCCAGAAGATGAGGCCCAAGGACTTCTACGGTATTGAGGGTATCTTGTATGCAGACGATTGGATTAAGTATATTCAGGGGATCTGTCATCTGGCGTAGATTTCGGATAGTCTACAGATTTAGGCGACGGGCTGTCAGATGTTCGACCTTGCCCTGACATGGTACTGCACAGATCCGAGGGTCAGAGTTGAAGGACAGACTTGGAAGGCGTTCAAGAAGCTTTTCAAGAAAAAGTTTTCCCCGGATGTGGCTCTCAGTGCCTTGGAGAGTCAGTTCGAGAGCCTCGTCCAAGGAAACAGAACAGTAGAGGAGTTTGCTGGAGAGTTCTATCGTCTGGACAGATTTGTGGAAGGGCTGAGTGATGTGGCAAAGGCAAAGAAGTTTCGAAAGGGCTTGATCAAGGAGGTCAAGTCACTGCCCAAGAGTGACCGCGACACTAATTTTGAGCAAATCTTGGCAAGCGCTCATGCAGCTAAGGATGACTTAGAGCTTAAGTCCAAGAGGGGCAGAGATGATTTAGGAGGAGCAAGCGGTAGTACGAAGCGTCCCTTTGTGCAGAAGGCAGTACACCAGCCCCAGCAGTTGTTGGCACCGGCTAGAGCTCTCGTTCATCAGGTGCAGCATTAGCCTTGGGGACAGGACTAGAGGGTGCCCACTTGTGCCTACTGCAGAAAGTCGGGACATACTTGGGACGTTTACAGGAGAAGGTTGAAGGTGTATTTATTTTGTGGATCCGCTGCTAACTAGATGAAGGATTGTCCCACCGTACCTCCATTTGGCGGAGCATAGGGTCAGAGAGAGGGAGCTGGGCCACTTATGGTGCAGCACCATGTCCCACACCATCAGAGGGATATACCCCAGAGGGGCAGGGCTTTTGCGCTGACGGTCGAGGAGGCCGACGCTATTGGTGATGGGTTAGCAGGTCTGTCTTTTCCTGTCCTTCTTTTTCATCTTGTTGTGTGATTATATTAGTATCTGTCAGGATATTTTGTGTTGTGCTAGATAGTGTGGTGATCCTGTTTGAGACTGTGAAATCATGACCAATAGGCCCATGATCTTGCGTGTTGTTGGACAGAAATTTCTTGACTTTGATTGTTGGGGGTTTGACCTAAAAGGAGTACGACCAACTTTAAATTTCGAAGACGAAATTTTTCTAAGGAGATAAGTTTGTAACCACCACTTTCTAAAATAAGGGCATTTTGACTTTTTTTTTTGAATTTAATTATTTTAGTTATCTTTTAATTAATTGAATTGTGTTAGTGATGTTATTTTGGTAAAACCTTAGAACCACCTTTACTAGATGATTAGATATGACCAGGGTAGATTAGATTGTGAGTTTTAACAAAACTTAAAACTCATTTTCATTTAGTTAAATAGTCTCTATTCTAATTAGATAGTCAATTGAACTTTTAGGCTAAAAATACTAAGTTAAAATGGACCCTTTTCTTAGTATGACAACTTAGGAGAGCCTTCTAGACTTTCTACTAGTGAACTAAACCCTAAAGTAAACCTAACATGGCAGTCCACCTTCATTAAATAGCCCCACTTCTTCATCTTCCTCCTCTTTTATTCAAAACCTAACCCTAATTTGGAAGCTTTTCCCCCAAATTGTTCCTACACCCTTTTCTCATCCAAATTAGTTTCATTTTCTTCCCATTGGAGAGGAGAATGGTCTATTGGCTAGTTTGGAAGGATTTGGAAGGATTTAGAGCATTGGAGCTTGAGGGGATTCTAGATCTAGGGATTTGTTCATTGGGAATTTATCTCCCAATTGGTAAGAGCTCTCTAAAATGGCAGTCCACCTTCATTAAATAGCCCCACTTCTCATCTTCCTCCTCTTTCATTCAAAACCTAACCCTAATTTAGAAGTTTTTCCCCCAAATTGTTCCTACACCCTTTTCTCATCCAAATTCTCCCAAATTAGTTTCATTCTCTTCCCCTTGGAGAGAAGAAGGCTTTATTGTCTAGCTTGGAAGGATTTTGCCACTTCTAGTTTTTATAATTGAAGGTAAAATGGTTATTTTCCATTTTTTGATATTTTGTGATTATTTATTTATTAATATTGATATTTGGGGATTAGTTTAGTCGGTTTGATTTTTGTCTCGTTTCGACTTGTGTTAGTGGCCCGGATAGCTTAAACTTTAGTTGGGCCCATAAACCCCACTAATTAGTCTAGTGTAATTAAGCTAATCCCACATGACTAGATAGGTTTAATTAGAGATTAGAACTTGACCCTTTTGACCCCAAATCTTGGCATGACTTAAGTTGACCCAAGGGAGACAAGTTGGGGGCATTTTAGACATTTCAACAAGGCCCATTAGGGCACAATCATGGCCGGCCACATATAGGCTAGGTTTCCCCTCTTTCTTTTCATTACTTGCCCTTTTTCCCCCAAATTTGTTCTTCTCCAGAACTTGAGAACTTCCCTCTTGGTTTTGAGCCCTCAAACCCATAGAATCTTCCTATATTCCTCTTATTTCACCAAGGAGAAGGTGCTAGCAAGGAGTGGGAGCAAGAAGCAAGGAAGGGTGTCCAATTTCAAGAAGTTTTTGTGTCGGAACCGTGTCCTTTTGAGTGTATCGTTGGGATCCAACTCCCAATAGGTATAACCATATCTCTAATCCATTTTTCCTTGCATTTTAGCTAGATTTGAATCCACCCCCATGCATGAACCACCATTAGATTTGATTATGAGGCTTTCTTGAGTCCACTTTAGGAAGTTGGGGTAGTTTGGTGTTCCCATTGAGAGTTTCCAATAGGATGCACCCCATGTGTTTGATTTTATGCTCAATAGGCTAATTTGTTTTTTAGTTTCAAATTTATATATGTTAGAGGGTAGATGGACCATGGTTAGGATGGTTAGACTTATTATCCTTATGGTTGAATCTAAGTAGTTTAGCCTACAAGTCATGTTTTAAGTCTCTACATGTCATTTTTGATACATATTAATATTGGACTATTTTGGGGTTGATGTTGTATATATATATATATATATATATATATAGTGGTGTGTGTGTGTTTGTTTATAGTGTGAGATGAGTCTAGTGTTGTATTAGAGTAGTGTTTGATATGTTTTAGTGTCTAGTGTTTGATATGTTTTAGTGCCTAGTAGGGGTGTGTGTGTGTGTGTGTGTGTGTGTGTTTAGAAGTGAGGAGAGGCGGGAGCTGCTGCCCCCAAGGCAGCAGCCACTTTAGGCTGTAGGGCAGCAGCAGCTAAGCCAGCAGCAGCAGCAGGTAGCAGTTGTAGCAGTAATACAGTTGCAGCAGCAACATAAGCAGAGCATGGCAGCCCCCTTTAGCACATTCCCCTTTGTGTGCTTGTGTTTGCCTATGTGTGTGTGTGTGTCTAAGTTATATATATGTTAGTAAGTTGTTAAGTTAGTCTATGTTAGTATAGATAGTTAGTAGTATATATAGATGTTAGAATCTATGTAGATGTTAGAGATATGTTAGATATTTGTTAGATAGCAAGTTAGCCTTGTTAGATATTATAATACTTTAGATGTTAGCTTAGAGATATAAGTTAGATTATGGGTTAAGGTATCCTTGTATCTTAGGGTACTAAGGTTAGTATCTTAGGGTATTACTTTACCTACAAGGTAAATAAGGTTTACCTTATTTCAAGGTAAGATATTGGGTTACCTTCAAGGTAAGGGATATACCTAGGATACTAAGGGTAGATATCTAAGTGTTGGTTAGCTAGTAGCTTAGGGTAGATGCTAGATATCTAAGTTTAGTATATTGGTAGGTTAAGGTATATATTTACCTAAGTTAAGGTATTGGATTCCTACCAAGGTATTGGTATTGGGTTACCAATGGGACCAAGGTATATGGTATCTTAGTAGGTAAAGGTTAGGAAAAAGATACTTAGACTAGATTTGACCCTGTTGACCAAAGTTGACTATTTTGACTGAAAGTCAACATTGACCTAGATTGGACTAGGAGTTGACCAGAGTTGACCAGTTGACAAAAGTCAACTGTGAGTCAACATTAGCCTAGTTTGACCTAGATTAGACTAGGAGTTGACCAGAGTTGACCAAAAGTCAATTGTAAGTCAACCTTTGACCCAGTTTGACCTAGTTTGACTTAGTGTGACCTAGTGTGACTTAGTTTGACTGAGTTTGACCTAGATTGCATAGCATACACTAGAATATCATGCCATTCACTGTCAAACCCTAATTAACTCATGATATCTCATCTTTAGGTCCATGACATCACTCTGAGCATTGATTCTTATTGACAGCTCAGGATCGCAGGCGAGTACATTCTCTGATAGTTGTCATTGTCTTGATATCTGCTATATCCAATTCAGTTGTAGCATTTTACTTGATTCCTGACATGATGGTACACGGACTAGTATACGTCGGATCATGTCATGAGATGTTATTTCTGGACTTTCCTGGTATATGGGTGCATTATTTGATCTTGTTTCCTGTACTTGTATAAACATCGATTTGGGAGTGGGTTGGCCCCTGCTTTTGAATCATGTGTCATGACGTGTTATGTCTGAATCCATATACTATTCGGGGATGGGGAGTTATTAGAGGTTATATGATCATATCCATCATGTTATTCATGTGCTTGTGCCACCCTCACCGTACGTAGGGTATAGCGAGATCTTATATTTATTGTGCTCGCTTTCCATGTTGGCCGGCTTGACCCTTCTTGTGCTTTTCTTGTGATAACAGAGCCAAATGGAATAGCCTAATCATGTGTCCCAAGTCGATCACATAACACTCTAATATCTCAAGGTACTGTTTATGTTTACATTATATATCAGATATTCATGTACAATTTATATTCCAGTATTTTATATCCTGACATGTTATCCAGTTTTACATATCATGTTTATATTCTAGTCTTAATATTTCATCTTGTATTCCATCATAATTGTCTCTTATAGAATTTGTCAATTCATATGGAACTGTTGTTAGCGTTTGTACTTGCTCATATCCTGACAGGATAACCCTGTTGATGTTTACAGATAATATAGATGATAATTGCTTGAACTTCTATGGATTTGGCATAGACGGTGAGTATGACCAGGACATCCCTGTGGAGCCGATGCCGATTGAGGACGTATCGCCTGCTTAGACTTAGACTAGTTAGGCTTGACTGGACTGCGTTCCATCTAGTACTTGAGACTTGTAGTATACTTTATATTTGGGATCTTGTGTTATGTTTTAAACTCTAAACTTGTGTTATGATCTTGTATCTATTTCCAGTTTATCTTTCTATCCTATCTTATCATATTTCGTGCTATCTTCCTTAGATGTCTTGTGATTGAGTTATGACTTTATATATCTCCGTACGGAGTTGACAGGTTTATATATTGTGTCTACATGTTGTATATTGTAGACGACCTATACAGCGTTCTACTGCAGATTCTGCGGCGTAGGCTGGACGTTCCCACGTGTTCGTGCCCCTAATCAGGGTACGGGTCGTGACACATTTTTGTGGTGGCCCATACAGGTCTTTGTGTCGCAACTAGTACGATCTCGTAATGGTACTCGACTTAGAGTACTAATTACGAGCCTGCAGTTAGGATATAGGTTCTAGGTTATGATAGTAGTTACTCAATCATATTTTAGAAAAAAATTCGATCTTTCGATTATCATGACAACTCTTCTTGTATTTTGAATTTAATTGTCCTTCTTTGATAATATCTTATCTTATGCCATATTGATCTTTTGTTCGAATATGTCTTCAGGATGACAATGACTCGAGCTCAGGCAGCTGGATCCAGTGC
This sequence comes from Iris pallida, assembly GCA_029216955.1. Classification (NCBI taxonomy): domain Eukaryota; kingdom Viridiplantae; phylum Streptophyta; class Magnoliopsida; order Asparagales; family Iridaceae; genus Iris; species Iris pallida. Next base: position 10,020,546 of record JANAVB010038613.1, read on the forward strand.
AGCACCGGAGAGGTCTGATCCTTCGCGACCTATTTCTTCGGATGAGGGAGTGGTCCAGGAGGCTGTCCCTACTGCCCCTACTGTTTATATCATCGAGGTGGGAGAGGCAGCAGCACCTGGAGGTCTTCTTCAGCAGATTCAGAGGCCTAGTATCGTCATACCAGAGACTCTTCCACCTCCACCTGCACTGCCGACAGACGTTATACGGATGTTTACGCTTCTCCAGCAGATGATGGAGTCACAACGAGCACAGGCAGAGGCATCGCAGTGTCAGGCAGAGGTCTTGAGACAGAGCATGGAGAACGCTCATCAGTTGGTACTGGCAGTAATTAAGAAGATGGTTGCGGCTCCGGTTTAGGACGCCCACGCCAGGAGCCGCATAAGCAGCAACCGAGGCCTGGTTCACTGCTTGACTTCAAGAAGATGTACCCTTGAGAGTTCAGGGGAACCGAGGACATCCTTTATTTTGATGATTGGCCAGAGGATGTGGAGCGGAGCCTAGAGTTGGCATAGATCCCAGAGAGGTTGCGGGTATCAGCAGCGACGAGTCAGTTCTTCGACATCGCGTTGACCTTGTACCGTACGGACCCTCGTGCATCTATTAAAGGGCAGACCTGGGAGAACTTCTGAAGGCTATTCAAGAAGAAGTTTTTCCCTAATGTAGCTCTCAGCGCGTTGGAGGGCCAGTTTATAGGACTGGTCCATAGGAACTCGTCGGTGGACGAGTATGCGACGGAGTTCTTTCGCCTGAGCTGATTCGCCCCGGGGATGGTTCAGGATGAAGGGAAGAAGGCCTGCAAGTTTAAGAGGGGCCTGAAGTACGTTGTTCGTTCTCGCACATCTAGGTGTCGCGAGAAAAATTTTGACCAGATATTGATGGATGCTCAGATAGCGAAAGAGGACTTCGGTCTCAGGCCCAAGAGGAACGATAATGCTTTGGGAGCTGGTTCTAGTACGAGGCCAGCCAAGCTTTCTTACACTCAGCAGAGGCCGTTCTAGCAGCAGCCTCAGTTTCAGCAGCATTAGGCACCAGCACGTACCTATCAGCAGCAGGGGCAGAGGCAGATCCCTCAGTGTGGCTACTGTGGGAAGTCGGGTTACACTCGTAAGGTCTATAGGAAGAGGTTGGGTGCTTGCCTGTATTGTGGAGCGACCAACCATCAGTTGAAGAATTGCCCTGTCAGTACAGCCAAGGGAGGTCAGGACAGAGCACCACCTGCTAGAGCTCCAGTTGGACCTGCAGTTCAGCAGAGGGGTCCGCCACTTTAGACGCAGTAGCAGTATTTTGCCTAGCATCAGAGGGGAGCACCCCAGTGCAGAGCGTTCGCACTGGCAGTTGAGGAGACTGAGCCTGTGGGAGATATAGTGGCAGGTTCTATTCTACTCGATTCTTTTCCTGCATTAGCTTTGTTTGACTTTAGTGCTGCGCACAGTTTTGTATCTGTTTCTTTTGCTCTTAGACACAATATTATTACTGAATTTATGGGTAGTATTTGCAAGATTATGACCGGATGAGGCATTATTTTGGTCAATAATATTTACAAGGGCAGAGAATTACACTGGGAGGCCAGGACTTGAGTGCGTGTTTGCTCGTATTGCTACTTTCGACCTACGATGTGGTACTTAGAATGGATTGGTTGAGCAGGCACATGCTAGTATAGACTGTAGAGGAGGCAGAGTTTTGTTTAGACCGTTGGGAGAGCCAGAGTTTACGTTTGCCAAGGGAGCAGCTGAGCCGGAAGATAGTTTCTGTGGAGCCTTGTTGGCAGGACAGGAATTGCCACATCCATTGATAGCAGGGTTCTTAGATATTTTCCTCGAGGAGTTGCCTGGGATGCCGCCAGACAGAGATATTGAGTTCTCTATATACTTGGTGCTGGGCGCTGAGCCTATTTCACAGCACATCTACTGGGTCAACAACAGCGAGTTGGCAGAGCTGAAGAAGCAAGTCGACGAGCTACACGACAAGGGTTTCATCAGATCCAGTTTATTACCTTAGGGCACACCAGTTCTATTTGTACCGATGAAGGATGGTACGGTATGTATGTGTATCGACTACGGAGTAATTAACAACCTCACTATCAAGAACAAGTGCCCGTTGCCGAGGATTGACGACTTATTCGATCAGTTGAGCGGTGCGAAGGTGTTTTCGAAGATAGACTTGAGGTACGGTTATAATCAGCTAAATGTGAAGAAGGAAGACATTCCGAAGACGGCTTTTCGGACTCGGTACGGCCGTACAAATTTACTGTCTTGCCATTTGGGTTGACCAACGCCCCAGCAGTGTTCATAAACTTGATGAACAAGGTATTCCATCAGTACCTTGACAAGTTCATGGTGGTCTTCATAGATGATATCTTGGTATACTCGAAGACGCCGGAGGAGCATAAGGAGCATCTGCGGATTGTGCTAGAGACTCTGAGAAGGGAGCAACTTTATGGGAAGCTTTCGAAGTACGAGTTCTTCCTGGGGCAGGTAGAGTTCTTGGGTCATGTTGTGACCGAGCACGACATCTCAGTGGACCAGAAGAAGATTTCAGCGGTGGAGTCTTGGTCCACACCGAGTTTAGTCGTCGAGATTCAAAGCTTTCTGGGTCTAGCAGGCTATTACCGAAAGTTCGTCCAGGACTTCTCTCGGATTACAGAGCCGATGACTAGACTCACCAGGAAGGATGTGGAGTTCATCTGGACTGAAGAGTGTCAGGATGCCTTCGATGAGCTGAAGAAGAGGTTAACCTCAGCTCCTATCTTGACGTTACCATCTGGGACTGGTGGTTTCACGATCTACAATGATGCTTCTGGGAAGGGCTTGGGTTGCGTTCTTCAGCAGCACGGGAAGGTGATTGCCTATGCATCTAGGCAGTTACATCCTCATAAGAAGAACTACCCTACCTACGATCTGGAATTGGTAGCTGTTATCTTTGCTTTGACGTTGTGGAAGCATTACCTGTACGGAGAGCGAGTTGAGATCTTAACGGATCACAAGAGCTTAAAGTACATGTTCACTCAGAAGAAGTTGAACATGAGACAGACGGTGGCTTGAGCTGATAAAGGACTTTGATATCTCGTTGTAGTACTGTCACGACCCGCTCCCGAATAATCGGACATGAGTCAGACACGCCAAGCCTTCGTTGTTAGACACGACGAAGTAAGCTGTACCAATCTAGGGAAATCTAACCAGATAATCATGACAAGTACAAATCACAGCATCTATAAACGTATCCCAGAATTAAAGTACATGTCTCAGAATTATTACATTCCAGCAAATGAAAGTAAAGTCTACTAGCCTCAAAATACAAGAAAATGTAAACTGCTAAGGTAAAGCTCTAGGCTTCCGCAGTCTCTAAGTCAAGAGCAACTCCAGCTGGCTCTACTGCATCTACCGGCTCTCGGCCATAATAGGTATCACACAAAGCCTCTATCTCACCTGCAACATATTCTAGTCAGAAGCGGAGCAAAGTACAGTTCTAGGTAATGAACAAGAACATGATATGGAAAATAAGTACAGGGTATATGAATAGAAAATACAGGAAATGAACATAAAAGTACAGGAAAGTAGTTACAAAAGATAAAGTACATGAACTACAGTATAAGAATATAAAGTACATGAAATGTAAAGTACAGGAAATATAATATACAGGAATGAAACTATAATCCTGAAGTACAAGACATGGTAAGTGCACCATATTTGAAATACAACTAGCCTATACGACCGGCTGGAGTGAGTACAGGAGCATGTACAGGTGTACATGAATATGGTACGGCTTAGGGCCCACGTGCACGATGCGAGGCCTAAGCTATCTACATGAATATAGTAACCGGGGTTTGGTCATATGGTTAGTGTATTTCCCCACCCGACACAAGTAAGTACAAGAACATGAAATACAGGAGCACATGATATCGTGTCATGATATGTCACAAGAATAGTACAAGATATGTAAATGCACAAGACCATAGAAAAGTACTTGCCTTGCTCCGGGAAATCAAGTGTACTAGATGGAGCTGGATGTCCTCCTGTTTATTTATTAGGTACAAGTTGGTTAACAACTAACAAATTCCATTTTAGTTTATCTTGTAAATTCTAAACATAGGCTAACTATAGAATACTTATAATGATGTACTAACTAGCTATACACTATTTCCAACTAGTTTATAGGATAGACAAATATATTAAAATAGTATACCTAAAATATTTGTATAAAAACATTGTGATACTATGGCTATCATTTATTTATGCTAACATTGTTTACTATAACATTTCTTTGGAAAATAACTAGATTACACATTTGAAATAAATAATAGAAATTTCCTTTAGCTGGTTCCTCTAATCTTAGGTCGAACCAAGTCGTATGGTAAGACTCGAGTATCTCATCTCAACAGGTATTTTTCAGATCCAATATCCAGAGGCACTCAGTTGCATAACTAATAGTAAAACATTTGGAAAATTTTGTAATCTCAGATTATTTAACCGGTTAAGCTTACTAAGCAACTATAACCCAATAAATCAAAATACTGAAAAACACAAGGAAGAATCAAAGAAATCAAGATACAGGAATATAGTATTCTCCCATGGCCCGCATCCTAACCATCCTGCACTTGACACCCCAAACTCAACTACTACCAGTCAACACCATACACACTGAACACACACAAAAATATACATAAAATAGAACATTAACCTACAAGAATTTATACAAGCTTTACATAAAATAAGAACTCAATAAATGATCCCCTCCAGATTCGGCTAACTGCTACTGCTGCACCCGATGTCTTCATAACAGACACGAACACAGGCCGTCCAATACAGCTAACAGGATACGAACTCACAGCAATTCATCGGACATAGACACACCAATATGCGAGTCACTGGTCACATAATATAGGTGACAACACTTAATTCAGACCAAAAAAATAGAGCAGAGATTTTAGAAGAGGTTACCTGTATGAAGAATGATTCAACGAACTCAACAATTCCAATAATAAGCACTCCTCCAAACTCAGGAAATTCGTAAAATTCTGATTCAAATGTTTGCCCAAACTGTTCAATGCAAGGAATAAAAAACAAGACTCAGATTAAATGGGACAGAGTAATTCCTCCCATGCATCAATCAAAATAAAACTTTGTCAAACTTACTAGGGATTCTCAGCTCAGTAATACTCCCGAATTCGAACCAAATCCAAACAACAAAAAAACTGGTAAAACCAAAAGAAAATAGTATTGATTTATTACACTAACTGACCAAAATTAGATCGGCTACAAACGACACTCACCAAACGTTCGGATCGGATTGTCGGACACGAGTCCAGCTCGACCAGTGCCTGGAATGGATTGATCTACATAATTCGGTGGAAGAGAAAAGATCACAACAAGTATATAATATAACTGCAAAGAAACGTTCGATTCGAACTCACCCTCTCGACATAGCCGACCGATTAAAAACAGAAGATCACCACAGAAATTTGATACCGAAAAATGGAGTTTCAACCTGGAATTTTGAGTTTCAGAACGATCGATTTACGAAGTTAAACATATAGAAGCTGGATCGAAAAAAAATAGAAGCTAGATCGGGACTCACCCTCTCGACGCAGTCAATGTGTTGTCGACGGAAGCTCCGGGAGTTAATAGAGCAAGGAACGCTCGAAGAGACGATCGCCGAAAAGATCTGCATCGCCGAGTCGCCGGAGAGATGTCACTATCGCGACCGCCTCCTTCTCGAACGCCGATGGGAGTAGGTCAGGATGAAGGAATTTGGGGCTGCTCCTCCGAGACAGAGTGGAACGAAAAGAAAAAAATAACAACAACTAATGACTTACTCTCTTCACTACAGTTACTAATATAACTCTCACATTTTACAAATTAATCCCTCTACTTAATGGTACTTTTGTACTTACCCCCTCCCCCTTTTCGTTATTTGCACAATCAATCAAAAATCTGTTTGAAAAGTGGTTATAAGTTGTTAGGGAGTTGGGATCACTCCAAATAGATTTAAAAATTAGTTATTTGCCAAAAATTCAAATCTCCCCCCAAAAATGATCATGAATTATTTATTCAAAATATTTAGTCAAAAGCTATTATTATTTGAAATGATTTTAAAATCCTACTTATATTCCTCAAAATGGGGAGGTGGAGTTACAAATCTCTCCCCCTTAAAATAATTTCGTCCTCGAAATTCGAGAAACAAACCAAAATAAGTCTCAAAAATCACAAAAGAGGTTCAAACAGAAGTCATTTATTGAATTTAAATTTTTTGAAAATCAGAATACAATCAAGCAAACAAACTAGGATAGCGCTCCCGCATCTCGTCCTCGCGCTTCCATGTGGACTCTCCCGGAGAGTGATGTCTCCACATAACGCGAACAAGTGGGTAGTCTGATTCCGCTGGCGCTTCTCCCTCCGATCAAGGATCTCCACTGGCTGCTCCTCGTAGGTCAAGCTAGGACCCACCTCTAGCTCTGAATAATATACCACATGACTCGGACCTGGAATATAGCATCGAAGTTGAGACACATGGAAGACGTCATGCACTTCCTCCAAGCTGGCTGGAAGCACTAGTCGATATGCCACCTCGTCAATCCGTGCCGTCACGTCGAAGGGCTCGATGTACCTTAGACTGAGCTTTCCGCCTCTGACAAATCTGATGACGCCTCTAGTCAGTGAGATCTTCAGGAATACTCTATCTCCAACCGCGAACTCTAGTGGCCGTCTGCTGCTGTTCGCCCAGTGCTTTTGCCGATCATGTGCAACTCTGAAATGCTCCCTGATCAGTCTGACTTTCTCAGCTGAGTCTACAACTATCTCTGGCCCAAGCAAAGCCCTCTCGCCAGCGTCGTCCCAAGATAAAGGTGTACGACATCTTCGCCCATACAGTGCCTCGAACGGGGTCATCTCGATGCTAGCCTGATAACTGTTGTTACAGGCAAACTCCACAAGATGTAAATAATCCTCCCACGAACCGCCGAAGTCAAGTGCGCAAACCCGCAGCATGTTCTCCAATGTCTGAATGGTCCTCTCGGACTGCCCGTCTGTCTGCCGATGATAGGCGGTGCTGAACTTCAACTGTGAACCCAAGCTCAGCTGTAGACTCCTCCAGAAATGTGATATGAAACGGCTGTCCTTGTCTGAAATGATGCTCACCGACACTCCATGAATCCTCATGATCTGACACATGTAGAGGTCTGTAAGCTTCTCGGTCGACAGCCCAACCTTGTACGGAATGAAATGAGCAGACTTCGTCAGTCTGTCTACGATAACCCAAATAGCATCATTGCCACTGGACATACGCGATAAACCAGAGACGAAGTCCATGGTGATGTGCTCCTACTTCTATTCCAGAATAGGTAAAGGCTGGAGTAATCCTGCTGGTCTTTGGCACTCCGTCTTGACTTGTTGGCACACAAGGCATCTGGAAACAAATCTGGCAACCTCTCTCTTCATCCCATACCACCAAACATACTCTCGCAGATCCTTGTACATCTTGGTAGACCCAGGATGAATAGAATACTGCGACTGGTGGGCCTCCTGCATCACCTCCTTTCCTAAATCCTTGGGCAACCACAACTGGTTCCCTTGCCTCAGGGATCCATCATCTGCAATGGTGAAGTCATCGAGCAATCCTGCCTCTGTCTGACTTCTGAGACATCGGAGTCCCTCATTAAGAAACTGGGCCTTCTTGATCTTCTCTAACAGTCCTGACTATATCTGCATGTGCATCAGTTGCCTTCCAACTCCTGGAAGAACTATCTCAATCCCCAGACTCTTAAGATCCTCCAAAAAATGCCGATCCATAGTGAGGAACATAGCAACAAGATATCGACTAAGAGCATCTGCCACCACATTCGTCTTTCCAGGGTGGTACTGCAGATTGATGTCAAAATCCTTCATGAGCTCCAGCCATATGTGCTGTCTAATATTCAGCTCCTTCCAATTGAAAACATACTTCATGCTTTTGTGGTCCTTGAAGATGTCCACTTTCTCTCCATACAAGTAGTACTTCCACAGTTTCCAGGCAAAAATGACTGCTGCAAGCTCCAAGTGATGTGTAGGATAATTCTTCTTATGAGGCCTCAACTGTCTAGAAGCATAAGCAATGACTCTCTTGTTCTGCTCAAGCACACATCCCAAGCCCTTCCCTGAAGCATCGCTGTAGATGACGAATCCCTCCGATCCAGATGGCAAAGCTAGAACTGGCGCTGTAGTGAGTCTTCTCTACAATTCTTCAAATACTGATTGGCAGGCGTCACTCGAGATAAACTCCTTGTCCTTCCGCGTACGCTTGGTCATTAGCTCTACTATCTTGGCAAAATCTTTCACAAACTTCCGGTAGTAACCTACTAGACCCAGGAAACTACGAATCTCTGCTACTGACTTGGGAGGTGCCCATGCTTCCACAGCTTCAATCTTTTGGGGATCCACAGAAATCCCCTCTCCAGTCACCACATGCCCCAAGAACTCCACTCTGTCCAAGAAAAACTCATACTTCGAGAGTTTTTCGTACATCTTCTCCTTCTGTAGAATCTCCAAAATAATTTGCAGGTGCTCCACATGCTCCTCCTCGGTCTTCGAATATATCAGAATGTCGTCAATGAAGACTACGACAAACTTGTCCAAATACTTGTGAAAAACTTTATTCATCAAGTTCATAAACACTTCTGGGGCATTGGTGAGTCCGAACGGCATCACCAAGAACTCATACTGGCCGTAACGGGTATTGAAAGCTGTCTTCGAAATATCCTGCTCCCGAACCTTCATATGATGATATTTCGATCGAAGGTCAATCTTAGAAAAGACCTTCGCCCCACTAAGCTGGTCAAACAGCTCATCAATCCACGGTAAGGGGTATTTATTCTTGATGGTGATGTTATTAAGTGCACGGTAATGGATACACATCCTCACAGTCCCATCCTTCTTTGGTACAAAGAGTACCGGTGCTCCCCAGGATTGGACCGAATAAAACCCTTGCCCTGTAACTCATCAATCTGAGCCTTCAACTCTGCAGCTTCCTTCGGGTTGATCTTGTAGCAATATTGGGACTTCGGTGCTGATCCGGGTACTAGGTCGATGCTGAACTCCACATCTCGATCTGGAGACAATCCTGGCAAATCCTCGGGAAAGACGTCGCGATACTCTACAATCAGCGGGTACGGCAACTCCTGGTCTTCTGCAACTGTCCCGAAGTAGACTCCCTCTGGCCTCTCTGCAATCTGTCTGCTCGTCTCGAACGGTAGAACTCCATATGGGCTAAAATCACCTTTCCCTCATGGCAGTCTATTATGATAAATTGCTCGCTCATCTAGTCGATGTCGAGGACTATATCAAATTCGGACAATGGCATCACTAGAAGTCGAGCCCTAAGTTTCCTTCCATCTATAGTGATAGGGCAATCTACCATCTCACTAACTGGCACTACCCCTCCTCCTGTTATAATCTGACAGTTCCTCCTAGTGGGCTTGGGTGTGAAGTCGTGTCTATGCAGAAACTCATATGATATAATGCTATGTGTGGCTCCAGAATCAAATAATGCAATGGCAGGAAAAGAATATAAAAGGATAAAACCTGTGATCACATCTGTTACTACCTCATCCTCCTCAACTGCGGCCATGACGTAAGCACGTCCCTGCTGTGGTGGTCCCCTCTGCTGCTGGTGCTGTACAAAACGCTGCTGCTGAGTAGGTAATGCCTGAACCCTCTGTGGGCAGCTGGTAGAGCTCTGGATGGTGCAGCTGGTAGTCCTCCAGCTCCTCGAGGTCCTCCTGTCAGTCGAGCTGCAGCCTGTGGACAGTCCCTCATCTGGTGTGCGTCTGATCTGCAGAATAAACAGAGTCCGAGCCTCTTACGGCACTCGTCGAAGCGGTGTCCCGGCCGATAACAGAATACGCAAGTAACTGCCTGCTGCTGTCTCTGAAGCTGATGTACAGGAGCTCCGGCTAGACGGTGGTGCTGTTGTGCCGGCTGTTGTGGCCTCGCCTGAATCTGAGTCTGGGCCCTCTTCGTTGGTGCCTGGAAACTGCTGCTGCCAATATTCCGGTCCCTCTTTGGCTTCGGCTCTGCCTCTTTCTCTACAGCCTGAGCAATCTTGAGGATGCTCGCATGCCTCGTTTCCTGACTAATCGTCACTGCATGTCGTAGCTCCCTGGTAAGGCCCTTCTTGAATCTCCAGGCTCTGTCCTCCGGTGCTCTGACTAGGTTCTCGACGAACCTGCTGAGTCGAGTAAACTCTGAAGTGTACTCCGCAACCGTCATAGTCCCCTGCTGCAGCGTCTCAAACTGTATCCGAAGCTCATCCCGCTCCACATCGGAGAAAAACTTCTTCTTGAACAGAGTTTTGAAATCTGCCCAAGACACCTGAGGCTCAGCTAACTGGGGCTCCTCCCGGTACAAAGCCCTGGCCAAATCAAAGAGTCGCATGCTCGCCACCTCCACCTTCAGGTCAACCGGGATCCGTGCCATCTTCAAGGTCCTCTCTGTATTCTCCAGCCACTCGTCCGTATAAACTATCCCTTTGTTGCCCCAAAAGTCCATCGGGCAGAGGTTCTGGTAGTCCTTGGCCGTCCCTGGTCTCGATGCTGCTGGTGCTGCAGGTGCTACTGGAGCTGGTACTGCCGGCTCTCTGGTCCTGACCGCATCTACAACTGTCGCCCAAAACTGTGCCGCCTGGTGGTTCTAGGCCTCCATAAACTGCTGGAACATGGCCATCACCTGAGCGCCGTCGAAAGTCATCGTCGGGGGCAGCGAAGGAAAGATAGAAGGCGGTGGCGGAAGCTGATCTAATAGAGCATCTGATGCAGACTGATCCGAGCTGCCTACAACTTCCGACTGATCAGCTGTCTTCCTCGTACGACCATCCTACAACAAAAAAAAAACTTTATGATTGAGAAAACCCTGACCTACCAGAAAATGTAAATGTTTTATAATATCCATATATACCCGATGTACCCGATTTCTTATGCTGTGATTTAAATTTCCCTAGTGTAATCAAGTCCCCCAATAGTAAACTAATACCTAGGTACTATTAGGATAGACCTGCATGGGCCACAACTAAAAACATGTCACGACCCGCTCCCGAATAATCGAACACGAGTCGGACACGCCCAGCCTTCGTCGTTAGACATGACGAAGTAAGCTGTACCAATCTAGGGAAATCTAACCAGATAATTATGACAAGTACAAATTACAGCATCTATAAACGTATCCCAGAATCAAAGTACATGTCTCAGAATTATTACATTCCAGCAAATGAAAGTAAAGTTTACTAGGCTCAAAATACAAGGAAATGTAAACTGCAAAGGTAAAGCTCTAGGCTTCCGCAGCCTCTAAGTCAAGAGCAAATCCAGATGGCTCTACTGCATCTACCGGCTCTCAGCCATAATAGGTATCACACAAAGCCTCCATCTCACCTGCAACATACCCTAGTCAGGAGCGGAGCAAGTACAGTTCTAGGTAATGAACAAGAACATGATATAAAAAATATGTACAGGGTACATGAATAGAAAATACAGGAAATGAACATAAAAGTACAGGAAAGTAGGTACAGGAGATAAAGTATAGGAACTACAGTAAAGGAATATAAAGTACAGGAAATATAAAGTACAGAAAATATAATGTACATGAATGAAACTATAATCCTGAAGTACAAGACATGATAAGTGCACCATGTTTGAAATACAACTAGCCTATGTGACCGGCTGGGGTGAGTACAGGAGCATGTACAGGTGTACATGAATATGGTACGGCTTAGGGCCCGCATGCACGATGCGAGGCCTAAGCTATCTACATGAATATAGTAACCGGGATTTGGTCACATGGCTAGTGTATTTTCCCACCCGACACAAGTAAGTACAAGAACATGAAATACATGAGCAAAGGATATTGTGTCATGACGTGTCACAAGAAGAGTACAAGATATGTAAATGCACAAGACCGTAGAAAAGTACTTGCCTTGCTCCGGGAAATCAAGTGTACTAGATGGAGCTGGATGTCCTCATGTTTATTTAGTAGGTACAAGTTGGTTAACAACTAACAAATTCCATTTTAGTTTATCTTGTAAATTCTAAACATAGGCTAACTATAGAATACTTATAATGATGTACTAACTAGCTATACACTATTTCCAACTAGTTTATAGGATAGACAAATATATTAAAATAGTATACCTAAAATATTTGTATAAAAACATTGTGATACTATGGCTGCCATTTATTTATGCTAACATTGTTTACTATAACATTTCTTTGGAAAATAACTAGATTACACATTTGAAATAAATAATAGAAATTTTCTTTAACTGGTTCCTCTAATCTTAGGTCGAACCAGGTCGTATGGTAAGACTCGAGTATCTCATCTCAACAGGTATTTTTCAGATCCAATATCCAGAGGCACTCATTTGCATAACTAATAGTAAAACATTTGGAAAATTTTGCAATCTCAGATTATTTAACCGGTTAAGCTTACTAAGCAGCTATAACCCAATAAATCAAGATACTGAAAAACACAAGGGAGAATCAAAGAAATCAAGATACAAGAATATAGCATTCTTCCATGGCCCGTATCCTAACCATCCTGCACTTGACACCCCAAACTCAACTGCTACCAATCAACACCATACACACTGAACACACACAAAAATATACATAAAATAGAACATTAACCTACAAGAATTTATACAAGGTTTACATAAAATAAGAACTCAATAAATGATCCCCTCCAGATTCGGCTAACTGCTACTGCTGCACCCGATGTCTTCGTAACAGACACGAGCACAGGCCGTCCGACACAGCTAACAGGACACAAACTCACAGCAATTCATCGAACATGGACACACCGATATGCGAGTCACTGGTCACATAATACAGGTGACAATACTTAATTCAGACCAAGAAAACAGAGCAGAGATTTTAGAAGAGGTTACCTGTATGAAGAATGATTCAACGAACTCAGCAATTCCGAAAATAAGCACTCCTCCAAACTCAGGAAATTCTTAAAATTTTGATTCAAATGTTTTCCCAAACTGTTCAATACAAAGAATCAAAAACAAGACTCAGATTAAATGGGACAGAGTAATTCCTCCCATTCATCAATCAGAACAAAACTTCGGCAAACTTACTAGGGATTCTCAGCTCAATAATACTCCAGAATACGAACCAAATCCAAACAACGAAAAAACTGGTAAAACCAAAAGAAAACAGTATTGATTTATTATACTAAATGACCAAAATTAGATCGGCTATAAATGACACTCACCAAACATTCAGATCGGAGTGTCGGACACGAGTCCAGCTCGATCAGTGCCTGGAATGGATCGATTTACACAATTCGGTGGAAGAGAAAAGATCACAACAAGTATATAATATAACTACAAAGAAATGTTCGATTTGAACTCACCCTCTCGACATAGTCGACTGATTCAAAACAGAAGATCACCACAGAAATTTGATACCAAAAAATGGAATTTCAACCTAGAATTTCGAGTTTCAGAACGATCGATTTACGAAGTTAAACAAATAGAAGTTGGATCGGAAACAAATAGAAGCTGGATCGAGACTCACCCTCTCAACACAGTCGATGTGTCGTTGACGGAAGCTCCGGGAGTTAATAAAGCAAGGAACGCTCGAAGAGATGATCGTCGAAAAGATTTGCATCACCGAGTCGCCGGAGAAATGTCACCATCGCGGCCACCTCCTTCTCGAACGCCGGCGGGAGTAGGTCAGGATGAAGGAATTTGGGGCTGCTCCTCCGAGAGAGAGTGGAACGAAAAGAAAAAAATAACAACAGCTAATGACTTACTATCTTCACTACAGTTACTAATATAACTCTCATATTTTACAAAGTAATCCCTCCACTTAATGGTACTTTTGTACTTACCCCTCCGCCTTTTCGTTATTTGCACAATCAATCAAAAATCTGTTTAAAAATTGGTTATAAATTGTTAGGGAGTGGGGACCACTCCAAATAGATTTGAAAATTAGTTATTTGCCAAAAATTCAAATCTCCCCCCAAAAATGATCATGAATTATTTATTCAAAATATTTAGTCAAAAGCTATTATTATTTGAAATGATTTTAAAATCCCACTTATATTCCTCAAAATGGAGAGGTGGAGTTACAAGTACCATCCAGGGAAGGCCAACGTAGTTACATATGCCTTGAGAATGTATCCCGTCGCTATGTATTTGACGGCAGATCATCATCTTTTGGCCGATCTAGATAGTTTGGGTATCGAAGTGATTGTTACGGGAATAGAGATTCAGATGTAGGGCTTACAGATTCAGTTTGAGTTGATAGACAGAGTCAGATCAACGCAGTATGATGATGTTGCCTTGAGAAGCATCAGGGAGCAGATGTGGGCTGATTTGCTCGACGATTTCTCTATCGTCGAAGATGGGTCACTGAGGCACGGTGCTAAACTGTACGTTTCAAGTGGAGAGCTTCGAAAGGAGGTACTTGAGGAAGCGCATCGATCTCAGTACTCTATGCATCCTGGAGCCAATAAAATATACAGAGACCTGAGAAAGCACGCATAGTGGTACGATATGAAATGAGAGGTAGCTCAGTTTGTATCTCGCTGCTTAGTGTGTCAGCAGGTGAAAGCCGAGAGACAGAGGTCAGGTGGGTTGCTACAGCCACTACCCATTACGGAGTGGAAGTGGAAGCACATCACCATGGACTTTGTGTCTGAACTTCTACGATCTCTTGGAGGAAAAGATGCGATATGGGTCATTGTTGATAGATTGACCAAATCGGCCCACTTCTTGCCTTTCAAAGTGGGATTGTCTACGGAGAGGCTGACAGAGATGTATGTGCATCAGATAGTCAGATTATACGAAGTTTCGATGAGCATAGTCTCAGATCGGGATAGTCATTTTACTTTCCACTTATGGAGGAGTTTGCACACTAGCTTGGGCACCCAGCTCAAGTTCAGTACCGCGTATCACCTCCAGACGGGTAGTCGGAGAGGACCATCCAGACTCTCGAAGATATGCTTCATACGTGTGTGTTAGACCTTCGGGGTTTTTGGGAGGATCATCTTCACCTAGTAGAGTTTGCCTACAACAACAGCTACTAGGCCAGTATAGATATGTCGTCATTTGAGGCTCTATATGGACGGAGATGTTGCACTCCTTTGTCATGGGACGATATCGCCGAGAGGATGTTGTTTGGTCCGGAGATGGTGGTGGATGCATCGAAGAAGGTTAGATTGATCAGAGATAGACTTCATGTGGCTCAGGATAGACATCGGCATTAGGCCAATAGCTACCGGCGACCGTTAGAGTTCGAGGTTAGTTTCAGTTTCCAGTTGTGCTTGTTTGTGTTTGTTTGTTTAGTTGGTGTGCTGAGTTTTGATTTTATGTCTAGGTTGGTGATATGGTGTTCCTGAAGATTTCTCCGACACGTGGAAAGATTCATTTTGGCATGAGCGGGAAGCTTAGTACGCGCTACATCGGGCCTTTTACTATCCTTGAAAGGGTCGGTGCAGTAGCTTATCGACTAAACTTGCCGCCTACGCTCGAGGGAGTGCATAATGTATTTCATGTGTCGTCACTAAGGCGGTACGTGGCAAATCTTAGCCATGTATTGGATCATTTAGCGAGAGGTAGGGCCTACTCTCAACTATCTAGAACAGCCTGTAGAGATTCTGGATCGTCAGGAGTGTTGGCCGATTGGTCATAGTCAAACCTGATTTTAATAACTGATCAAACTCTGCCTCGATATACGAAGCTACTCAGATGTTTACTCAAAGACGTTTGGACACTTGGAAACTGATCAAGATCGGATATCTACTCAGTTCAAGACCGAAGTTATGCTTGCCACTCGAGTCTGTATTTCTTTATGTAATATAATTTTTACTTTTATTGAGTCTAAGAATACATTGTACACCGAGTCGTACTGGCAAATAGGCTATCGAAAATTGTTTTTAAAAATGACCTATATGTTTAAAAAATATCCCTTATTTACAAAAGCTTCTGAAGGATTTCAAAAAGCCCAAAAAACATTTTTAAAATAACCCTGATCAACCCTGACAGAACTCGGCCCGAGTTCGGCTAGAGTTCAGTTAGTGACCGTTTAATTTTCGAACATTTGAAAAACTTGGTCTCCCTTCAGTTGCGGATTGCTACATAGAGTTTTGTCCGGATTTTGCCCGAATTCTGCCAGAGTTCTGCCCTTAGAAAAACTATAAATAGAGAAAAATTCTGATCATTTCAAATCACTCATTCACTCTCATCTCATCTCTTCTAAGCTTACGTTTCTTTCTAAAGAGTTTTCTAAAAAGCTTTCATTTTTAAATTCCAAGCTAGTTACAATTTTCTAGTCAATTTGCCGGTACGATACGGTCTAGAAGATTTCAGAGAAATTGTAATCAGAGGCTTGATTGGAAAAAGACTCTTCAAAATTGAAGTTGGTCGAGTTCTTCGTATCAAAGCTCGCGTCTGTAGAAGTTGCAAGGACTTCGTATGAAAACTTGCAGGATTTTCCAATAGTGGATTCAACTGGAAGCTAGAGTTCTTCCGACTGGACTAGTCCTTACAAGAAGAAAACCAGTATACATCGATGTATTTGTATTTGCCTTCTGATCTCTTTTCTTTACAATTATTACTTTGTGATTATTGATATTATTTTTGTGATCTAACTGCTAACAAGTTTTTAATTAGCAATATTTCGCTGCCTACTCTATTCACCCCCTCTAGAGTATTCTGCTTTACGACTTCGTTCCTACAATTGGTATCAGAGCGGATTATACAGGTAAAACAAGGTAAAATTGCAGTTATATTTAATTATTTTATAGATCATAGCATTACACATGGCAACTATAAAATTCACAAGGCCAAGCCACAAACAGACCTTCACTGTTTCTTGATTTTGACTTATGGTCTATAGTTATTGATGGCTACAAAAAGCCTCATCGTATTACTGTTGAGGGAGTTTTAGTTGATAAACCCCATGATAAATATACTGAGGATGAAAAGAAAAATGTCAGTCTTGACGCACGTGCTATTAACGCTTTATTTTGTGCTTTAGACAGAACTGAGTTTAACAGGGTGTCGACTTGCACAACATCAAATGAAGTGTGGAAACTTCTCGAAGTAACCCACGAAGGAACAACGCAAGTCAAAGAGTCAAAGATCAGCAGACTTACTCAAGAGTACGAGGCGTTCAAGATGAAGCCAAATGAATCTATCACTCAGATGTTTATGAGATTCCTGGATATTGTAAATCCTTTGTCTTCATTAGGCAAGGAATACAGTAACCATGAGAAGATTCGCAAACTTCTACGAGCTCTCACGAAGAACTAGATTCCAAAGGCTACAACAATCATTGAAGGAAACGACCTCTCAATAATGTCTCTGGAAATACTCATGGGTAAGCTACTCACTCACGAGTTGGAACTTCAAGACTTTGAAGATGCTACACCAAAGGAGAAGTCAGATAAGTCGATCACTTTGAAGGCTCAACATAGAAGAACTGTCGAAGATGATTCTGACGACAGCGACTCTGACTCTTAAGATCAAGCTCTTCTTATAAGAAAATTCAAGAAGTTTATGAGATTCAACGGAAGAACAAAAGACCGCAACAACAACAACAATGAGGAAGATCCTATTTGCTAGGATGTAAGAAGAAAGGACATATGAAGAAAGATTGTCCAACAGCATCATAATCAATAAAAAAAAGCAGCAAATATGACAAAGGCTACCTGAAGATATCTACATCAAGGAAGTACGCCAATACAAGCATATGGCATGAGAGTGAAGCCAGCGACTCAGAAGACGAACAATCGGATGACGCTGTCAGGTAACCACTAATTCTCTGTTTGATCCTTATGATGATTTCACCTTTGAGAAGCTAGAAAAGGCTTTCAGTGACCTGTTAAATGACTACAAGAAACTGTGTAGTAAATATGAAACCTCTAAGAAGGTACTTAAAGAGTACAAAGGTGAGATAGGAAGACTTACCGACCAACTAGCTGATGTTAGAAATAATGTTTCTTCTATTGAGTCTGGTGAGCTTTCTTATATTAAGCTGTTGTTATACGAGACTACCAAGTTATCCGAAGAAAAAGACCAAACTATCATCCAGCTAAAGGAAGACCTATCTAAGGAGAGAAAGAGTCTCTAGTGTGCACAAGTCAGAATGAAAACACTTACATCTGATTATACTAGATTATATGACACCTCCAAAAAGTTGGAAATTAGTTTAGTAAAATGGCTTGTAGTTGCTGCTTCCTATTCTAACACGAGTCAATTACCGAATCATCGGAACACACCCAAACCAAACATTGTCAGACCAAACCATACCAAAGTACTGCCCAAGAAGACTAATAGGCATGCATTTTTCTATACTAGAAAACCAAAACCTACCAATCATGCACCTCACACAACTTTCAACACTTAACATACAAAATGTCATTATTGTGGCCTCATTGGTCATATATCCTCTGCATGTAGAATCAGAAAGTTAGTAGATTTAAATGTTTATGCATGGATACCAAAGACTAATATGTCAAGATCCTACAAGAAATGGGTACCAAGAGTTTTATCTGCAAACTGTTTTGCTAGAAGCAAATGGATCCTCGACAGCGGTTGCTCACGGCATATGACCGGTGATGCATCATTATTCGCAATACTATCGAAGAAGAATAAAGAAGGATACGTCTCCTTCGGTAATAATTTGAGAGGGTACATAATCGGTATCGGTGACATTGGTAAGGCTCCCTACCCTATGATTAAAGATGTTTGTCTAGTTACCGAGTTAAAACATAATCTGCTCAGCATAAGCCATTTAGCTGATCACGGTTATGGCATTAACTTCGTCAAAGACAAATGTACTATAGTTGATAGCTCAACTGGTAGTACTATCTTTGAAGGTATCAGGGAAGACAACATATATATTTTCTATCTGTTAGAAGATGCTAACAAAGCAGGTAGATGCTTGATGGCCAAGAGCATTGAGAGCCAACTATGGCATATGAGACTCGATCATGCAAACATGGACACAATTTCAAAATTATCCACAAAGAAGTTGGTATACGGCTTACCGGACATATCCTTCAAGAAGGATACAGTATGTAGCGAATATGAAAAGAACAAAGCTACCTGATCCGTCTTTAAGTCCAAGAACGTTGTAAGTACCACTAGACCTCTATAATTATTGCATATGGATTTATTTGGACCTAGTAGAATTGCTAGTCTAGGTGGTAAGTTATATATATTTGTCATTGTAGATGATTTCTCTAGATACACGTAGGTATATTTTCTTGCACGCAATAACGATGCTTTGTCAGAATTCGTCACCTTTTGCAAGAAAGTACAGAATGAAAAAGGTTTCATGATTACTCGCATTCGTAGTGATCATGGCGACGAATTTGAGAATGCAGAGTTCAAGCAATTCTATGACACATACGGTTATCTGCATGAGTTTTTCTGTCCTATGACTCCATAACAAAATAGAGTTGTGGAACGTAAGAACATGACTCTATCTGAAATGGCTAGAGTAATATTGAACGAGTTTAGTCTACCTAGATACTTTTGGGCTGAAGCTGTCAATACAGCGTGCTATATTCTCAATAGGGTTCTAATTCGACCTATATCGAAGAGGACTCCCTATGTGTTATGGTTTGATAGAACACCCACTGTTTCATATTTCGAGATATTTGGTTGTAAATGCTTTATTCTTAATACTAAAGA
This sequence comes from Iris pallida, assembly GCA_029216955.1. NCBI lineage: Eukaryota > Viridiplantae > Streptophyta > Magnoliopsida > Asparagales > Iridaceae > Iris > Iris pallida. Next base: position 10,040,218 of record JANAVB010038613.1, read on the forward strand.
CAACCTGAGTAAATTTGATGAAAAGGCTGATGAAGGTATCTTTTTAGGTTATGAGACAAAGAGCAAAGGGTACAGAGTCTTCAATAAGAGAACCATAATCATCGAAGAATCAATTAATGTCAAGTTTGATGAACTAAATCAACATTCAGTCGATGACGATAATGAAGACGTAAGTACACAAAGTACGGCTACTGCAAAATCTTCACACAAAGATGCAGAACCTTCACACCAAGCACCAGCTGAGTGTTCAAGCAAATCACATACAGAACCAGAAGTCGGAACCAGCAATCCTGAAGATATGCCAAAAGAGCTAAGATTCTTGGCAGATCATCCAAAGGACTTGGTAATTGGTGAGATTACTAAGGGTGTAAGTACTCGTTCCTCTAATAAAGATATAGCTTCCTGTGTTTCTTTTATCTCACAGCTTGAACCAAAAAATATTAAAGAAGCATGTAGTGATAATTTTTGGTTAGATACTATGCAAGAGGAATTAAACCAATTCGAACGGAATCAAGTTTGGGAACTTGTTCCCAAGCCCATTGATCATCCGGTCATTGGCACTCGTTGGGTATTTCAAAACAAACTGAACGAGAATGGTTTAGTGACTCATAATAAGGCTCGACTCGTAGCTCAAGGATACAATCAAGAAGAAGGTATCGACTACGATGAGACTTATGCCCCAGTTGCGAGATTAGAATCCATTCGCATGTTATGTGCCTTTGCATGTTTTTATAATTTTAAATTATTTCAAATGAATGTTAAAAGCGTATTTTTGAATGGTTTTATAAAAAAAAGAAGTTTATGTAGCTCAACCTCCAGGTTTTACTAATTTCAAAAATCCTGATTATGTTTTCAAGTTGAAGAAAGCCTTATACGGTTTGAAACAAGCCCCTCGTGCTTGGTACGATCGTCTAAGCTCTTTTCTACTTGACAACAATTTTTCAAAGGGAAAGTTTGACACTATACTGTTTATAAAAATTTTGAATAACAATCTTCTTTTGATTCAAATCTATGTAGATGATATTGTTTTTTGGATCCACTGATAAATCTTTTTGTCAAGAATTTTCAAAGTGTATGCAGAATGAGTGTCTGATGAGCATGATGGAAGAGCTAAAATTCTTTCTCGGACTACAAATCAAACAAACCAACAATGGGACGTTCATAAATCAAGCAAAGTACACAAAAGATTTATTAAAGAAGTTTAACGTGGAAGCAGTCAAACCACTTAGCACTCCAATGGCGACTTCAACCAAGCTTGATATTGATGAACAAGGCAAACCCGTCGACATACATAAGTATCGAGGTATGATCGGTAGCTTACTGTACTTAACTACTAGTCGACCTGATATTATATTTAGTGTTTGTTTGTGTGCACGTTTTCAAGCCAATCCTAAGGAATCACATGTGTTCGCAGTTAAGCGTATCTTTCGATACCTTAAGGGCACTTCTTTTGTCGGCTTATGGTATCCTAAAACCACATCATTTGACCTAACTGGTTATTCTGATACTGATTTTGCCGGATGCAAAGTAGATAGAAAAAGTACCAGTAGCACATGTTATTTCCTAGGAAAAGCCCTAGTCTCTTGGTTTAGCAAGAAGCAAAATTTTGTCACATTATCAATAACTGATGCTGAATATATCACCGCAGGATATTGTTGTACACAAATTTTATGCATAAAGCAAACTTTAGAAGACTTTGGATTATATTTCACATACATACCCGTTTTTTGTGATAACACTAGTTCTATTAATTTGACTTCCAGTATGTCATTCTCGTACTAAGCATATCGAGATTCGACATCATTTTCTTATAGATCATCAACAAAATGGAGATATAGACCTTGTATACATAGACACACAGAATTAATTGGCTGACATTTCATAAAACCTCTAGCGAAAGATCGTTTCAATTATTTACGTCAAGAATTAAAAATTTTAGATGTCAATAATATTAATTAATTTTTTTATTAATCAATTTTTTCAATACTCAATAACTGTTTTCGAGACAAGCCTACAAACAATCTGTCTGTCACTACGACTTCGGTCGAAGCGAAGCAGTACTTAATTGTTCTCCGATGAACTCCCGTTAGCTGGGACAGTACTCCTACAACTAATCTGAAACAGACGCTGAGTAACGAAAGTTAATTTATAAATAATATTAATTATATTATTTAAAGTTTAAAATTACTAAACTTGAATTAAATATTTAAAATAAGTTGATGAAAAGGATGTGGCCCACAAATTTTATTTAAAAACCTAGGAGAACCTTAGGCGAATTCGGCCCGAGTTCGGTCCGAATTCGGCCAGAGTTCTGTTGGTGTTATATACTTTTTAGTCAGAACCCGAGGCCCCCTCATCTTCATCTCTTCCAAACTTTATCTAAACAGCAGCAGCAGCAGCCGAAGGTCCCTCCAAACCCTAGCTCTTTTCTACTCCTTTTTTTCTAATCTACGTGGAGAAATTAATCCAAACTTTGGATTCATGCGAAGAATTAATCCCTCTACAACATACTTGAATTTCAGAAGGTATAACTCTTCTTTCCTCCACTTTCAATTTAGTAGGGTTATCTAGTTTTGGGGAAGAATGCCTAAGGGATTCAATCCTTCCAAGTGGAAGAAGACTAATGCCAGTAAAGAGGCATCATCTTCAGATCCGAACATGGATTCCCTTTTCTTTGGTCCAATCGGGTGACGGCGTGTCGGATAAGTTTTACTTTAAAACTGTGACAAGCTTTGCTATGGTATGCCGACTTTGCCATGCGTACAATATGCACAAGCACTCCGATCAATGGACTGTATTTCCAGATCATTGTCCTTTGTTTGAGGCATTAGGGTTACACAATCCGTTATCCAACAATTCCCTATAGCAACTAATGCCCTTTGACTATTTTACTGTAACTTCGTGTTAGACATTTTTACCATAAAGAACTCGTGTTGGCAGGATCGATATCGAGTTTGATGATGTGTTGCTAGCAAAAATCCTTGGTATTCCAAATGAAGGTGCCCGCTCGATGACATCACCGACTTTGACTTTTCCGAGGGCACGACTCTTGTTAGTTTCAAGAATGAGCTTTGTGCACCAGCACGTGCTCGTCCTGAAAAGTTCAAGGCCAATAACTTGAACTTGTTTAACTATGAGTTACATCGCATCATCTATTCCACTATTCTTTTGAAATCTACTTCGAAAGATGATGCCACTGCACTTGAGCTATCTGCTCTCTATCACATTCTTAAGGGATTCCTTTTTCTGCCCCTAAGACTATCATCCAGATGATGGGAAGATGTCGCGAAAGCGATTGCAATCTCTTATGTAATATTATCCCTCGAATCTTTCAGCATTTTGATATCAATTTATCCACTTGCGCTCTGGTCCCTGAGCCCAATTATCTTCAGCTTTCTCATCGCAGCACTGCAGTTGCTCCTCCACCTCCTGCTCCTACTGCCCCTGTTCCTCCTCAGACCTACCCTATTACTTTGAGGGTATCCTCATCACCTATTAGATATGTAGACTTTCTTTGTTGACACTTCCATGGAACATGAGTTCCATAACGTGACTCGATTTCAGGCTATTGTCAACTCGTTAGTCGATCTCCGATTTGCTCAGATGCGTCATTCTGTCAGTTCTCTTCCTAGAGACCCTGCTGTATCGAGTTATCGCATTGAGGATGAGGCGGTCCATTTTCTGTTCCAACCAGAAAACGCTTATGATTGGTACCGTGGTTCGGGTGCTACTCCACACACTCTGGAGCTGGCACTCTGGAGTTGGTCCTTCTGGACATGGTGGTCATGCCAGGACTACTACTGATGATGATGATGATGATGATGAGGATGATTTGTGATCTAGATGTACTGTATTTTTCTAGATGATTACTTTTTGAGACTTTGATTATGTCTTGTTACTTGGAAATGCTCCGACATTCCAAGATATTATTAGTACTCTATCATGTTAGATTATTTTGCACTGAGATTGTGTTTGTCTGAGATGATATTTTGTGAACATATTTTTAGCATATTTTCATTCAGTTCAACATTTTTATATTTTCATAGCACTATCTCTTTATGCTTCAATATTACCTGCCTGCGAATTATAAACTGCCTATGAAATGTTGTTTTTCTATTTATTATGTTTATATTTCTTCAACGATTGTTCTTATGCATATATTACGAAGGAGCTTCTCTCTTTTCAATTATTTTGCTAAGTGACAACGGGAGAGTAATAGGATCTAACATCTATGCAGGATACATGAATATTTTTCATACAATTTTGATTATCTTTCAAATCTTAATGATCGAAGATGTTATATCGGTCAATGTTTATCAATTATCAAAATAGGAGAGATTGTTGGCCCATTGGTCATGGTCAAACCTGATTTTAATAATTAATCAAACTTTATCTCGATATACGGAGCTACACAGATGTTTACTCAAAGACATTTTGGACACTTGGACACTGATCAAGATCGGATATCTACTCAGTTCAAGACTGAAGCTATGTTTGTCACTCGAGTCTTATTTCTTTATACAATATAATTTTACTTTTATTGAGTCTAGGAATACATTGTATATCGAGTCGTACTGGCAAATAGGCTATCCAAAATCGCTTTTAAAAATGACCTATATTTTTGAAAAACATTTCTTATTTACAAAAGCTTCTGAAGGATTTTAAAAAGCCCCAAAATTACTTTTAAAATAACCCTGACCAACCCTGACAGAACTCAGCCCGAGTTTGGCCAGAGTTTGGCCAGAGTTCGGTTAGTGACCGTTTGATTTTCGAACGTTTGAAAAACTTGGTCTCCCTTAAGTTGCAGATTGTTACATAGAGTTCTGTCCGAATTCTGCCCGAATTCTGCCACAGTTCTGCCCTTGGAAAAACTATAAATAGAGAAAATTTTTGATCATTTTAAATCACTCATTCACTTTCATCTCTTCTCTTCTAAACTTACATTTCTTCCAAAGAGTTTTCTAAAAGCTTTTATTTTCAAATCCCAAGCCAGTTACAATTCTCTAATCAATTTGCCGATACGGTGCGGTCTAGAAGATTTCAAAGAAATTGTAATCAGAGGCTTGATTGAAGAAAGACTCTTCAAAATTGAAGTTGGTCGAGTTCTTCGTATCAAAGCTCGCGTCTGTAGAAGTTGCAAGGACTTCGTATGAAAACTTGCAAGATTTTTCAATAGTGGATTCAACTGGAAGCTAGAGTTCTTCCGACTGGACTAATCTTCATAAGAAGGAAACCAGTATACATCGATGTGTTTGCGTTTGCCTTCTGATTTTTTTTTTACAATTATTACTTTATGATTATTGATATTTTTGTGATCTAACTGCTAACAAGTTTTTAATTAGCAATATTTTGTTGCCTACTCTATTCACCCCTCTAGAGTATTTGCTTTACGACTTCGTTCCTACAGGAAGAAGGTGCTCCAAAACCAGGTTATACCCTTGGTTCGTGTTGCATGGAGGCACCACTCTCCAGGTGAGTCTAGCTGGGAGAGGGAGGACAACATGCAGGAGCATTTTCCTTATCTCTTCGAGCCTTGAGGTATATGTTCTTTTATTTTTGCTTGTGTTTTCTGTGATTGGTTTGTTTTAATTTCGAGGACGAATTTTTTAAGGAGGATAGATTTGTCACTTCCAATTTTCATAATTGAGGGTAAAATGGTCATTTTTATTTTCTGATATTTTGTGATTATTTATTTATATATTGATATTTAGGGATTAGTTTAGTCGGGTTTGATTTTCGTCTCGTTCCGGCTTGTGTTAGTGGCCCGGTAGCTTAGACTCTACTCGGAATCCAAGATTAGTTAGACATGGTCCACAAACTCCACTAATTAGTCTAGTGCAATTAGGCTAATCTCACATGACTAGATAGGTTCAATTAGAGATTAGAACTTGACCCTTTTGTTCCCAAACCTTGGCATGACTTAAGTTGACCCAAGGGAGACAAGTTGGGGGCATTTTAGACATTTTAACAAGGCCTATTAGGGCACAATCATGGCCGGCCACATATAGGCTAGTTTTCCCTCTTTCTTTTCATTACTTGCCTCTTTTTCCCCAAATTTGTTCTTTCCCAAAACTTGAAAGCTTTCCTCTTGGTTTTGATCCCAGAAACCCTTCCAATCTTCCTATTTTCCTCTCATTTCACCAAAAAGAAGATGCTAGCAAGGAGTGGGAGCAAGGAGCAAGGAAGGGTGTGCAATTTCAAGAAGTTTTGTATCTGAACCGTGTCCTTTTGAGTGTATCATTGGGATCCAACTCCCAATAGGTATAATCATCTCTCTAATCCACTTTTCTTTGCATTTTAGCTAGATTTGAATCCATAGGATCCACCCCCATGCATGAACCACCATTAGATTTGATTTTGAGGCTCTCTTGAGTCCTCTTTAGGAAGTTGGAGTAGTTTTGGTGTTCCCATGGAGAGTTTCCAATAGGAAGCACCCCATGTGTTTGATTTTATGCTAATAGCTAATTTGTATTTTAATTTCATATTTATATATGTTAGAGGGTAGATTGACCATGTTTAGGATGGTTAGACTTGTTATCATATGTATACCTATGGTTGAATCTAAGTGGTTTAGCCTATAAGTCATGTTTTAAGTCTCTACATGTCATTTTTGATACATATTAAAATTGGACTATTTTAGGGATGATGTTGTATATATATATACTGGGCCCCCGCTTCCCATGGCCATCAGATCATCGCAGCGGTGGCTACCTGGGTCTTATGGAAGAATCGAAATAAGGCCAGGTACGAAGGCCATCAGTACTCTGGAGTCCAACTCATCCGGGAGACACTTCGTCAGTGTAGGAAGATCAGAGCCTTGTGCTCGCATGAACAGGAGCCCCTCTGGGACGCTATCCTCTATTAGCCCCTCACTTCTTTATTTTGGGTTGTATACTTTTGGCCCGGCTGTTTGTGGCCGGTAGCTTACTTGTAAAGGCTTCAGCATTTTGCGCTTTTATGAATAAAATGGGGGGTTTTCTTAAAAATTTATATATATATATATATATATATATTAATATATATATATATATATAATATATATATATATTATATATATATATATATATTGTATTAGAGTATTGATAGTTTAGGTCTAGTGTTTGATATGTTTTAGTGCCTAGTAGATGTGTGTGTGTGTTTAGAAGTGAGGAGAGGGGGGAGCTGTTGCCCCCAAGTGTAACCCCACTTTCCCTAATTAATAAAGTTTAGTTTTATATAAATATTTGACATTTTAGGAATAATTATTTTCCAGTTATTTTGTGGGATTTTAATTTTTTAATTAGTATTATTATGATTTTATGAATAAGAGTGGAGGTTCTAGCATTATTAGACATATTGGTGGTTTATTTAGCTAATCATAGCTACAATTCTAGAATATTCCTAATTCTAACAAACTCCACTTTTCTCCCTAACAACCTATAGCAACTCTCTAACTAACTTTTTCTTCCACTTTGTAATAAATCAAATGTTTATGTAATAGAATCTTTTCTTTTTGGAAATTCTTGCAAGATTACTTCCAACTCTATATAAGATATCACTCTCTCATTTTTCTCTGTTAGCCATTCGAGAGAGAACAAATAGCTCTGCTAAAATTCCTAATTCCTTCTCTCTCTCTTCTTCCTCATCCTCTGGTTTCCTTTACCGACTTCTCCCGAAACCCTAGCTATGGTGGTTGGCTCCGGCAGTTAAGTCTCCTCCATCGAAGGATTCACGAACGGGACTTAGGTTGCTGCCATGGCCGATTAGTGGCGACTTTATCCAAGTGTCATCATCATCAGTTTCTCCGATCAACTGATCTAGATGGGTGACATCAGCTCTCGCAGCCACAGCTCTTGGGGTCCCTCAACGAAGATGTTTGTCGACGACGACGACGACCTCGGCAGCAACCCCGTTGGTAAGTCCATCAGTTTTCTTCCGATTCTTCATCTTCTTTTGATCATTCTTGAACAAACTATGTGATCGATCGATCCTTGGTCAGAGAGTTTGGCAGATCGAACAGTCGCGGTCCTGTGATCCCCGGATGACTCGACGAACGGTTCCAGTTCTTGGCTGATCAGAACATCAGTGTCTTTCCAAACAAAATCCTCTAACATAATTGATCATTCCCATTATAGTGGCCCATGCAGGTCGATTTCGCATAAGGTTGCAAACTCACAGTTAGTACTTCAACTTAGTAGTACTAGTTGTGAGCCTACAAATAGAATTGAAGATAGGACTTAGAATAACTTCTAGGAGAGTTACATCATCCACATAATATTAGAGTCTAGGATCTCATCCACATACCTGACCTTCTTCCTCGATTCCATTTTCGAACTCTCGCCTGACTTTCTTGATTTGCATCTTGCTTGATCTCTTCTATCGTAATTCTTATCCCTTCTCGTGCTTGATAAAGGTTAGAAAGGTGACTCATGCTAGGTAGACATCTTCTATTGTCCCATCATATTACTAGTTTAACTCGTATAAGTTGGGTAGAATAACTCACGACCTAACACTCTTTTTGACCTTAACCACGGCCTTAGACAAGAAGACAATAGGACGAATGTATAGGCACAAACACGGATGAGTTTAGATTTTATTTGAAGAACTTGAACTATTCACACCTTATTCATCTTCTCGTGTACTCATAATTCTAACTATCTTGACTAATGCTGCTATAATAGCCTAGTTTTGGAAGTCATCCTTTATCAAACTTGTTTAAGACATATGTTATCTGGGCATGTCCACTAACATATTGTCTAATCAGAACCAGTACATGATGGTCTGATCAACCTAGTGCACTTGGTTCGCTCTTCGCATGATTATTCTACATGGATTGAGATATAGTTAAATTTTCCCTCTAGGATCTCAACCACAACGATCTTGACAACTCCTTTTAAACTATTCAATCGCCCTTGAAACCCATATTTGCAATTCGATCCCATCTTCCTTGAACTCTTATTGTTTTTCGTCACCTATTTCGAAAAAACAAGCAATCGAAGACACGAAGTATTCCCCTATGGCCATGATAGTTTGATTTCTTTTTCAATAATGACCCTCCCATGACTTACGGTAAGATTGTTATTAGATTGCCATAGAAGATTGCTTGTATATATTACTATATTTATTTATAAACTTTGTGTTTGATTTTTGAGGACAAAAATATTTTTAAGGGGGATAGTATGTGGTATCTGCCACCCCGATTAAAAATTTATGGATTTTTTTAATTTTATTTGATTAGATTATGGTTGATTTCTATGATCATAGGATGTCATTCCTACGCCCACAGTTAAGTTAGGACCATCTTATGGTTATATAGCCTCTAGGTAGGTTATATAAACATTCTATAGCTATTTTATAGTTTATTATAATTTTTAGATATTTTAGATAATTTTTAAATATTTATTTTGTGATTATTTATATTTTATTGACTTTATGATTTAATATGCCCATTCGGAGTTATTTTTGGGACCTACTATTTCATTTAGGCTCTACTAGGTTATAAATATTTTCTAGAATATTCTAGGATTTTTTTGGATTTTTTAGAATTTTTAGATAATTAAAACATATAAATTTATATTTTATAGGTTTTTGGAATTTACTGTGAGGTTACACGATGATATTTTATTTAGATTCTAGACACTTAGAAATATTTTCTAGAATTTTCTAGGATTTTTCTGCAATTTAATTTGATTTATTTGGACTTAAAATGAATTTAATGATTTTCTGTAATTAAATAATTAATTATACTGTCATCAGCACAGTCAACCACCCCCTGGCCCACCTGTTAGCGCCTAGGCTGAACCGCCTCCTTCTCTCTCTCTCTCTCTCTCCTATATATATATTATATTCGAAACCCTAATTAAATTCCTGCCGATTTTGAGAGAGGTTTCATCTAGGAGTCCTTTACCTTCCAGAAGCGATTGCCGCCAAACTAGAAGAGCTTTTCGCGCGCCATTGTTTTTATTGGAAGCGTATTGAGGTATATTTTCTGAATATCTAATTTATTTTTGTAATTTCTGAACCTAAATTTCTGGAAAATTCGTAGAGTGCTAGTTGTCTGAAATTTGACACGTTTTGGTATTTTCGAGATTTCGGGAGAACCAGGAATCGAATCACGAACCGTTTAAAGTTTCGAAAGCTAACACAGAGCTCTATGACATATATTTTTCCAGAAATTAATTAGTTAATCTATTTTTTATTAATTCGTAGAACTTATTTTTGTCAATAAATTACCGATTTGGTCATGGATAGCCATAACGACGATATCTTTTGACCAAGCATGATTTTGTGGTATAGTCGATTCCAGTGCACTCGTGGCACTGAAATCTACTAGGATCCTACTCAAGTCATAGAGTTTGTGTCGTTTGACTATTTAGTCATCGATGTGTCTCGATTTGTGTGCCACGAGTTCCAAATTGAAAACTGTATCTTCCTTGGCTAAAAATTAGTATTTAATTTTAGTTCCAGAATTATATTAGATTAAATTAGGTTTTAGATAATTTATTTCAGAATTAAATAGGATTAGTTATGTTAAACTAATAGCCACTTTCTAGGGTTTTTAGAGTGGGATTTTTATAATTAACTTATGGCTATTTATGTGACGGGGTAGATCGGTCTACGACGTTTGAGTTGTGAGTTCATCATCTAGCGGAGCAAGGCAAGTATCACTATGACCTATGTTGCCTATTTTTTATGCTGCATGTTATTTTTTTCCTTAAATTGATAGTGTTATCTTCTATATCATTGGTGCACGAGAGTTATACTTGTTACCATAACCATACATGTTCACTTAATATTTCGTTCAATGTTCTATCTTCAATGTTCAATGTTCAATGTTTAAAGTTAAAGTTAATGTTAAAGTGATCATGTTTACTTGTGAGAGAGTCGGGAGGGAGAATACAACTAGTATGCATGTGGTCTACGCAATGTACAATTTTTCCCCAATGTCAATGTTAATAGTAGTCGTTGCACCTCACGTACTGACTGCCGGATGTCCTAACCCGTCCACATGCAGAACACTTGTATTCTAAAACACACAGTACACGTAATTTATTTTGTGTTGACATTTTGCCCAGAGGTTTGTCTTATATTCATCGCTCTTGTATGTCTTCGTGTCTTAATTATACCTTCAACTGTTCCATGTCATAATTGTACTCTTGAACTATTTCCAAGTTATAGTGGTCTCTGTTGTATCATATCATATTCATCTTTTCCTTATTGCTATTTTGCATGCTTGTTATTATATAGTGTAACGTAGTGTTATGGTGATCTTGCTCTAATCCTGACTGGATAACTGTTTTTCAGTTTTAGACGACGTGGTTTGCCCGAGGTATTGTGTGTATCTTGGTGACACTGACGTTACCAATATCGGTTACTTCTACTGATACGGAGTAGCATATTTTTCTTATACTTTTTCGTGTTATTCTTAGCTATTGAGCTTAGCGAACTTTAGTTTCAGTAGTTTTATATTATTTTAGCGGTTTGTTCCCGAGACTAGCTGAGTTGTAGTGGATCTTTCTTTATTATTGAGACTTGAGTTTAATCTTTTGTTACAACTTAGTTGTGGATGAAATATGAACAGTGTACTTATATGGATAATGCTTATCATAGACAGCGTACTACCGTTGACACTGCGGCGTAGGCTGGACTTGGACACGTACTCGTAACCCAAAAGCGGGTACGGGTCGTAACACCCATCGTACCTCAACTGATCGTAAGTACGAAGCAGTTGTTCTTGATTGATTGTTCTCGTTTGAATTGATCGGATCGACCTGCCTCTTCCATTCTTGACACAGTTTTGATTCAAACATTTAATTGGACCCAAATCCCTTGTTATTTTACTTGAACTCTAGGTGTTTGACTAATTGCTTCTGAGAATGTGGGATACTGCTTGTATCTGATTTGGACACGGGAAGTATGGTGTCGACGAAGCTCTGACACAGGTAGAGTTCTTACTCTGTTTTTTAATTTTTGATTCGATTCTTGAATAAGGAATTTGTGTCCAGTGTGACATTAAGTTGTGATACAGAGATGGGCTGACAGTATCGGGGACGTGTCAGAATTGAAGGCTAGATGGACAAGATATGTCGGGTGCAGACACGATAGGGTGACTCTGGACTTGGAGAATGTAGGGAATTCAAAACTTCATGAACGTTAGGTTAAATTTTTAATGTTTAGGTGAAGGCCTGGTTGGTGAACTTGAATCTGAGCCATTATTTCTAAATACATGAAGTAGTTAGTGGACCAACTTATATTCCTATTGTGAGCTTAATTTGAATGGGTGCAGTTAACCAGTGTGAGGCCATTAAATGTAGTGAGTAAACTAGTTTAATAAATTGGATTGCCAGTAGCAGGCGTTGGGCCAGAGACCTGTAGTAGATTTAAGAGAAACGGTTCTATGCTTCATGAGAGTTGGGTGTTGGCGAGATTTGGATGTTTAAAATATGACTTTGGATTTAGTTTAGATCAGAGTAATTTTGGGTAGCTTGATATTAAATGAGGTGTTTGGTTTAAGTCCAGCCACTGTATTTCGAGTACAATTCCTGATTTGGGCTTCTGAGCTTAGTATTATTTATAGGTTAGGGAACCAAATATCTGACTATGGGTTTCAAGTTTATTTTTGTTTAGGTTTATTGTGGGCTGGGCTTAGAGCCCAGTACATTAGAATAGTTTCCATTCTCTTGACCAGACCACATAGTGTATCAATTACGGATAACATACATATCACACTTGTAATGTTAAAATACTAAATCACTGTATATATAGTAAATAATTGTTAGTGACTAATAATAAATAATTTTTACAAGTAGATTTTAAATCTATTTACTTCGATTATTGATTAGGAAAATCTACAAATATTAATATGGTGATTTTCTAATATATATGTTCAAAACCATATTCATCTAAATTTATGACTTAGTTTAAATATTTTATAGATAATTGTACTAGTAGCTTTAAATCTATTAGAAAACGTATAATTATTCTTGCTAGTATTTATGTTGATTAAAACTATATATATTTCTAAAAATATAGTTAGCTGGTATATGGATAGCAGAATTACTAGCCAAATGGTATTGATATAGTTAGATCCTAACCAATTTGTGAAATTATAATCTAGGTGGACATTCAGATTTTTGCCCTTCTACTGTCGTTCTTCCAAATCAAGGCAAGTACACCGACTCGAACCCTTTACTCTGTATTTCTGTCTTGCTTCATGTTCTCATATTGACACATTGTACACGATTGTTTATTGTTCATTGTTCATTGTTCATCGTTCATTGTTATCATTCATTGTTCAGTGTTCTCTACTTGTACATTGGGGTGGAGAAATACTACAGATATGTGACCAATCCTATATTAGCTAGGCATTGACTAATAGCTTAGGTCTCATATCGTACACGTGGGACTCTAAGTTGTACCATTATTATGTGCTCTTGTATCATGTACTACCCCAGCCGGTCACATACTCTAATAGTTATTTCAAATACATGTTACACTGATAGTATAGTTCATTGTTCAGGATCTGGTACCATAGTTTTATCGTTATTCATGTACTACAGTTTCATGTTCTGGTTCTTGTACCATAGTTCATATTGTAGATCTTTTTTCATGCATTTCAGTTTTACTTTGTTTAGTGCTTCTTGTCGGGGATGTACTTTACTCTTTTCTTGACAGGATATGTTGCAGGTTTACTGGATGATGTTGTATCTCCTTCATGGGCCAGAGCCCGAAGCCAGGATAGAGTTGCCTCAGGATAGACTTAGAACTTCAGAGTTATAGTTAGATCCTTCTTAGATCGTTTAGATATTTGTCATGTACTTTGTATTCAGGTTTCAGGATTGTATATTTATTCAGGTTACCGAATTTGTCTCCAACGTTATCATTTTTCTAATTTTATTTAAAATATCTGTGGATTATGGTGATATTGGAACGTGTATAGCAGCTGCGTTATTTTATGTACCTTGTATCTTAGAATTTTCCTTAGATTGTACAGCTTACTACGTTGTGTCTTCCAACGTAGGCTGGGCGTGTCCGACTCGTGTTCGATTATTCGGGAGCGGGTCATGACACCAAGACAGCAGCCACTTTAGGCTGCAGGGCAGAGCAGCTAAACCAGCAGCAGCAGCAGGTAGCAGCAGCAGATGCAGTTGCAACAGCAGCATAAGCAGAGCATGGCAGCCCCCTTTAGCACATTCCCCCTTGTGTGCTTGTGTGTGCCTGTATGGTGTGTGTCTAAGTTATATATATGTTAGTAAGTTGTTAGGTTAGTCTATGTTAGTTAGATAGTTAGTAGTATATATAGATGTTAGAATCTATGTAGATGTTAGAGATATGTTAGATGTTTGTTAGATATCAAGTTAGCCTTGTTAGATATTAGAATACTTTAGATGTTAGCTTAGAGATATAAGTTAGATAAATTATGGGTTAAGGTATCCTTGTATCTTAGGGTACTAAGGTTATTATCTTAGGGTATCACTTTACCTACAAGGTAAATGAGGTTTACCTTATTTTAAGGTAAGATATTGGGTTACCTTCAAGGTAAGGGATATACCTAGGATACTAAGGGTAGATATCTAAGTATTGGTTAGCTAGTAGCTTAGGGTAGATGCTAGATATCTAAGTTTAGTATATTGGTATGTTAAGGTATATATTTACCTAAGTTAAGATATTAGATTTCTACCAAGGTATTGGTATTGGGATACCAATAGGACCAAGGTATATGGTATCTTGGTAGGTAAAAGTTAGGAATAAGATACTTAGACTAGATTTGACCCTGTTGACCAAAGTTGACTGTTTTGACTGAAAGTCAACTGCAAGTCAACATTGGACCTAGATTGGACTAGAGTTGACCAGTTGACCAAAAGTCAACTTTGAGTCAACCATTAGCCTAATTTGGCCTAGATTGGACTAAGAGTTGACCAAAGTTGACCAGTTGACCAAAAGTCAATTGTAAGTCAACCTTTTATCCAGTTTGACCTAGTTTGACTTTGTGTGACCTAGTTTGACTTAGTGTGACCTAGTGTGACTTAGTTTGACCTAAATTGCATAGCCTATACTAGAATATCATGCCATTCACTGTCGAACCCTAATTAACTCATGATATTTCTTCTTTAGGTCTGTGACATCACTCTGAGCATCGATTCTCATTGACAGCTCGGGATCGCAGGCGAGTACATTCTCTGATAGTTATCATTATTTTGATATCTGCTATATCCGATTCAATTGTACTATTTTACTTAATTCTCGACATGATGGTATACGGACTAGTATATGTCGGGTCCTGTTATGAGATGTTATTCCTGGACTTTCCTAGTATATGGGTGCATTATTCGATCTTATTTGTTGTACTTGTATAGACACCGATTTGGGAGTGGGTTGGCCCCCTGCTTTTGAATCTTGTGTCATGACGTGTTATGTCCAGATCCATATACTATTCAGGGATGGAAGTTATTAAAGGTTACATGATCATATCCATCATGTTATTCATGTGCTTGTGCCACCCTCACTGCATGTAGGGTCTAGCAGATCTTATATTTCTTGTGCTCGCTTTATATGTTGGCCGGCTTCACCCTTCTTGCGTATTTCTTGTGATAGTCGAGCCAAAAAAAGCTTGATCATGTGCCCCAAGCCAATCACATAACGCTCTATTATCTCAAGGTACTATTTATGTTTATATTAACATCAGATATTTTTGTACTGTTTATATTCCAGTATTTCATACCCTGACATGTTATCCAGTTTTATATATCTGTTTATATTCCAGTCGTCTGATTTTATCTTGTATTCCATTACAATTGTCTCTTATAGAATGTTAATTCATATGGAACTGATGTTAGCGTTTGTACTTGCTCATATCCTGACAGGATAACCCCATTAATGTTTACAGATGATATAGATGCTGATTGCTCGACCTTCTATGGGTTTGACATAGACGTGAGTATGACCAGAACATCCTTGTGGAGCCGGTGCCCATTGAGGACTTAGCGCCGCCTGCTTAGACTTAGACTAGTTAGGCTTGACTGGACTGCATTCCAACTAGTACTTGAGACTTGTAGTATACTTTATATTTGGGATCTTGTGTTATGTTTTGAACTCTAAACTTGTTTTATGATCTTGTATCTATTTCCAGTTTATCTTTCTATCATATCATATTTCGTGCTATCTTTCTTAGATATCTTGTGATTTAGTTATGACTTTATATGCCTCAGCGAAGATGACAGTATATATTGTGTCTAGATGTTGTATATTATAGACGACCTATACAGCATTCTACTATCGATTCTGCAGCGTAGGCTGGACGTATCCACGTGCTCGTGCCTCTAATCAGGGTGTGGGTTATGACAGATTTGGAAGGATTTAGAGTATTGGAGCTTGAGGGGATTCTAGATCTAGGGATTTGTTCATTGAAAATCCATCTCCCAATTGGTAGGAGCTCTCTAAACCCTTCATATGTCATTTTTTTTATCATAGATGCATTCATTTAGGACCCACATTCTATTAGGGTGCCATTAGAGAGGAGTTGAGGCTCTCCTCTTCCTATTTGAAGGTTTTTCTCTTTTGATTTTGATTCAATTTGGGGAAATTTGAAATTAGGATTCTAGGATTTGTGAGATTGATAAATTAGGTCATGCTAGTGTTGTAGACCATGTAGATGCTTAGGGTCAAGTTTGAACCCATTTGGAGTGCGTATTACGAGGGTATCAGATACGCATACCAAGTGTTCGTCAAAATGACTTAAAGAGTTTCCATGCTTTAATTTTCAGATTGGAATCCTATTTTTGGCTTACATTGTCTTGAGATTACCAATACTATTATCTAGTGATATTATGATGGTTTGATATTATTATGGATTTGGGGGTTTGCACTTAAGAATACTATTTACTGTGGTTTGATTTATGTATAATGGTTGTGCAGTCCACTTTTAATGTTGTTAACTGTCACCTTGGAATCATTCAGACCTATTTAGCTCAGTGGTAGAGCATCAACCCTTACTTGGTTATTTCGTATTTGATAACTGTGTGGTTCACTTTGCATCACTCCACAGGATATTGTTACCCCACAAGTATATTATTCTGTCATACTGCTATGTGCAGTCCTTCATATTTAGAGTTTCTGTATCTTGATGTATATGTCCTCTTTAGAGTGATTCAGTCCATATACATGTATTCTTGTCCAGTTAGGTTCAGGTATACATATGTTTAGCCTGGGATAGTTGTTGTTGGTTGTTTTGACTATCACACAAGTCCAGTTCTGTTCTCATATTCAGTTCTAGAGTTTGATTGCTCTATTCCTGTTGTATTGGTCTCAATTACTGCTAAGTTCAGTCTAGTTTTTTGTATTCAGTCTCTACCACTTAATTCGTTCAGTCCACATAGGTGAATGGGGATTACCAAATTGAATTCAGCCCTTACCCATTACATCTAATCCTCGAATGTATTATACATAGAGGTTTGTGTTCAGTCCACACTTCCATATTCTCTTTAAACCCCATTGCATTAGAAGTGTTCAATTCCCATCTCTTTGTGTCAGTCACTTGGGAGCAGTAATATATCCTTGTATCAGATACCTTGTTCAGACCACAGTAGCATATGGCATAATGTTAACTGCCATGTTTCCTTTGTTCGAGCCTTATACCTAGGAAAGTATCAAGTTAGTATCTTCTTTGTACCAACCTGAGACTCGAGTGGGGCTTTCCACCTCCCCTATTTCTAATCAATTGGGTTACCTCATGGCATAGGTAATAGCATCAGTTTTAGAAGGTATATTTTTGTATTATTATAGATGATACATTGTATCCTTATTGCCTACTTGTCTCAGTCATGTATGCCCTACTTGTTATCAGTAAGAAGTTTTGTTTCATCATTACATCATGTCTATAGGCTAATTTTTTTGATGTAGGCATTTATGTGTATCAGTTAGAACATATACAATTTTGGGAATAG
>JANAVB010038613.1:10058151-10309899 GCA_029216955.1 Iris pallida
CGACTTAGAGTACTAATTACGAGCCTGCAGTTAGGATATAGGTTCTAGGTTATGATAGTAGTTACTCAATCATATTTTAGAAAAAATTCGATCTTTCGATTATCATGACAACTCTTCTTGTATTTTGAATTTAATTGTCCTTCTTTGATAATATCTTATCTTATGCCATATTGATCTTTTGTTCGAATATGTCTTCAGGATGACAATGACTCGAGCTCAGGCAGCTGGATCCAGTGCAGCACCGGAGAGGTCTGATCCTTCGCGACCTATTTCTTCGGATGAGGGAGTGGTCCAGGAGGCTGTCCCTACTGCCCCTACTGTTTATATCATCGAGGTGGGAGAGGCAGCAGCACCTGGAGGTCTTCTTCAGCAGATTCAGAGGCCTAGTATCGTCATACCAGAGACTCTTCCACCTCCACCTGCACTGCCGACAGACGTTATACGGATGTTTACGCTTCTCCAGCAGTGATGGAGTCACAACGAGCACAGGCAGAGGCATCGCAGTGTCAGGCAGAGGTCTTGAGACAGAGCATGGAGAACGCTCATCAGTTGGTACTGGCAGTAGTATTAAGAAGATGGTTGCGGCTCCGGTTTAGGACGCCCACGCCAGGAGCCGCATAAGCAGCAACCGAGGCCTGGTTCACTGCTTGACTTCAAGAAGATGTACCCTTGAGAGTTCAGGGGAACCGAGGACATCCTTTATTTTGATGATTGGCCAGAGGATGTGGAGCGGAGCCTAGAGTTGGCATAGATCCCAGAGAGGTTGCGGGTATCAGCAGCGACGAGTCAGTTCTTCGACATCGCGTTGACCTTGTACCGTACGGACCCTCGTGCATCTATTAAAGGGCAGACCTGGGAGAACTTCTGAAGGCTATTCAAGAAGAAGTTTTTCCTAATGTAGCTCTCAGCGCGTTGGAGGGCCAGTTTATAGGACTGGTCCATAGGAACTCGTCGGTGGACGAGTATGCGACGGAGTTCTTTCGCCTGAGCTGATTCGCCCCGGGGATGGTTCAGGATGAAGGGAAGAAGGCCTGCAAGTTTAAGAGGGGCCTGAAGTACGTTGTTCGTTCTCGCACATCTAGGTGTCGCGAGAAAATTTTGACCAGATATTGATGGATGCTCAGATAGCGAAAGAGGACTTCGGTCTCAGGCCCAAGAGGAACGATAATGCTTTGGGAGCTGGTTCTAGTACGAGGCCAGCCAAGCTTCTTACACTCAGCAGAGGCCGTTCTAGCAGCAGCCTCAGTTTCAGCAGCATTAGGCACCAGCACGTACCTATCAGCAGCAGGGGCAGAGGCAGATCCCTCAGTGTGGCTACTGTGGGAAGTCGGGTTACACTCGTAAGGTCTATAGGAAGAGGTTGGGTGCTTGCCTGTATTGTGGAGCGACCAACCATCAGTTGAAGAATTGCCCTGTCAGTACAGCCAAGGGAGGTCAGGACAGAGCACCACCTGCTAGAGCTCCAGTTGGACCTGCAGTTCAGCAGAGGGGTCCGCCACTTTAGACGCAGTAGCAGTATTTTGCCTAGCATCAGAGGGGAGCACCCCAGTGCAGAGCGTTCGCACTGGCAGTTGAGGAGACTGAGCCTGTGGGAGATATAGTGGCAGGTTCTATTCTACTCGATTCTTTTCCTGCATTAGCTTTGTTTGACTTAGTGCTGCGCACAGTTTTGTATCTGTTTCTTTTGCTCTTAGACACAATATTATTACTGAATTTATGGGTAGTATTTGCAAGATTATGACCGGATGAGGCATTATTTTGGTCAATAATATTTACAAGGGCAGAGAATTACACTGGGAGGCCAGGACTTGAGTGCGTGTTTGCTCGTATTGCTACTTTCGACCTACGATGTGGTACTTAGAATGGATTGGTTGAGCAGGCACATGCTAGTATAGACTGTAGAGGAGGCAGAGTTTTGTTTAGACCGTTGGGAGAGCCAGAGTTTACGTTTGCCAAGGGAGCAGCTGAGCCGGAAGATAGTTTCTGTGGAGCCTTGTTGGCGGACAGGAATTGCCACATCCATTGATAGCAGGGTTCTTAGATATTTTCCTCGAGGAGTTGCCTGGGATGCCGCCAGACAGAGATATTGAGTTCTCTATATACTTGGTGCTGGGCGCTGAGCCTATTTCACAGCACATCTACTGGGTCAACAACAGCGAGTTGGCAGAGCTGAAGAAGCAAGTCGACGAGCTACACGACAAGGGTTTCATCAGATCCAGTTTATTACCTTAGGGCACACCAGTTCTATTTGTACCGATGAAGGATGGTACGGTATGTATGTGTATCGACTACGGAGTAATTAACAACCTCACTATCAAGAACAAGTGCCCGTTGCCGAGGATTGACGACTTATTCGATCAGTTGAGCGGTGCGAAGGTGTTTTCGAAGATAGACTTGAGGTACGGTTATAATCAGCTAAATGTGAAGAAGGAAGACATTCCGAAGACGGCTTTTCGGACTCGGTACGGCCGTACAAATTTACTGTCTTGCCATTTGGGTTGACCAACGCCCCAGCAGTGTTCATAAACTTGATGAACAAGGTATTCCATCAGTACCTTGACAAGTTCATGGTGGTCTTCATAGATGATATCTTGGTATACTCGAAGACGCCGGAGGAGCATAAGGAGCATCTGCGGATTGTGCTAGAGACTCTGAGAAGGGAGCAACTTTATGGGAAGCTTTCGAAGTACGAGTTCTTCCTGGGGCAGGTAGAGTTCTTGGGTCATGTTGTGACCGAGCACGACATCTCAGTGGACCAGAAGAAGATTTCAGCGGTGGAGTTTGGTCCACACCGAGTTAGTCGTCGAGATTCAAAGCTTTCTGGGTCTAGCAGGCTATTACCGAAAGTTCGTCCAGGACTTCTCTCGGATTACAGAGCCGATGACTAGACTCACCAGGAAGGATGTGGAGTTCATCTGGACTGAAGAGTGTCAGGATGCCTTCGATGAGCTGAAGAAGAGGTTAACCTCAGCTCCTATCTTGACGTTACCATCTGGGACTGGTGGTTTCACGATCTACAATGATGCTTCTGGGAAGGGCTTGGGTTGCGTTCTTCAGCAGCACGGGAAGGTGATTGCCTATGCATCTAGGCAGTTACATCCTCATAAGAAGAACTACCCTACCTACGATCTGGAATTGGTAGCTGTTATCTTTGCTTTGACGTTGTGGAAGCATTACCTGTACGGAGAGCGAGTTGAGATCTTAACGGATCACAAGAGCTTAAAGTACATGTTCACTCAGAAGAAGTTGAACATGAGACAGACGGTGGCTTGAGCTGATAAAGGACTTTGATATCTCGTTGTAGTACTGTCACGACCCGCTCCCGAATAATCGGACATGAGTCAGACACGCCAAGCCTTCGTTGTTAGACACGACGAAGTAAGCTGTACCAATCTAGGGAAATCTAACCAGATAATCATGACAAGTACAAATCACAGCATCTATAAACGTATCCCAGAATTAAAGTACATGTCTCAGAATTATTACATTCCAGCAAATGAAAGTAAAGTCTACTAGCCTCAAAATACAAGAAAATGTAAACTGCTAAGGTAAAGCTCTAGGCTTCCGCAGTCTCTAAGTCAAGAGCAACTCCAGCTGGCTCTACTGCATCTACCGGCTCTCGGCCATAATAGGTATCACACAAAGCCTCTATCTCACCTGCAACATATTCTAGTCAGAAGCGGAGCAAAGTACAGTTCTAGGTAATGAACAAGAACATGATATGGAAAATAAGTACAGGGTATATGAATAAATACAGGAAATGAACATAAAAGTACAGGAAAGTAGTTAAAGATAAAGTACATGAACTACAGTATAAGAATATAAAGTACATGAAATGTAAAGTACAGGAAATATAATATACAGGAATGAAACTATAATCCTGAAGTACAAGACATGGTAAGTGCACCATATTTGAAATAAACTAGCCTATACGACCGGCTGGAGTGAGTACAGGAGCATGTACAGGTGTACATGAATATGGTACGGCTTAGGGCCCACGTGCACGATGCGAGGCCTAAGCTATCTACATGAATATAGTAACCGGGGTTTGGTCATATGGTTAGTGTATTTCCCCACCCGACACAAGTAAGTACAAGAACATGAAATACAGGAGCACATGATATCGTGTCATATGTCACAAGAATAGTACAAGATATGTAAATGCACAAGACCATAGAAAAGTACTTGCCTTGCTCCGGGAAATCAAGTGTACTAGATGGAGCTGGATGTCCTCCTGTTTATTTATTAGGTACAAGTTGGTTAACAACTAACAAATTCCATTTTAGTTTATCTTGTAAATTCTAAACATAGGCTAACTATAGAATACTTATAATGATGTACTAACTAGCTATACACTATTTCCAACTAGTTTATAGGATAGACAAATATATTAAAATAGTATACCTAAAATATTTGTATAAAAACATTGTGATACTATGGCTATCATTTATTTATGCTAACATTGTTTACTATAACATTTCTTTGGAAAATAACTAGATTACACATTTGAAATAAATAATAGAAATTTCCTTTAGCTGGTTCCTCTAATCTTAGGTCGAACCAAGTCGTATGGTAAGACTCGAGTATCTCATCTCAACAGGTATTTTTCAGATCCAATATCCAGAGGCACTCAGTTGCATAACTAATAGTAAAACATTTGGAAAATTTTGTAATCTCAGATTATTTAACCGGTTAAGCTTACTAAGCAACTATAACCCAATAAATCAAAATACTGAAAAACACAAGGAAGAATCAAAGAAATCAAGATACAGGAATATAGTATTCTCCCATGGCCCGCATCCTAACCATCCTGCACTTGACACCCCAAACTCAACTACTACCAGTCAACACCATACACACTGAACACACAAAAATATACATAAAATAGAACATTAACCTACAAGAATTTATACAAGCTTTACATAAAATAAGAACTCAATAAATGATCCCCTCCAGATTCGGCTAACTGCTACTGCTGCACCCGATGTCTTCATAACAGACACGAACACAGGCCGTCCAATACAGCTAACAGGATACGAACTCACAGCAATTCATCGGACATAGACACACCAATATGCGAGTCACTGGTCACATAATATAGGTGACAACACTTAATTCAGACCAAAAAAATAGAGCAGAGATTTTAGAAGAGGTTACCTGTATGAAGAATGATTCAACGAACTCAACAATTCCAATAATAAGCACTCCTCCAAACTCAGGAAATTCGTAAAATTCTGATTCAAATGTTTGCCCAAACTGTTCAATGCAAGGAATAAAAACAAGACTCAGATTAAATGGGACAGAGTAATTCCTCCCATGCATCAATCAAAATAAAACTTTGTCAAACTTACTAGGGATTCTCAGCTCAGTAATACTCCCGAATTCGAACCAAATCCAAACAACAAAAAAACTGGTAAAACCAAAAGAAAATAGTATTGATTTATTACACTAACTGACCAAAATTAGATCGGCTACAAACGACACTCACCAAACGTTCGGATCGGATTGTCGGACACGAGTCCAGCTCGACCAGTGCCTGGAATGGATTGATCTACATAATTCGGTGGAAGAGAAAAGATCACAACAAGTATATAATATAACTGCAAAGAAACGTTCGATTCGAACTCACCCTCTCGACATAGCCGACCGATTAAAAACAGAAGATCACCACAGAAATTTGATACCGAAAAATGGAGTTTCAACCTGGAATTTTGAGTTTCAGAACGATCGATTTACGAAGTTAAACATATAGAAGCTGGATCGAAAAAAAATAGAAGCTAGATCGGGACTCACCCTCTCGACGCAGTCAATGTGTTGTCGACGGAAGCTCCGGGAGTTAATAGAGCAAGGAACGCTCGAAGAGACGATCGCCGAAAAGATCTGCATCGCCGAGTCGCCGGAGAGATGTCACTATCGCGACCGCCTCCTTCTCGAACGGATGGGAGTAGGTCAGGATGAAGGAATTTGGGGCTGCTCCTCCGAGACAGAGTGGAACGAAAAGAAAAAAATAACAACAACTAATGACTTACTCTCTTCACTACAGTTACTAATATAACTCTCACATTTTACAAATTAACCTCTACTTAATGGTACTTTTGTACTTACCCCCTCCCCCTTTTCGTTATTTGCACAATCAATCAAAAATCTGTTTGAAAAGTGGTTATAAGTTGTTAGGGAGTTGGGATCACTCCAAATAGATTTAAAAATTAGTTATTTGCCAAAAATTCAAATCTCCCCCCAAAAATGATCATGAATTATTTATTCAAAATATTTAGTCAAAAGCTATTATTATTTGAAATGATTTTAAAATCCTACTTATATTCCTCAAAATGGGGAGGTGGAGTTACAAATCTCTCCCCTTAAAATAATTTCGTCCTCGAAATTCGAGAAACAAACCAAAATAAGTCTCAAAAATCACAAAAGAGGTTCAAACAGAAGTCATTTATTGAATTTAAATTTTTTGAAAATCAGAATACAATCAAGCAAACAAACTAGGATAGCGCTCCCGCATCTCGTCCTCGCGCTTCCATGTGGACTCCCGGAGAGTGATGTCTCCACATAACGCGAACAAGTGGGTAGTCTGATTCCGCTGGCGCTTCTCCCTCCGATCAAGGATCTCCACTGGCTGCTCCTCGTAGGTCAAGCTAGGACCCACCTCTAGCTGAATAATATACCACATGACTCGGACCTGGAATATAGCATCGAAGTTGAGACACATGGAAGACGTCATGCACTTCCTCCAAGCTGGCTGGAAGCACTAGTCGATATGCCACCTCGTCAATCCGTGCCGTCACGTCGAAGGGCTCGATGTACCTTAGACTGAGCTTTCCGCCTCTGACAAATCTGATGACGCCTCTAGTCAGTGAGATCTTCAGGAATACTCTATCTCCAACCGCGAACTCTAGTGGCCGTCTGCTGCTGTTCGCCCAGTGCTTTTGCCGATCATGTGCAACTCTGAAATGCTCCCTGATCAGTCTGACTTTCTCAGCTGAGTCTACAACTATCTCTGGCCCAAGCAAAGCCCTCTCGCCAGCGTCGTCCCAAGATAAAGGTGTACGACATCTTCGCCCATACAGTGCCTCGAACGGGGTCATCTCGATGCTAGCCTGATAACTGTTGTTACAGGCAAACTCCACAAGATGTAAATAATCCTCCCACGAACCGCCGAAGTCAAGTGCGCAAACCCGCAGCATGTTCTCCAATGTCTGAATGGTCCTCTCGGACTGCCCGTCTGTCTGCCGATGATAGGCGGTGCTGAACTTCAACTGTGAACCCAAGCTCAGCTGTAGACTCCTCCAGAAATGTGATATGAAACGGCTGTCCTTGTCTGAAATGATGCTACCGACACTCCATGAATCCTCATGATCTGACACATGTAGAGGTCTGTAAGCTTCTCGGTCGACAGCCCAACCTTGTACGGAATGAAATGAGCAGACTTCGTCAGTCTGTCTACGATAACCCAAATAGCATCATTGCCACTGGACATACGCGATAAACCAGAGACGAAGTCCATGGTGATGTGCTCCTACTTCTATTCCAGAATAGGTAAAGGCTGGAGTAATCCTGCTGGTCTTTGGCACTCCGTCTTGACTTGTTGGCACACAAGGCATCTGGAAACAAATCTGGCAACCTCTCTCTTCATCCCATACCACCAAACATACTCTCGCAGATCCTTGTACATCTTGGTAGACCCAGGATGAATAGAATACTGCGACTGGTGGGCCTCCTGCATCACCTCCTTTCCTAAATCCTTGGGCAACCACAACTGGTTCCCTTGCCTCAGGGATCCATCATCTGCAATGGTGAAGTCATCGAGCAATCCTGCCTCTGTCTGACTTCTGAGACATCGGAGTCCCTCATTAAGAAACTGGGCCTTCTTGATCTTCTCTAACAGTCCTGACTATATCTGCATGTGCATCAGTTGCCTTCCAACTCCTGGAAGAACTATCTCAATCCCCAGACTCTTAAGATCCTCCAAAAAATGCCGATCCATAGTGAGGAACATAGCAACAAGATATCGACTAAGAGCATCTGCCACCACATTCGTCTTTCCAGGGTGGTACTGCAGATTGATGTCAAAATCCTTCATGAGCTCCAGCCATAGTGCTGTCTAATATTCAGCTCCTTCCAATTGAAAACATACTTCATGCTTTTGTGGTCCTT
This sequence comes from Iris pallida, assembly GCA_029216955.1. Lineage (NCBI taxonomy): Eukaryota > Viridiplantae > Streptophyta > Magnoliopsida > Asparagales > Iridaceae > Iris > Iris pallida. The sequence continues at coordinate 10,066,315 of JANAVB010038613.1, forward strand.
GAAGATGTCCACTTTCTCTCCATACAAGTAGTACTTCCACAGTTTCCAGGCAAAAATGACTGCTGCAAGCTCCAAGTGATGTGTAGGATAATTCTTCTTATGAGGCCTCAACTGTCTAGAAGCATAAGCAATGACTCTCTTGTTCTGCTCAAGCACACATCCCAAGCCCTTCCCTGAAGCATCGCTGTAGATGACGAATCCCTCCGATCCAGATGGCAAAGCTAGAACTGGCGCTGTAGTGAGTCTTCTCTACAATTCTTCAAATACTGATTGGCAGGCGTCACTCGAGATAAACTCCTTGTCCTTCCGCGTACGCTTGGTCATTAGCTCTACTATCTTGGCAAAATCTTTCACAAACTTCCGGTAGTAACCTACTAGACCCAGGAAACTACGAATCTCTGCTACTGACTTGGGAGGTGCCCATGCTTCCACAGCTTCAATCTTTTGGGGATCCACAGAAATCCCCTCCCAGTCACCACATGCCCCAAGAACTCCACTCTGTCCAAGAAAAACTCATACTTCGAGAGTTTTTCGTACATCTTCTCCTTCTGTAGAATCTCCAAAATAATTGCAGGTGCTCCACATGCTCCTCCTCGGTCTTCGAATATATCAGAATGTCGTCAATGAAGACTACGACAAACTTGTCCAAATACTTGTGAAAAACTTTATTCATCAAGTTCATAAACACTTCTGGGGCATTGGTGAGTCCGAACGGCATCACCAAGAACTCATACTGGCCGTAACGGGTATTGAAAGCTGTCTTCGAAATATCCTGCTCCCGAACCTTCATATGATGATATTTCGATCGAAGGTCAATCTTAGAAAAGACCTTCGCCCCACTAAGCTGGTCAAACAGCTCATCAATCCACGGTAAGGGGTATTTATTCTTGATGGTGATGTTATTAAGTGCACGGTAATGGATACACATCCTCACAGTCCCATCCTTCTTTGGTACAAAGAGTACCGGTGCCCCAGGATTGGACCGAATAAAACCCTTGCCCTGTAACTCATCAATCTGAGCCTTCAACTCTGCAGCTTCCTTCGGGTTGATCTTGTAGCAATATTGGGACTTCGGTGCTGATCCGGGTACTAGGTCGATGCTGAACTCCACATCTCGATCTGGAGACAATCCTGGCAAATCCTCGGGAAAGACGTCGCGATACTCTACAATCAGCGGGTACGGCAACTCCTGGTCTTCTGCAACTGTCCCGAAGTAGACTCCCTCTGGCCTCTCTGCAATCTGTCTGCGTCTCGAACGGTAGAACTCCATATGGGCTAAAATCACCTTTCCCTCATGGCAGTCTATTATGATAAATTGCTCGCTCATCTAGTCGATGTCGAGGACTATATCAAATTCGGACAATGGCATCACTAGAAGTCGAGCCCTAAGTTTCCTTCCATCTATAGTGATAGGGCAATCTACCATCTCACTAACTGGCACTACCCCTCCTCCTGTTATAATCTGACAGTTCCTCCTAGTGGGCTTGGGTGTGAAGTCGTGTCTATGCAGAAACTCATATGATATATGCTATGTGTGGCTCCAGAATCAAATAATGCAATGGCAGGAAAAGAATATAAAAGGATAAAACCTGTGATCACATGTTACTACCTCATCCTCCTCAACTGCGGCCATGACGTAAGCACGTCCCTGCTGTGGTGGTCCCCTCTGCTGCTGGTGCTGTACAAAACGCTGCTGCTGAGTAGGTAATGCCTGAACCCTCTGTGGGCAGCTGGTAGAGCTCTGGATGGTGCAGCTGGTAGTCCTCCAGCTCCTCGAGGTCCTCCTGTCAGTCGAGCTGCAGCCTGTGGACAGTCCCTCATCTGGTGTGCGTCTGATCTGCAGAATAAACAGAGTCCGAGCCTCTTACGGCACTCGTCGAAGCGGTGTCCCGGCCGATAACAGAATACGCAAGTAACTGCCTGCTGCTGTCTCTGAAGCTGATGTACAGGAGCTCCGGCTAGACGGTGGTGCTGTTGTGCCGGCTGTTGTGGCCTCGCCTGAATCTGAGTCTGGGCCCTCTTCGTTGGTGCCTGGAAACTGCTGCTGCCAATATTCCGGTCCCTCTTTGGCTTCGGCTCTGCCTCTTTCTCTACAGCCTGAGCAATCTTGAGGATGCTCGCATGCCTCGTTTCCTGACTAATCGTCACTGCATGTCGTAGCTCCCTGGTAAGGCCCTTCTTGAATCTCCAGGCTCTGTCCTCCGGTGCTCTGACTAGGTTCTCGACGAACCTGCTGAGTCGAGTAAACTCTGAAGTGTACTCCGCAACCGTCATAGTCCCCTGCTGCAGCGTCTCAAACTGTATCCGAAGCTCATCCCGCTCCACATCGGAGAAAAACTTCTTCTTGAACAGAGTTTTGAAATCTGCCCAAGACACCTGAGGCTCAGCTAACTGGGGCTCCTCCCGGTACAAAGCCCTGGCCAAATCAAAGAGTCGCATGCTCGCCACCTCCACCTTCAGGTCAACCGGGATCCGTGCCATCTTCAAGGTCCTCTCTGTATTCTCCAGCCACTCGTCCGTATAAACTATCCCTTTGTTGCCCCAAAAGTCCATCGGGCAGAGGTTCTGGTAGTCCTTGGCCGTCCCTGGTCTCGATGCTGCTGGTGCTGCAGGTGCTACTGGAGCTGGTACTGCCGGCTCTCTGGTCCTGACCGCATCTACAACTGTCGCCCAAAACTGTGCCGCCTGGTGGTTCTAGGCCTCCATAAACTGCTGGAACATGGCCATCACCTGAGCGCCGTCGAAAGTCATCGTCGGGGGCAGCGAAGGAAAGATAGAAGGCGGTGGCGGAAGCTGATCTAATAGAGCATCTGATGCAGACTGATCCGAGCTGCCTACAACTTCCGACTGATCAGCTGTCTTCCTCGTACGACCATCCTACAACAAAAAAAAAACTTTATGATTGAGAAAACCCTGACCTACCAGAAAATGTAAATGTTTTATAATATCCATATACCCGATGTACCCGATTTCTTATGCTGTGATTTAAATTTCCCTAGTGTAATCAAGTCCCCCAATAGTAAACTAATACCTAGGTACTATTAGGATAGACCTGCATGGGCCACAACTAAAAACATGTCACGACCCGCTCCCGAATAATCGAACACGAGTCGGACACGCCCAGCCTTCGTCGTTAGACATGACGAAGTAAGCTGTACCAATCTAGGGAAATCTAACCAGATAATTATGACAAGTACAAATTACAGCATCTATAAACGTATCCCAGAATCAAAGTACATGTCTCAGAATTATTACATTCCAGCAAATGAAAGTAAAGTTTACTAGGCTCAAAATACAAGGAAATGTAAACTGCAAAGGTAAAGCTCTAGGCTTCCGCAGCCTCTAAGTCAAGAGCAAATCCAGATGGCTCTACTGCATCTACCGGCTCTCAGCCATAATAGGTATCACACAAAGCCTCCATCTCACCTGCAACATACCCTAGTCAGGAGCGGAGCAAGTACAGTTCTAGGTAATGAACAAGAACATGATATAAAAATATGTACAGGGTACATGAATAGAAAATACAGGAAATGAACATAAAAGTACAGGAAAGTAGGTACAGGAGATAAAGTATAGGAACTACAGTAAAGGAATATAAAGTACAGGAAATATAAAGTACAGAAAATATAATGTACATGAATGAAACTATAATCCTGAAGTACAAGACATGATAAGTGCACCATGTTTGAAATACAACTAGCCTATGTGACCGGCTGGGGTGAGTACAGGAGCATGTACAGGTGTACATGAATATGGTACGGCTTAGGGCCCGCATGCACGATGCGAGGCCTAAGCTATCTACATGAATATAGTAACCGGGATTTGGTCACATGGCTAGTGTATTTTCCCACCCGACACAAGTAAGTACAAGAACATGAAATACATGAGCAAAGGATATTGTGTCATGACGTGTCACAAGAAGAGTACAAGATATGTAAATGCACAAGACCGTAGAAAAGTACTTGCCTTGCTCCGGGAAATCAAGTGTACTAGATGGAGCTGGATGTCCTCATGTTTATTTAGTAGGTACAAGTTGGTTAACAACTAACAAATTCCATTTTAGTTTATCTTGTAAATTCTAAACATAGGCTAACTATAGAATACTTATAATGATGTACTAACTAGCTATACACTATTTCCAACTAGTTTATAGGATAGACAAATATATTAAAATAGTATACCTAAAATATTTGTATAAAAACATTGTGATACTATGGCTGCCATTTATTTATGCTAACATTGTTTACTATAACATTTCTTTGGAAAATAACTAGATTACACATTTGAAATAAATAATAGAAATTTCTTTAACTGGTTCCTCTAATCTTAGGTCGAACCAGGTCGTATGGTAAGACTCGAGTATCTCATCTCAACAGGTATTTTTCAGATCCAATATCCAGAGGCACTCATTTGCATAACTAATAGTAAAACATTTGGAAAATTTTGCAATCTCAGATATTTAACCGGTTAAGCTTACTAAGCAGCTATAACCCAATAAATCAAGATACTGAAAAACACAAGGGAGAATCAAAGAAATCAAGATACAAGAATATAGCATTTTCCATGGCCCGTATCCTAACCATCCTGCACTTGACACCCCAAACTCAACTGCTACCAATCAACACCATACACACTGAACACACACAAAAATATACATAAATAGAACATTAACCTACAAGAATTTATACAAGGTTTACATAAAATAAGAACTCAATAAATGATCCCCTCCAGATTCGGCTAACTGCTACTGCTGCACCCGATGTCTTCGTAACAGACACGAGCACAGGCCGTCCGACACAGCTAACAGGACACAAACTCACAGCAATTCATCGAACATGGACACACCGATATGCGAGTCACTGGTCACATAATACAGGTGACAATACTTAATTCAGACCAAGAAAACAGAGCAGAGATTTTAGAAGAGGTTACCTGTATGAAGAATGATTCAACGAACTCAGCAATTCCGAAAATAAGCACTCCTCCAAACTCAGGAAATTCTTAAAATTTTGATTCAAATGTTTTCCCAAACTGTTCAATACAAAGAATCAAAAACAAGACTCAGATTAAATGGGACAGAGTAATTCCTCCCATCATCAATCAGAACAAAACTTCGGCAAACTTACTAGGGATTCTCAGCTCAATAATACTCCAGAATACGAACCAAATCCAAACAACGAAAAAACTGGTAAAACCAAAAGAAAACAGTATTGATTTATACTAAATGACCAAAATTAGATCGGCTATAAATGACACTCACCAAACATTCAGATCGGAGTGTCGGACACGAGTCCAGCTCGATCAGTGCCTGGAATGGATCGATTACACAATTCGGTGGAAGAGAAAAGATCACAACAAGTATATAATATAACTACAAAGAAATGTTCGATTTGAACTCACCCTCTCGACATAGTCGACTGATTCAAAACAGAAGATCACCACAGAAATTTGATACCAAAAAATGGAATTTCAACCTAGAATTTCGAGTTTCAGAACGATCGATTTACGAAGTTAAACAAATAGAAGTTGGATCGGAAACAAATAGAAGATGGATCGAGACTCACCCTCTCAACACAGTCGGTGTCGTTGACGGAAGCTCCGGGAGTTAATAAAGCAAGGAACGCTCGAAGAGATGATCGTCGAAAAAGATTTGCATCACCGAGTCGCCGGAGAAATGTCACCATCGCGGCCACCTCCTTCTCGAACGCCGGCGGGAGTAGGTCAGGATGAAGGAATTTGGGGCTGCTCCCGAGAGAGAGTGGACGAAAAGAAAAAAATAACAACAGCTAATGACTTATATTCACTACAGTTACTAATATAACTCTCATATTTTACAAAGTAATCCCTCCACTTAATGGTACTTTTGTACTTACCCCTCCGCCTTTTCGTATTTGCACAATCAATCAAAAAATCTGTTTAAAAATTGGTTATAAATTGTTAGGGAGTGGGGACCACTCCAAATAGATTTGAAAATTAGTTATTTGCCAAAAATTCAAATCTCCCCCCAAAAATGATCATGAATTATTTATTCAAAATATTTAGTCAAAAGCTATTATTATTTGAAATGATTTTAAAATCCCACTTATATTCCTCAAAATGGAGAGGTGGAGTTACAAGTACCATCCAGGGAAGGCCAACGTAGTTACATATGCCTTGAGAATGTATCCCGTCGCTATGTATTGACGGCAGATCATCATCTTTGGCCGATCTAGATAGTTTGGGTATCGAAGTGATTGTTACGGGGGAATAGAGATTCAGATGTAGGGCTTACAGATTCAGTTTGAGTTGATAGACAGAGTCAGATCAACGCAGTATGATGATGTTGCCTTGAGAAGCATCAGGGAGCAGATGTGGGCTGATTTGCTCGACGATTTCTCTATCGTCGAAGATGGGTCACTGAGGCACGGTGCTAAACTGTACGTTTCAAGTGGAGAGCTTCGAAAGGAGGTACTTGAGGAAGCGCATCGATCTCAGTACTCTATGCATCCTGGAGCCAATAAAATATACAGAGACCTGAGAAAGCACGCATAGTGGTACGATATGAAATGAGAGGTAGCTCAGTTTGTATCTCGCTGCTTAGTGTGTCAGCAGGTGAAAGCGAGAGACAGAGGTCAGGTGGGTTGCTACAGCCACTACCCATTACGGAGTGGAAGTGGAAGCACATCACCATGGACTTTGTGTCTGAACTTCTACGATCTTGGAGGAAAAGATGCGATATGGGTCATTGTTGATAGATTGACCAAATCGGCCCACTTCTTGCCTTTCAAAGTGGGATTGTCTACGGAGAGGCTGACAGAGATGTATGTGCATCAGATAGTCAGATTATACGAAGTTCGATGAGCATAGTCTCAGATCGGGATAGTCATTTTACTTTCCACTTATGGAGGAGTTTGCACACTAGCTTGGGCACCCAGCTCAAGTTCAGTACCGCGTATCACCTCCAGACGGGTAGTCGGAGAGGACCATCCGACTCTCGAAGATATGCTTCATACGTGTGTGTTAGACCTTCGGGGTTTTGGGAGGATCATCTTCACCTAGTAGAGTTTGCCTACAACAACAGCTACTAGGCCAGTATAGATATGTCGTCATTTGAGGCTCTATATGGACGGAGATGTTGCACTCCTTTGTCATGGGACGATATCGACGAGAGGATGTTGTTTGGTCCGGAGATGGTGGTGGATGCATCGAAGAAGGGTTAGATTGATCAGAGATAGACTTCATGTGGCTCAGGATAGACATCGGCATTAGGCCAATAGCTACGGCGACGTTAGAGTTCGAGGTTAGTTTCAGTTTCCAGTTGTGCTTGTTTGTGTTTGTTTGTTTAGTTGGTGTGCTGAGTTTTGATTTTATGTCTAGGTTGGTGATATGGTGTTCCTGAAGATTTCTCCGACACGTGGAAAGATTCATTTTGGCATGAGCGGGAAGCTTAGTACGCGCTACATCGGGCCTTTTACTATCCTTGAAAGGGTCGGTGCAGTAGCTTATCGACTAAACTTGCCGCCTACGCTCGAGGGAGTGCATAATGTATTTCATGTGTGTCACTAAGGCGGTACGTGGCAAATCTTAGCCATGTATTGGATCATTTAGCGAGAGGTAGGGCCTACTCTCAACTATCTAGAACAGCCTGTAGAGATTCTGGATCGTCAGGAGTGTTGGCCGATTGGTCATAGTCAAACCTGATTTTAATAACTGATCAAACTCTGCCTCGATATACGAAGCTACTCAGATGTTTACTCAAAGACGTTTGGACACTTGGAAACTGATCAAGATCGGATATCTACTCAGTTCAAGACCGAAGTTATGCTTGCCACTCGAGTCTGTATTTCTTTATGTAATATAATTTTACTTTTATTGAGTCTAAGAATACATTGTACACCGAGTCGTACTGGCAAATAGGCTATCGAAAATTTTTTTAAAAATGACCTATAGTTTAAAAAATATCCCTTATTTACAAAAGCTTCTGAAGGATTTCAAAAAGCCCAAAAAACATTTTTAAAATAACCCTGATCAACCCTGACAGAACTCGGCCCGAGTTCGGCTAGAGTTCGTTAGTGACCGTTTAATTTTCGAACATTTGAAAAACTTGGTCTCCCTTCAGTTGCGGATTGCTACATAGAGTTTTGTCCGGATTTTGCCCGAATTCTGCCAGAGTTCTGCCCTTAGAAAAACTATAAATAGAGAAAAATTCTGATCATTTCAAATCACTCATTCACTATCTCATCTCTTCTAAGCTTACGTTTCTTTCTAAAGAGTTTTCTAAAAAGCTTTCATTTTAAATTCCAAGCTAGTTACAATTTTCTAGTCAATTTGCCGGTACGATACGGTCTAGAAGATTTCAGAGAAATTGTAATCAGAGGCTTGATTGGAAAAAGACTCTTCAAAATTGAAGTTGGTCGAGTTCTTCGTATCAAAGCTCGCGTCTGTAGAAGTTGCAAGGACTTCGTATGAAAACTTGCAGGATTTTCCAATAGTGGATTCAACTGGAAGCTAGAGTTCTTCCGACTGGACTAGTCCTTACAAGAAGAAAACCAGTATACATCGATGTATTTGTATTTGCCTTCTGATCTCTTTTCTTTACAATTATTACTTTGTGATTATTGATATTTTTTGATCTAACTGCTAACAAGTTTTTAATTAGCAATATTCGCTGCTACTCTATTCACCCCCTCTAGAGTATTCTGCTTTACGACTTCGTTCCTACAATTGGTATCGAGGGATTATACAGGTAAACAAGGTAAAATTGCAGTTATATTTAATTATTTTATAGATCATAGCATTACACATGGCAACTATAAAATTCACAAGGCCAAGCCACAAACAGACCTCACTGTTTCTTGATTTGACTTATGGTCTATAGTTATTGATGGCTACAAAAAGCCTCATCGTATTACTGTTGAGGGAGTTTTAGTTGATAAACCCCATGATAAATATATGAGGATGAAAAGAAAAATGTCAGTCTTGACGCACGTGCTATTAACGCTTTATTTTGTGCTTTAGACAGAACTGAGTTTAACAGGGTGTCGACTTGCACAACATCAAATGAAGTGTGGAAACTTCTCGAAGTAACCCACGAAGGAACAACGCAAGTCAAAGAGTCAAAGATCAGCAGACTTACTCAAGAGTACGAGGCGTTCAAGATGAAGCCAAATGAATCTATCACTCAGATGTTTATGAGATCCTGGATATTTAAATCCTTTGTCTTCATTAGGCAAGGAATACAGTAACCATGAGAAGATTCGCAAACTTCTACGAGCTCTCACGAAGAACTAGATTCCAAAGGCTACAACAATCATTGAAGGAAACGACCTCTCAATAATGTCTCTGGAAATACTCATGGGTAAGCGTACTCACTCACGAGTTGGAACTTCAAGACTTTGAAGATGCTACACCAAAGGAGAAGTCAGATAAGTCGATCACTTTGAAGGCTCAACATAGAAGAACTGTCGAAGATGATTCTGACGACAGCGACTCTGACTCTTAAGATCAAGCTCTTCTTATAAGAAAATTCAAGAAGTTATGAGATTCAACGGAAGAACAAAAGACCGCAACAACAACAACAATGAGGAAGATCCTATTTGCTAGGATGTAAGAAGAAAGGACATATGAAGAAAGATTGTCCAACAGCATCATAATCATAAAAAAAAGCAGCAAATATGACAAAGGCTACCTGAAGATATCTACATCAAGGAAGTACGCCAATACAAGCATATGGCATGAGAGTGAAGCCAGCGACTCAGAAGACGAACAATCGGATGACGCTGTCAGGTAACCACTAATTCTCTGTTTGATCCTTATGATGATTTCACCTTTGAGAAGCTAGAAAAGGCTTTCAGTGACCTGTTAAATGACTACAAGAAACTGTGTAGTAAATATGAAACCTCTAAGAAGGTACTTAAAGAGTACAAAGGTGAGATAGGAAGACTTACCGACCAACTAGCTGATGTTAGAAATAATGTTTCTTCTATTGAGTCTGGTGAGCTTTCTTATATTAAGCTGTTGTTATACGAGACTACCAAGTTATCCGAAGAAAGAAAGACCAAACTATCATCCAGCTAAAGGAAGACCTATCTAAGGAGAGAAAGAGTCTCTAGTGTGCACAAGTCAGAATGAAACACACTACATGATTATACTAGATTATATGACACCTCCAAAAAGTTGGAAATTAGTTTAGTAAAATGGCTGTAGTTGGCTTCCTATTCTAACGAGTCAATTACCGAATCATCGGAACACACCCAAACCAAACATTGTCAGACCAAACCATACCAAAGTACTGCCCAAGAAGACTAATAGGCATGCATTTTTCTATACTAGAAAACCAAAACCTACCAATCATGCACCTCACACAACTTTCAACACTAACATACAAAATGTCATTATTGTGGCCTCATTGGTCATATATCCTCTGCATGTAGAATCAGAAAGTTAGTAGATTTAAATGTTTATGCATGGATACCAAAGACTAATATGTCAAGATCCTACAAGAAATGGGTACCAAGAGTTTTATCTGCAAACTGTTTTGCTAGAAGCAAATGGATCCTCGACAGCGGTTGCTCACGGCATATGACCGGTGATGCATCATATTCGCAATACTATCGAAGAAGAATAAAGAAGGATACGTCTCCTTCGGTAATAATTTGAGAGGGTACATAATCGGTATCGGTGACATTGGTAAGGTCCCTACCCTATGATTAAAGATGTTTGTCTAGTTACCGAGTTAAAACATAATCTGCTCAGCATAAGCCATTTAGCTGATCACGGTTATGGCATTAACTTCGTCAAAGACAAATTATATAGTTGATAGCTCAACTGGTTAGTACTATCTTTGAAGGTATCAGGGAAGACAACATATATATTTTCTATCTGTTAGAAGATGCTAACAAGCAGGTAGATGCTTGATGGCCAAGAGCATTGAGAGAAACTATGGCATATGAGACTCGATCATGCAAACATGGACAATTTCAAAATTATCCACAAAGAAGTTGGTATACGGCTTACCGGACATATCCTTCAAGAAGGATACAGTATGTAGCGAATATGAAAAGAACAAAGCTACCTGATCCGTCTTTAAGTCCAAGAACGTTGTAAGTACCACTAGACCTCTATAATTATTGCATATGGATTTATTTGGACCTAGTAGAATTGCTAGTCTAGGTGGTAAGTTATATATATTTGTCATTGTAGATGATTTCTCTAGATACACGTAGGTATATTTCTTGCACGCAATAACGATGCTTTGTCAGAATTCGTCACCTTTTGCAAGAAAGTACAGAATGAAAAAGGTTTCATGATTACTCGCATCGTAGTGATCATGGCGACGAATTTGAGAATGCAGTTCAAGCAATTCTATGACACATACGGTTATCTGCATGAGTTTTTCTGTCCTATGACCCATAACAAAATAGAGTTGTGGAACGTAAGTAAAGAACATTGACTCTATCTGAAATGGCTAGAGTAATATTGAACGAGTTTAGTCTACCTAGATACTTTTGGGCTGAAGCTGTCAATACAGCGTGCTATATTCTCAATAGGGTTCTAATTCGACCTATATCGAAGAGGATCCCTATGTTATGGTTTGATAGAACACCCACTGTTTCATATTTCGAGATATTGGTTGTAAATGCTTTATTCTTAATACTAAAGACAACCTGAGTAATTGATGAAAAGGCTGATAAGGTATCTTTTTAGGTTATGAGACAAAGAGCAAAGGGTACAGAGTCTTCAATAAGAGAACCATAATCATCGAAGAATCAATTAATGTCAAGTTTGATGAACTAAATCAACATTCAGTCGATGACGATAATGAAGACGTAAGTACACAAAGTACGGCTACTGCAAAATCTTCACACAAAGATGCAGAACCTTCACACCAAGCACCAGCTGAGTGTTCAAGCAAATCACATACAGAACCAGAAGTCGGAACCAGCAATCCTGAAGATATGCCAAAGAGCTAAGATTCTTGGCAGATCATCCAAAGGACTTGGTAATTGGTGAGATTACTAAGGGGTGTAAGTACTCGTTCCTCTAATAAAGATATAGCTTCCTGTGTTTCTTTTATCTCACAGCTTGAACCAAAAAATATTAAAGAAGCATGTAGTGATAATTTTTGGTTAGATACTATGCAAGAGGAATTAAACCAATTCGAACGGAATCAAGTTTGGGAACTTGTCCCAAGCCCATTGATCATCCGTCATTGGCACTCGTTGGGTATTTCAAAACAAACTGAACGAGAATGGTTAGGGACTCATAATAAGGCTCGACTCGTAGCTCAAGGATACAATCAAGAAGAAGGTATCGACTACGATGAGACTTATGCCCCAGTTGCGAGATTAGAATCCATTCGCATGTTATGTGCCTTTGCATGTTTTTATAATTTTAAATTATTTCAAATGAATGTTAAAAGCGTATTTTTGAATGGTTTTATAAAAAAAAGAAGTTTATGTAGCTCAACCTCCAGGTTTTACTAATTTCAAAAATCCTGATTATGTTTTCAAGTTGAAGAAAGCCTTATACGGTTTGAAACAAGCCCCTCGTGCTTGGTACGATCGTCTAAGCTCTTTTCTACTTGACAACAATTTTCAAAGGGAAAGTTTGACACTATACTGTTTATAAAATTTTGAATAACAATCTTCTTTGATTCAAATCTATGTAGATGATATTGTTTTTGGATCCACTGATAAATCTTTTTGTCAAAATTTTCAAAGTGTATGCAGAATGAGTGTCTGATGAGCATGATGGAAGAGCTAAAATTCTTTCTCGGACTACAAATCAAACAAACCAACAATGGGACGTTCATAAATCAAGCAAAGTACACAAAAGATTTATTAAAGAAGTTTAACGTGGAAGCAGTAAACCACTTAGCACTCCAATGGCGACTTCAACCAAGCTTGATATTGATGAACAAGGCAAACCCGTCGACATACATAAGTATCGAGGTATGATCGGTAGCTTACTGTACTTAACTACTAGTCGACCTGATATTATATTTAGTGTTTGTTTGTGTGCACGTTTTCAAGCCAATCCTAAGAATCACATGTGTTCGCAGTTAAGCGTATCTTTCGATACCTTAAGGGCACTTCTTTGTCGGCTTATGGTATCCTAAAACCAATCATTTGACCTAACTGGTTATTCTGATACTGATTTTGCCGGATGCAAAGTAGATAGAAAAAGTACCAGTAGCACATGTTATTTCCTAGGAAAAGCCCTAGTCTCTTGGTTTAGCAAGAAGCAAAATTTTGTCACATTATCAATAACTGATGCTGAATATATCACCGCAGGATATTGTTGTACACAAATTTTATGCATAAAGCAACTTTAGAAGACTTTGGATTATATTTCACATACATACCCGTTTTTTGTGATAACTAGTTCTATTAATTTGACTTCCAGTATGTCATTCTCGTACTAAGCATATCGAGATTCGACATCATTTTCTTATAGATCATCAACAAAATGGAGATATAGACCTTGTATACATAGACACACAGAATTAATTGGCTGACATTTTCATAAAACCTCTAGCGAAAGATCGTTTCAATTATTTACGTCAAGAATTAAAAATTTTAGATGTCAATAATATTAATTAATTTTTTTATTAATCAATTTTTTCAATACTAATAACTGTTTTCGAGACAAGCCTACAAACAATCTGTCTGTCACTACGACTTCGGTCGAAGCGAAGCAGTACTTAATTGTTCTCCGATGAACCCGTTAGCTGGGACAGTACTCCTACAACTAATCTGAAACAGACGCTGAGTAACGAAAGTTAATTTATAAAATAATATTAATTATATTATTTAAAGTTTAAAATTACTAAACTTTGAATTAAATATTTAAAATAAGTTGATGAAAAGGATGTGGCCCACAAATTTTATTTAAAAACCTAGGAGAACCTTAGGCGAATTCGGCCCGAGTTCGGTCCGAATTCGGCCAGAGTTCTGTTGGTGTTATATACTTTTTAGTCAGAACCCGAGGCCCCCTCATCTTCTCTTCCAAACTTATCTAAACAGCAGCAGCAGCAGCCGAAGGTCCCTCCAAACCCTAGCTCTTTTCTACTCCTTTTTTTCTAATCTACGTGGAGAAATTAATCCAAACTTTGGATCATGCGAAGAATTAATCCCTCTACAACATACTTGAATTTCAGAAGGTATAACTCATTCTTTCCTCCACTTTCAATTTAGTAGGGTTATCTAGTTTTGGGGAAGAATGCCTAAGGGATTCAATCCTTCCAAGTGGAAGAAGACTAATGCCAGTAAAGAGGCATCATCTTCAGATCCGAACATGGATTCCCTCTTTTCTTTGGTCCAATCGGGTGACGGCGTGTCGGATAAGTTTTACTTTAAAACTCGTGACAAGCTTTGCTATGGTATGCCGACTTTGCCATGCGTACAATATGCACAAGCACTCCGATCAATGGACTGTATTTCCAGATCATTGTCCTTTGTTTGAGGCATTAGGGTTACACAATCCGTTATCCAACAATTCCCTATAGCAACTAATGCCCTTTGACTATTTTACTGTAACTTCGTGTTAGACATTTTTACCATAAAGAACTCGTGTTGGCAGGATCGATATCGAGTTTGATGATGTGTTGCTAGCAAAAATCCTTGGTATTCCAAATGAAGGTGCCCGCTCGATGACATCACCGACTTTGACTTTTCCGAGGGCACGACTCTTGTTAGTTTCAAGAATGAGCTTTGTGCACCAGCACGTGCTCGTCCTGAAAAGTTCAAGGCCAATAACTTGAACTTGTTTAACTATGAGTTACATCGCATCATCTATTCCACTATTCTTTTGAAATCTACTTCGAAAGATGATGCCACTGCACTTGAGCTATCTGCTCTCTATCACATTCTTAAGGGATTCCTTTTTCTGCCCCTAAGACTATCATCCAGATGATGGGAAGATGTCGCGAAAGCGATTGCAATCTCTTATGTAATATTATCCCTCGAATCTTTCAGCATTTTGATATCAATTTATCCACTTGCGCTCTGGTCCCTGAGCCCAATTATCTTCAGCTTTCTCATCGCAGCACTGCAGTTGCTCCTCCACCTCCTGCTCCTACTGCCCCTGTTCCTCCTCAGACCTACCCTATTACTTTGAGGGTATCCTCATCACCTATTAGATATGTAGACTTTCTTTGTTGACACTTCCATGGAACATGAGTTCCATAACGTGACTCGATTTCAGGCTATTGTCAACTCGTTAGTCGATCTCCGATTTGCTCAGATGCGTCATTCTGTCAGTTCTCTTCCTAGAGACCCTGCTGTATCGAGTTATCGCATTGAGGATGAGGCGGTCCATTTTCTGTTCCAACCAGAAAACGCTTATGATTGGTACCGTGGTTCGGGTGCTACTCCACACACTCTGGAGCTGGCACTCTGGAGTTGGTCCTTCTGGACATGGTGGTCATGCCAGGACTACTACTGATGATGATGATGATGATGATGAGGATGATTTGTGATCTAGATGTACTGTATTTTTCTAGATGATTACTTTTTGAGACTTTGATTATGTCTTGTTACTTGGAAATGCTCCGACATTCCAAGATATTATTAGTACTCTATCATGTTAGATTATTTTGCACTGAGATTGTGTTTGTCTGAGATGATATTTTGTGAACATATTTTTAGCATATTTTCATTCAGTTCAACATTTTTATATTTTCATAGCACTATCTCTTTATGCTTCAATATTACCTGCCTGCGAATTATAAACTGCCTATGAAATGTTGTTTTTCTATTTATTATGTTTATATTTCTTCAACGATTGTTCTTATGCATATATTACGAAGGAGCTTCTCTCTTTTCAATTATTTTGCTAAGTGACAACGGGAGAGTAATAGGATCTAACATCTATGCAGGATACATGAATATTTTTCATACAATTTTGATTATCTTTCAAATCTTAATGATCGAAGATGTTATATCGGTCAATGTTTATCAATTATCAAAATAGGAGAGATTGTTGGCCCATTGGTCATGGTCAAACCTGATTTTAATAATTAATCAAACTTTATCTCGATATACGGAGCTACACAGATGTTTACTCAAAGACATTTTGGACACTTGGACACTGATCAAGATCGGATATCTACTCAGTTCAAGACTGAAGCTATGTTTGTCACTCGAGTCTTATTTCTTTATACAATATAATTTTACTTTTATTGAGTCTAGGAATACATTGTATATCGAGTCGTACTGGCAAATAGGCTATCCAAAATCGCTTTTAAAAATGACCTATATTTTTGAAAAACATTTCTTATTTACAAAAGCTTCTGAAGGATTTTAAAAAGCCCCAAAATTACTTTTAAAATAACCCTGACCAACCCTGACAGAACTCAGCCCGAGTTTGGCCAGAGTTTGGCCAGAGTTCGGTTAGTGACCGTTTGATTTTCGAACGTTTGAAAAACTTGGTCTCCCTTAAGTTGCAGATTGTTACATAGAGTTCTGTCCGAATTCTGCCCGAATTCTGCCACAGTTCTGCCCTTGGAAAAACTATAAATAGAGAAAATTTTTGATCATTTTAAATCACTCATTCACTTTCATCTCTTCTCTTCTAAACTTACATTTCTTCCAAAGAGTTTTCTAAAAGCTTTTATTTTCAAATCCCAAGCCAGTTACAATTCTCTAATCAATTTGCCGATACGGTGCGGTCTAGAAGATTTCAAAGAAATTGTAATCAGAGGCTTGATTGAAGAAAGACTCTTCAAAATTGAAGTTGGTCGAGTTCTTCGTATCAAAGCTCGCGTCTGTAGAAGTTGCAAGGACTTCGTATGAAAACTTGCAAGATTTTTCAATAGTGGATTCAACTGGAAGCTAGAGTTCTTCCGACTGGACTAATCTTCATAAGAAGGAAACCAGTATACATCGATGTGTTTGCGTTTGCCTTCTGATTTTTTTTTTACAATTATTACTTTATGATTATTGATATTTTTGTGATCTAACTGCTAACAAGTTTTTAATTAGCAATATTTTGTTGCCTACTCTATTCACCCCTCTAGAGTATTTGCTTTACGACTTCGTTCCTACAGGAAGAAGGTGCTCCAAAACCAGGTTATACCCTTGGTTCGTGTTGCATGGAGGCACCACTCTCCAGGTGAGTCTAGCTGGGAGAGGGAGGACAACATGCAGGAGCATTTTCCTTATCTCTTCGAGCCTTGAGGTATATGTTCTTTTATTTTTGCTTGTGTTTTCTGTGATTGGTTTGTTTTAATTTCGAGGACGAATTTTTTAAGGAGGATAGATTTGTCACTTCCAATTTTCATAATTGAGGGTAAAATGGTCATTTTTATTTTCTGATATTTTGTGATTATTTATTTATATATTGATATTTAGGGATTAGTTTAGTCGGGTTTGATTTTCGTCTCGTTCCGGCTTGTGTTAGTGGCCCGGTAGCTTAGACTCTACTCGGAATCCAAGATTAGTTAGACATGGTCCACAAACTCCACTAATTAGTCTAGTGCAATTAGGCTAATCTCACATGACTAGATAGGTTCAATTAGAGATTAGAACTTGACCCTTTTGTTCCCAAACCTTGGCATGACTTAAGTTGACCCAAGGGAGACAAGTTGGGGGCATTTTAGACATTTTAACAAGGCCTATTAGGGCACAATCATGGCCGGCCACATATAGGCTAGTTTTCCCTCTTTCTTTTCATTACTTGCCTCTTTTTCCCCAAATTTGTTCTTTCCCAAAACTTGAAAGCTTTCCTCTTGGTTTTGATCCCAGAAACCCTTCCAATCTTCCTATTTTCCTCTCATTTCACCAAAAAGAAGATGCTAGCAAGGAGTGGGAGCAAGGAGCAAGGAAGGGTGTGCAATTTCAAGAAGTTTTGTATCTGAACCGTGTCCTTTTGAGTGTATCATTGGGATCCAACTCCCAATAGGTATAATCATCTCTCTAATCCACTTTTCTTTGCATTTTAGCTAGATTTGAATCCATAGGATCCACCCCCATGCATGAACCACCATTAGATTTGATTTTGAGGCTCTCTTGAGTCCTCTTTAGGAAGTTGGAGTAGTTTTGGTGTTCCCATGGAGAGTTTCCAATAGGAAGCACCCCATGTGTTTGATTTTATGCTAATAGCTAATTTGTATTTTAATTTCATATTTATATATGTTAGAGGGTAGATTGACCATGTTTAGGATGGTTAGACTTGTTATCATATGTATACCTATGGTTGAATCTAAGTGGTTTAGCCTATAAGTCATGTTTTAAGTCTCTACATGTCATTTTTGATACATATTAAAATTGGACTATTTTAGGGATGATGTTGTATATATATATACTGGGCCCCCGCTTCCCATGGCCATCAGATCATCGCAGCGGTGGCTACCTGGGTCTTATGGAAGAATCGAAATAAGGCCAGGTACGAAGGCCATCAGTACTCTGGAGTCCAACTCATCCGGGAGACACTTCGTCAGTGTAGGAAGATCAGAGCCTTGTGCTCGCATGAACAGGAGCCCCTCTGGGACGCTATCCTCTATTAGCCCCTCACTTCTTTATTTTGGGTTGTATACTTTTGGCCCGGCTGTTTGTGGCCGGTAGCTTACTTGTAAAGGCTTCAGCATTTTGCGCTTTTATGAATAAAATGGGGGGTTTTCTTAAAAATTTATATATATATATATATATATATATTAATATATATATATATATATAATATATATATATATTATATATATATATATATATTGTATTAGAGTATTGATAGTTTAGGTCTAGTGTTTGATATGTTTTAGTGCCTAGTAGATGTGTGTGTGTGTTTAGAAGTGAGGAGAGGGGGGAGCTGTTGCCCCCAAGTGTAACCCCACTTTCCCTAATTAATAAAGTTTAGTTTTATATAAATATTTGACATTTTAGGAATAATTATTTTCCAGTTATTTTGTGGGATTTTAATTTTTTAATTAGTATTATTATGATTTTATGAATAAGAGTGGAGGTTCTAGCATTATTAGACATATTGGTGGTTTATTTAGCTAATCATAGCTACAATTCTAGAATATTCCTAATTCTAACAAACTCCACTTTTCTCCCTAACAACCTATAGCAACTCTCTAACTAACTTTTTCTTCCACTTTGTAATAAATCAAATGTTTATGTAATAGAATCTTTTCTTTTTGGAAATTCTTGCAAGATTACTTCCAACTCTATATAAGATATCACTCTCTCATTTTTCTCTGTTAGCCATTCGAGAGAGAACAAATAGCTCTGCTAAAATTCCTAATTCCTTCTCTCTCTCTTCTTCCTCATCCTCTGGTTTCCTTTACCGACTTCTCCCGAAACCCTAGCTATGGTGGTTGGCTCCGGCAGTTAAGTCTCCTCCATCGAAGGATTCACGAACGGGACTTAGGTTGCTGCCATGGCCGATTAGTGGCGACTTTATCCAAGTGTCATCATCATCAGTTTCTCCGATCAACTGATCTAGATGGGTGACATCAGCTCTCGCAGCCACAGCTCTTGGGGTCCCTCAACGAAGATGTTTGTCGACGACGACGACGACCTCGGCAGCAACCCCGTTGGTAAGTCCATCAGTTTTCTTCCGATTCTTCATCTTCTTTTGATCATTCTTGAATAAACTATGTGATCGATCGATCCTTGGTCAGAGAGTTTGGCAGATCGAACAGTCGCGGTCCTGTGATCCCTCCGGATGACTCGACGAACGGTTCCAGTTCTTGGCTGATCAGAACATCAGTGTCTTTCCAAACAAAATCCTCTAACACAATTGATCATTCCCCATTATAGTGGCCCATGCAGGTCCGATTTCGCATAAGGTTGCAAACTCACAGTTAGTACTTCAACTTAGTAGTACTAGTTGTGAGCCTACAAATAGAATTGAAGATAGGACTTAGAATAACTTCTAGGAGAGTTACATCATCCACATATAGTATTAGAGTCTAGGATCTCATCCACATACCTGACCTTCTTCCTCGATTCCATTTTCGAACTCTCGTCTGACTTTCTTGATTTGCATCTTGCTTGATCTCTTCTATCGTAATTCTTATCCCTTCTTTCGTGCTTGATAAAGGTTAGAAAGGTGACTCATGCTAGGTAGACATCTTCTATTGTCCCATCATATTACTAGTTTAACTCGTATAAGTTGGGTAGAATAACTCACGACCTAACACTCTTTTTGACCTTAACCACGGCCTTAGACAAGAAGACAATAGGACGAATGTATAGGCACAAACACCGGATGAGTTTAGATTTTATTTGAAGAACTTGAACTATTCACACCTTATTCATCTTCTCGTGTACTCATAATTCTAACTATCTTGACTAATGCTGCTATAATAGCCTAGTTTTGGAAGCTCATCCATTTATCAAACTTGTTTAAGACATATGTTATCTGGGCATGTCCACTAACATATTGTCTAATCAGAACCAGTACATGATGGTCTGATCAACCTAGTGCACTTGGTTCGCTCTTCGCATGATTATTCTACATGGATTGAGATATAGTTAAATTTTCCCTCTAGGATCTCAACCACAACGATCTTGACAACTCCGTTTTAAACTATTCAATCGCCCTTGAAACCCATATTTGCAATTCGATCCCATCTTCCTTGAACTCTTATTGTTTTTCGTCACCTATTTCGAAAAAAACAAGCAATCGAAGACACGAAGTATTCCCCTATGGCCATGATAGTTTGATTTCTTTTTCAATAATGACCCTCCCATGACTTACGGTAAGAATTGTTATTAGATTGCCATAGAAGATTGCTTGTATATATTACTATATTTATTTATAAACTTGTGTGTTTGATTTTTGAGGACAAAAATATTTTTAAGGGGGATAGTATGTGGTATCTGCCACCCCGATTAAAATTTATGGATTTTTTTTAATTTTATTTGATTAGATTATGGTTGATTTCTATGATCATAGGATGTCATTCCTACGCCCACAGTTAAGTTAGGACCATCTTATGGTTATATAGCCTCTAGGTAGGTTATATAAACATTCTATAGCTATTTTATAGTTATTATAATTTTTAGATATTTTAGATAATTTTTAAATATTTATTTTGTGATTATTTATATATTTTATTGACTTTCATGATTTACCATATGCCCATTCGGAGTTATTTTTGGGACCTACTATTTCATTTAGGCTCTACTAGGTTATAAATATTTTCTAGAATATTCTAGGATTTTTTTAGATTTTTTAGAATTTTTAGATAATTAAAACATATAGAATTTATATTTTATAGGTTTTTGGAATTTACTGTGAGGTTACACGATGATATTTTATTTAGATTCTAGACACTTAGAAATATTTTCTAGAATTTTCTAGGATTTTTCTGCAATTTAATTTGATTTATTTGGACTTAAAATGAATTTTTAATGATTTTCTGTAATTAAATAATTAATTATACTGTCATCAGCACAGTCAACCACCCCCTGGCCCACCTGTTAGCGCCTAGGCTGAACCGCCTCTCTCTCTCTCTCTCTCTCTCTCTCTCCTATATATATATATATTATATTCGAAACCCTAATTAAATTCCTGCCGATTTTGATAGAGGTTTCATCTAGGAGTCCTTTACCTTCCAGAAGCGATTGCCGCCAAACTAGAAGAGCTTTTCGCGTGCCATTGTTTTTATTGGAAGCGTATTGAGGTATATTTTCTGAATATCTAATTTATTTTTGTAATTTCTGAACCTAAATTTCTGGAAAATTCGTAGAGTGCTAGTTGTCTGAAATTTGACACGTTTTGGTATTTTCGAGATTTCGGGAGAACCAGGAATCTGAATCACGAACCGTTTTAAAGTTTCGAAAAGCTAACACAGAGCTCTATGACATATATTTTTCCCATAAATTAATTAGTTAATCTAGTATTTTTATTAATTCGTAGAACTTATTTTTGTCAATAAATTACCGATTTGGTCATGGATAGCCATAACGACGATATCTTTTGACCAAAGCATGATTTTGTGGTATAGTCGATTCCAGTGCACTCGTGGCACTGAAATCTACTAGGATCCTCACTCAAGTCATAGAGTTTGTGTCGTTTGACTATTTAGTCATCGATGTGTCTCGATTTGTGTGCCACGAGTTCCAAATTGAAAACTGTGATCTTCCTTGGCTAAAAATTAGTATTTAATTTTAGTTCCAGAATTATATTAGATTAAATTAGGTTTTAGATAATTTATTTCAGAATTAAATAGGATTAGTTATGTTAAACTAATAGCCACTTTCTAGGGTTTTTAGAGTGGGATTTTTATAATTTAACTTATGGCTATTTATGTGACGGGGTAGATCGGTCTACGACGTTTGAGTTGTGAGTTCATCATCTAGCGGAGCAAGGCAAGTATCACTATGACCTATGTTGCCTATTTTTTATGCTGCATGTTATTTTTTTCCTTAAATTGATAGTGTTATCTTCTATATCATTGGTGCACGAGAGTTATACTTGTTACCATAACCATACATGTTCACTTAATATTTTCGTTCAATGTTCTATCTTCAATGTTCAATGTTCAATGTTTAAAGTTAAATTTAATGTTAAAGTGATCATGTTTACTTGTGAGAGAGTCGGGAGGGAGAATACAACTAGTATGCATGTGGTCTACGCAATGTACAATTTTTCCCCAATGTCAATGTTAATAGTAGTCGTTGCACCTCACGTACTGACTGCCGGATGTCCTAACCCGTCCACATGCAGAACACTTGTATTCTAAAACACACAGTACACGTAATTTATTTTGTGTTGACATTTTGCCCAGAGGTTTGTCTTATATTCATCGCTCTTGTATTATCTTCGTGTCTTAATTATACCTTCAACTGTTCCATATCATAATTGTACTCTTGAACTGTTTCCCAAGTTATAGTGGTCTCTGTTGTATCATATCATATTCATCTTTTCCTTATTGCTATTTTGCATGCTTGTATATTATATAGTGTAATGTAGTGTTATGGTGATCTTGCTCTAATCCTGACTGGATAACTGTTTTTCAGTTTTAGACGACGTAGTTTGCCCTGAGGTATTGTGTGTATCTTGGTGACACTGACGTTACCAATATACCGGTTACTTCTACTGATACGGAGTAGCATATTTCTTTCTTATGCTTTTTCGTGTTATTCTTAGCTATTGAGCTTAGCGAACTTTAGTTTCAGTAGTTTTATATTTATTTTAGCGGGTTTGTTCCCGAGACTAGCTGAGTTGTAGTGGATCTTTCTTTAAATTATTTATTGAGACTGAGTTTAATCTTTTGTTACAACTTAGTTGTGGATGATAAATATGAACAGTGTACTTATATGGATAATGCTTATCATAGACAGCGTACTACCGTTGACACTGCGGCGTAGGCTGGACTTGGACACGTACTCGTAACCCAAAAGTGGGTACGGGTCGTAACACCCATCGTACCTCAACTGATCGTAAGTACGAAGCAGTTGTTCTTGATTGATTGTTCTCGTTTGAATTGATCGGATCGACCTGCCTCTTCCATTCTTGACACAGTTTTGATTCAAACATTTTGAATTGGACCCAAATCCCTTGTTATTTTACTTGAACTCTAGGTGTTTGACTAATTGCTTCTGAGAATGTGGGATACTGCTTGTATCTGATTTGGACACGGGAAGTATGGTGTCGACGAAGCTCTGACACAGGTAGAGTTCTTACTCTGTTTTTTAATTTTTGATTCGATTCTTGAATAAGGAATTCCTGTGTCCAGTGTGACATTAAGTTGTGATACAGAGATGTGTTGGGCTGACAGTATCGGGGATGTGTCAGAATTGAAGGCTGGATGGACAAGATGTGTCGGGTGCAGACACGATAGGGTGACTCTGGACTTGGAGAATGTAGGGAATTCAAAACTTCATGAACGTTAGGTTAAATTTTTAATGTTTAGGTGAAGG
Organism: Iris pallida; assembly: GCA_029216955.1. NCBI lineage: Eukaryota > Viridiplantae > Streptophyta > Magnoliopsida > Asparagales > Iridaceae > Iris > Iris pallida. The sequence goes on from JANAVB010038613.1 coordinate 10,090,167, forward strand.
CCTAGTTGGTGAACTTGAATCTGAGCCATTATTTCTAAATACATGAAGTAGTTAGTGTGGACCAACTTATATTCCTATTATGAGCTTAATTTGAATGGGTGCAGTTAACCAGTGTGAGGCCATTAAATGTAGTGAGTAAACTAGTTTAATAAATTGGATTGCCAGTAGCAGGCGTTGGGCCAGAGACCTGTAGTAGATTTAAGAGAAACGGTTCTATGCTTCATGAGAGTTGGGTGTTGGCGAGATTTGGATGTTTAAAATATGACTTTGGATTTAGTTTAGATCAGAGTAATTTTGGGTAGCTTGATATTAAATGAGGTGTTTGGTTTAAGTCCAGCCACTGTATTTCGAGTACAATTCCTGATTTGGGCTTCTGAGCTTAGTCCATTAGTTTATAGGTTAGGGAACCAAATATCTGACTATGGGTTTCAAGTTTATTTTGTTTAGGTTTATTGTGGGGCTGGGCTTAGAGCCCAGTACATTAGAATAGTTTCCATTCTCTTGACCAGACCACATAGTGTATAAATTACGGATAACATACATATCACACTTGTAATGTTAAAATACTAAATCACTGTATATATAGTAAATAATTGTTAGTGACTAATCTAATAAATAATTTTTACAAGTAGATTTTAAATCTATTTAGCTTCGATTATTGATTAGGAAAATCTACAAATATTAATATGGTGATTTTCTAATATATATGTTCAAAACAATATTCATCTAAATTTATGACTTAGTTTAAATATTTTATAGATAATTGTACTAGTAGCTTTAAATCTATTAGAAAACGTATAATTATTCTTGCTAGTATTTATGTTGATTAAAACTATATATATATTTCTAAAAATATAGTTAGCTGGTATATGGATAGCAGAATTACTAGCCAAATGGTATTGATATAGTTAGATCCTAACCAATTTGTGAAATTATAATCTAGGTGGACATTCAGATTTTTGCCCTTCTACTGTCGTTCTTCCAAATCAAGGCAAGTACACCGACTCGAACCCTTTACTCTGTATTTCTGTCTTGCTTCATGTTCTCATATTGACATATTGTACACACTATTGTTTATTGTTCATTGTTCATCGTTCATTGTTTATCATTCATTGTTCAGTGTTCTTTACTTGTACATTGGGGTGGAGAAATACTACAGATATGTGACCAATCCTATATTAGCTAGGCATTGACTAATAGCTTAGGTCTCATATCGTACACGTGGGACTCTAAGTTGTACCATTATTCATGTGCTCTTGTATCATGTACTACCCCAGCCGGTCACATACTCTAATAGTTATTTCAAATACATGTTACACTGATAGTATAGTTCATTGTTCAGGATCTGGTACCATAGTTTTATCGTTATTCATGTACTACAGTTTCATGTTCTGGTTCTTGTACCATAGTTCATATTGTAGATCTTTTTTCATGCATTTCAGTTTTACTTTGTTTAGTGCTTCTTGTCGGGGATGTACTTTGCTCTTTTCTTGACAGGATATGTTGCAGGTTTACTGGATGATGTTGTATCTCCTTCATGGGCCAGAGCCCAAAGCCAGGATAGAGTTGCCTCAGGATAGACTTAGAACTTCAGAGTTATAGTTAGATCCTTCTTAGATCGTTTAGATATTTGTCATGTACTTTGTATTCAGGTTTCAGGATTGTATATTTTATTCAGGTTACCGAATTTGTCTCCAACGTTATCATTTTTCTAATTTTATTTAAAATATCTGTGGATTATGGTGATATTGGGAACGTGTATAGCAGCTGCGTTATTTTATGTACCTTGTATCTTAGAATTTTCCTTAGATTGTACAGCTTACTGTGTTGTGTCTTCCAACGTAGGCTGGGCGTGTCCGACTCGTGTTCGATTATTCGGGAGCGGGTCATGACACCAAGACAGCAGCCACTTTAGGCTGCAGGGCAGAGCAGCTAAAGCAGCAGCAGCAGCAGGTAGCAACAGCAATGCAGTTGCAACAGCAGCATAAGCAGAGTATGGCAGCCCCCTTTAGCACATTCCCCCTTGTGTGCTTGTGTGTGCCTGTATGTGGTGTGTCTAAGTTATATATATGTTAGTAAGTTGTTAGGTTAGTCTATGTTAGTATAGATAGTTAGTAGTATATATAGATGTTAGAATCTATGTAGATGTTAGAGATATGTTAGATGTTTGTTAGATATCAAGTTAGCCTTGTTAGATATTAGAATACTTTAGATGTTAGCTTAGAGATATAAGTTAGATAATTATGGGTTAAGGTATCCTTGTATCTTAGGGTACTAAGGTTATTATCTTAGGGTATCACTTTACCTACAAGGTAAATGAGGTTTACCTTATTTTAAGGTAAGATATTGGGTTACCTTCAAGGTAAGGGATATACCTAGGATACTAAGGGTAGATATCTAAGTATTGGTTAGCTAGTAGCTTAGGGTAGATGCTAGATATCTAAGTTTAGTATATTGGTATGTTAAGGTATATATTTACCTAAGTTAAGATATTGGATTTCTACCAAGGTATTGGTATTGGGATACCAATAGGACCAAGGTATATGGTATCTTGGTAGGTAAAAGTTAGGAATAAGATACTTAGACTATATTTGACCCTGTTGACCAAAGTTGACTGTTTTGACTGAAAGTCAACTGCAAGTCAACATTGGACCTAGATTGGACTAAGAGTTGACCAGTTGACCAAAAGTCAACTTTGAGTCAACCATTAGCCTAATTTGGCCTAGATTGGACTAAGAGTTGACCAAAGTTGACCAGTTGACCAAAAGTCAATTGTAAGTCAACCTTTTATCCAGTTTGACCTAGTTTGACTTTGTGTGACCTAGTTTGACTTAGTGTGACCTAGTGTGACTTAGTTTGACCTAAATTGCATAGCCTATACTAGAATATCATGCCATTCACTGTCGAACCCTAATTAACTCATGATATTTCTTCTTTAGGTCTGTGACATCACTCTGAGCATCGATTCTCATTGACAGCTCAGGACCGCAGGTGAGTACATTCTCTGATAGTTATCATTATTTTGATATCTACTATATCCGATTCAATTGTACTATTTTACTTAATTCTCGACATGATGGTATACGGACTAGTATATGTCGGATCCTGTTATGAGATGTTATTCCTGGACTTTCCTGGTATATGGGTGCATTATTCGATCTTATTTGTTGTACTTGTATAGACACCAATTTGGGAGTGGGTTGGCCCCCTGCTTTTGAATCTTGTGTCATGACGTGTTATGTCCAGATCCATATACTATTCAGGGATGGGAAGTTATTAAAGGTTATATGATCATATCCATCATGTTATTCATGTGCTTGCACCACCCTCACCGCATGTAGGGTCTAGCGAGATCTTATATTTCTTGTGCTCGCTTTATATGTTGGCCGGCTTCACCCTTCTTGCGTATTTCTTGTGATAGTCGAGCCAAATGAAATAGCTTGATCATGTGCCCCAAGCCGATCACATAACGCTCTATTATCTCAAGGTACTATTTATGTTTATATTATACATCAGATATTTCTGTACTGTTTATATTCCAGTATTTCATATCCTGACATGTTATCCAGTTTTATATATCATGTTTATATTCCAGTCTTAATATTTTATCTTGTATTCCATTACAATTGTCTCTTATAGAATTTGTCAATTCATATGGAACTGATGTTAGCATTTGTACTTGCTCATATCCTGACAGGATAACCCCATTGATGTTTACAGATGATATAGATGCTGATTGCTCGACCTTCTATGGGTTTGACATAGACGGTGAGTATGACCAGAACATCCTTGTGGAGCCGGTGCCCATTGAGGACTTACCGCCTGCTTAGACTTAGACTAGTTAGGCTTGACTGGACTGCATTCCAACTAGTACTTGAGACTTGTAGTATACTTTATATTTGGGATCTTGTGTTATGTTTTGAACTCTAAACTTGTTTTATGATCTTGTATCTATTTCCAGTTTATCTTTCTATCATATCTTATCATATTTCGTGCTATCTTTCTTAGATATCTTGTGATTTAGTTATGACTTTATATGCCTCAGTACGAAGATGATAGATTTATATATTGTGTCTAGATATTGTATATTATAGACGACCTATACAGCATTCTACTATCGATTCTGCAGCGTAGGCTGGACGTATCCACGTGCTCGTACCTCTAATCAGGGTGTGGGTTATGACAGATTTGGAAGGATTTAGAGTATTGGAGCTTGAGGGGATTCTAGATCTAGGGATTTGTTCATTGAAAATCCATCTCCCAATTGGTAGGAGCTCTCTAAACCCTTCATATGTCATTTTTTTTATCATAGATGCATTCATTTAGGACCCACATTCTATTAGGGTGCCATTAGAGAGGAGTTGAGGCTCTCCTCTTCCTATTTGAAGGTTTTTCTCTTTTGATTTTGATTCAATTTGGGGAAATTTGAAATTAGGATTCTAGGATTTGTGAGATTGATAAATTAGGTCATGCTAGTGTTGTAGACCATGTAGATATGCTTAGGGTCAAGTTTGAACCCATTTGGAGTACGTATTACGAGGGTATCAGATACGCATACAAGTGTTCGTCAAAATGACTTAAAGAGTTTCCATGCTTTAATTTTCAGATTGGAATCCTATTTTTGGCTTACATTGTCTTGAGATTACCAATACTATGATTATCTAGTGATATTATGATGGTTTGATATATTATTATGGATTTGGGGGTTTGCAACTTAAGAATACTATTTACTGTGGTTTGATTTCTGTATAATGGTTGTGCAGTCCACTTTTAATGTTGTTAACTGTCACCTTGGAATCATTCAGACCTATTTAGCTCAGTGGTAGAGCATCAACCCTTACTTGGTTATTTCGTATTTGATAACTGTGTGGTTTACTCCTTGCATCACTCCACAGGATATTGTTCACCCCACAAGTATATTATTCTGTCCATACTGCTATGTGCAGTCCTTCATATTTAGAGTTTCTGTATCTTGATGTATATGTCCTCTTTAGAGTGATTCAGTCCATATACATGTATTCTTGTCCAGTTAGGTTCAGGTATACATATGTTTAGCCTGGGATAGTTGGTTTGTTGGTTGTTTTGACTATCACACAAGTCCAGTTCTGTTCTCATATTCAGTTCTAGAGTTTGATTGCTCTATTCCTGTTGTATTGGTCTCAATTACTGCTAAGTTCAGTCTAGTTTTTTGTATTCAGTCTCTACCACTTAATTCGTTCAGTCCACATAGGTGAATGGGGATTACCAAATTGAATTCAGCCCTTACCCATTACATCTAATCCTCGAATGTATTATACATAGAGGTTTGTGTTCAGTCCACACTTCCATATTCTCTTTAAACCCCCATTGCATTAGAAGTGTTCAATTCCCATCTCTTTGTGTCAGTCACTTGGGAGCAGTAATATATCCTTGTATCAGATACCTTGTTCAGACCACAGTAGCATATGGCATAATGTTAACTGCCATGTTTCCTTTGTTCGAGCCTTATACCTAGGAAAGTATCAAGTTAGTATCTTCTTTGTACCAACCTGAGACTCGAGTGGGGCTTTCCACCTCCCCTATTTCTAATCAATTGGGTTACCTCATGGCATAGGTAATAGCATCAGTTTTAGAAGGTATATTTTTGTATTATTATAGATGATACATTGTATCCTTATTGCCTACTTGTCTCAGTCATGTATGCCCTACTTGTTATCAGTAAGAAGTTTTGTTTCAGTCATTACATCATGTCTATAGGCTAATTTATTTTGATGTAGAGGCATTTATGTGTATCAGTTAGAACATGTATCAATTTTGGGAATAGTGGTTCAGTCAAGTGTCATAAAGTGTATCTATACTTGTATGTGAATATAGTGTATCATGTAGAGAGTAGCCTAATGTATCAGTCATAGTTAAGTAAGGGGAGGGGGGATACGTGAGGTCAGTAGTAGTAATGTGAAGAGAACTTGGTAGCGAGGGTTCGAGTAGAGCTGTCAAGTGGGCCGGGCCGGGCTATGGATGAAAATATTAAGCCCAACCCGTACATGACCCACGACATGGCGGGCTTTGGGTCGGGCCGGGCCGGGCCGGATGCGACCTAATATAAGGGACTAGGTCAGGTCGTACTAGAGGCCATCATTTTTATTCAATTCAGTTCAGTATATACTATATACATATATCATTCATGGGTTTTTATTTCATTGATCAATCAATATTTTTTGTATAAATGGCTCTACATGGTTGGCCATATATATGTGACCAAGTGAAGTGAGACATGCATGGTGTAACACCCAGTTTTCCAGATTAGGGTAATTTTGAAATTTTGGTAATTATAATTATTATTTATTGATATTTATTTCATATTATGATTTTTGGTGATTTTTAATCATATTAAAACTATTTAAAATCATGACTTGTGATTTTGGTTTTGCTAGTGAAACCGTAGAGACTGTCTACCCTAGAGCCTAGCCATGTGATTAGGGTATTTCATTTATCATTTTTAGTTTGAGGGTATTTTGTCATTTTGAATTATTTGAATTTAATATATTTTATTAGGAATTTAAAATGATTTATTTGAATGGTGTGATTTAAATATTATTTAATTAATTTCCATGTGGTTTAGATTAGCCTAACCTAGATTGGACCTAACCTAGATTAGCCATAGCTAGCCTAGTTAGCCACTTTGAGAATTAGTTAGTATTGGTTAAATGGTTTGAGTCATGTTTAGCTTAGTGAGTGGGTTGCAACTTAACTAGGAAAGAGCCCTAGATTTTAGGCCACTCATTAGCCTTGATTTATTGCTAGCCCTTAGATGCAACCTAAAAACCCTAACCCTAGCTAAAGTGGCCAGCCAAGACCCCCCCTGCCTATATAATATCTCTTTAGAAATTAGTGCCTCTTTCCATTATTCTATCATTTTTCCCTAAGAACAAGGTGAGCCTACACTTCTTTTCTCCATAGATTAATCATTAGAGCTCTATTTTTATTGGGATTTCTTCCATAGTTTTCTAATTAATGTTCGCCTGCTATTTGTGGAGTCAAATCACAGGATTGAATCAATTTGGAGAAGTTGGGTGACTTTTGGAGATCCCCTTTGAAGAAGCTTTTGTATTGGAGAACACACATAAGTAAATTCCTATCCATCTATTAAAATTAGGTTTTCTTTGCATAAATACCTAGCCCTAGGTGTCCTGGTTCTGTAGGAATAGGGTTTGTTCCATTTTGTGTCCTGTACGTGTCCGTATCGGACACGTATCAGTCTTGTGCGTAGGTGTTCGACGAAATGCCACAGTGGGCATTTCGATCGAGATTTTGAAATAAAAATGAATAGGAAATTAGGTTTTAGTGTCGCCTAAAGGATTCTAGGTGTCTGAGCGTGTCTTGTGTCGTGTTGGTGTCGTGTCGCACTCGTGCACATGCCCATGCGCGCTGTGAACAGTGATGCCCTGCTGCTCGGGGTCTCGTGTGCAGTGCACAGGGCACGTGGACACGTGTGCTTGGACACGAAGTAAGGGGCAGTGTCTGTCATGACACCCCCGAAGTTTTTGTGTCCAATGGATACGTGTCGAGTGCGATTGGACACGTGCACTGGTCGCCCGACCTGTGACAGCCCCGTGCTTGAGTGTGTGTGATGTTTTTGGACACGTTCGTGTCATGTTTTGGATACTATTTTAAATGTACATCACGTGCACATATAGTAGGTTAAATACCAACTCTTATTTCAACATATTAATGTGTTTTAATAGTCGATTTTGAAGTTTCCATGTAGGACTGATACATGTTTTAGTTTTTGATATTCCTAAGTTTTAATTCCATTTTTTTAACTGTTAAATTAATGATTGAATGGTCACATTGGATATGAACATATGTATTAGTACCTGCTAGGTCAGTTTTACATGATAGATTAGACTTTATGTTTCTGAAATAGATTTTGGACATTGAGTTCGACTGAATCGACTGATACCTGTTCTTCATTACTGAGTTTGATTTCCCATTTAACTGAGATTTGAAGTTTATTGTTATAAGATGATTTATGAACATGTGTTAGTACTGTTAAGGATTAAAACCGATTGGTATGGGCTTACGAATTCGAATTTAGGGTTGATTGGCATATTAGAACTGTCAATGTGATTTCACATGTGACACACTCACTGTCCTCACAATTCCTGAGGATGGATTTTACTGAATTTTTAAACTGAAATTGAATTCCTTTAGAACTGTTAATTTGATTTCCAGATTTCTATTGATGATTGAAATATTATTGCCATAACTGAATTCTCATGTATTTGTTGTTCACTATCAAATTTATTCATTCCCTTAATAATCTGAGAATTGATTTCCATTTTCTCCTTAAATACCTGAGTTTGAATTCCCTTCCTAGAACTAATTGAATGTTTTTAGCCATGTTAATTTGAATGTTAGTTCCTATGTCCAACTGATTATATTAACTGTCATGCGATTCCTACAACCCTCACTGTTTTCCAGAATTTATCCCACACTGTCCTCATATCATACACACACATGCCTAAACACTGTTTTCCTCTCACTCTCACATGTTCACACATCCTCACACACAAAATTGTCATGTTAGTTATACATCCACACGTCACCCTATAGCCCTGTACATTTGCAAACACACAGCCCCAACATTCACCACCATTAACCCTCTTTAGTTGGCTGTCCCCTTGCTCCCCAAAACCTGTCTTTTACTGCCTCAAGATCAGTCCACAAACTCACCATGGCTATCCCAAATATCATCCAAAATCAGCCCATTACTGCCCTTATTGCTGCCCATGTATAGTCCTATATGATGCCAATATCAGTCCTTTACACCACCACTGTCATATGGGGTATTATGTTGATATAGGAGAATGTGAATGAAATTTGAATTGGGTTCTATATGTTAACTGTCATTGAAATTTCCAGGAAACCAAGACTGAGACTCCTCACTGTCAACTTGATTACACATGATATCACTGTCACATGGGTTCCTAAATCTGAGAGGATGGTTCACTGTATTCCATTCATTCCTTAGTTTCCTGTCACACTAAGTCACATTCCCTATTTCTAATGTACCCACACCATGCCCCACACTCTAAAACTCTATTGACACAATTCCTTTTACTTCATGTCACCTACACACTACTCTACAACCCTCACACACACACACACAGGAATACATGCCATACACCTTTTGTATCATACCCACATGTGCACAAACACCCTCACATGTTTTTCTCTACCTATCCTTCTATGTATACATATATATATGTATATATATATATATATATATATATATATATATATATATATATATATATATATATATATATATATATATATATATATATATATATATATATGATGCTTATATTATAGGTAGCCTATATATTTATAATGTGTTATTATAGTAATTTAGATATATTAATATATGGGTATATGTGAATATATGGTTTGGTATAGGCATGACATAGCCTATGGGTGTATACCTATGGCTCATAGCCTAGGTATGTGGTTTGAATGCCAGTTAAGGGTGTAGTTGACTTGTATAGCCTAGAAATGGTGTGTGCTTGCTAGGATAGGCTGGTTAGGCCTAGTGAGCTGACTTGTTTGGCTAGGTTTGACCTAGTTGACCTAGTTTGACTAGTCTAGTTGACTATAGTTGACTTTAGTCCAGTTTGACCCCAAACTTCATGTAGATGCATTGTAGTCTGTTATATCATTTTAGACTTATAGTGACTTGTGCTGTTCTAAATAGGAGTCAGGCACCACTCTCGGATAGTACTTTCATCTTGGACACTCAGATACCAGGCGAGTACATTCTCTGATCATTTCATATCCTGTTTAGAATTATTTCCTGCTTTAAATTACTTTACTTGATACTATCACGTTGGTCACACGGATTAGTACTATATGGATCCCTTCTTAAGATGTTATCCCTTTAGGGAGCATCGGATACTTTATGTTCTGTGCGTTTCACTTATATGGCGTATCACTATGCTTCATTGGTTCATTGAATCACTTGTGACATGTACTCTCATGATCACAGAGTCTTCCTTGAATCCTTCCATTTATTGGGCTTCCTAGAATCCCCATTTATGGGCATCCATGTATCACCCCTTGTGGGCCATTGCATGGAATCATAACATAACCTGGCTGGATCCTTGTATATTGATTGGGGGTACGGGAGAGTAGAAGTAGTCATGTGAATAATATCGAAGTAGTATCTCATCAGAATCATTCCGTAGTATCTCATCAGAATTATCCTATGCCATTTACATGTCTATATTATACTCTGACTCACTAGCCACTGTTAGTTCTCTATTATAGTAGATATTTCTATTACAGTTCTCTCTCTATTTATATACTGTATTTCTTTCAGTACCTGTATCTTACTTTACTGCATGATTTTATTTTCTAACCTGCTATGAACTGTTGAGATGTATTGTGCTCGCTCCTGTCCTGACTGGACCTGTTGAAAATATTACAGAGGACGAGGAGGAGGCTTGCTTAGATACCTTCTATGGGACAGCTCTAGAGGACACTTGTGATCCGGACTGCCAGCCGGATCCCTTAGCTGTAGAGGCTGATGCACCCTAGATAGGCTTATATTATTTTCTTGTCTTTGAGTTGAGTTGTATATTCTTTACTTTGAGTTGTATATTCTTTACTTTGAGTTGTATATTCTTTACTTTGAGTTGTATTTGGAGTTTATATTATTCTGGATAATTGCTGAGATATTATCTTAGACTCTTCTGATCATCTGTATTCTCTTTGAGTTCCATATCATATCGTGCTTCTTCTTCCTTAGTTGTGATTGAGTTTATTTCTGCTATGTCACCCCCATTCGGGGAGTATAAACTGCTTAGAATTATATTGTTAGATTTTGTGACCTAGGACAGCGTTCTACCGCCGATACTGCGGCGTAGGTTGGACGTACCCACGTCTCGTGCCCTTACTCTAGGGTGCAGGTCATGACACACGGTGAAGCTTATAGCGAATGTCAACCAACTACTGACTTTGACTAAGCAGATGAATGCATGCATGCATGTATGTCGTTGTTGTAATAACTTGCAACTAATATATATTGAAATGAATTGAATTAAATTTCAAATCCATTCATTTCATTTCAATTCAATTCACTACTACACTATATAATCATAATAATAACAGAGGCCACCACCACTTGCACTTGTTGCTTTAGGCAGTGGTACAAGTCATATTTGGAGGGCATAGTTTTTGTTGTGTACATATTTTTCTTTTCTTTTCCTTGTGAAAGTGACAACACTGGTGTTAGCTGGTCGAATTTGGGACAATTCAAAAAGATTATACAGGAGATGTTGTAACAGGATCGGGCTTCGGACTGGGCCTCGGGCTGGGCCATGGGCCGGGCCGGGCTTGGACCTCGGACCGGGATGGGCCTATATCATGGGCCAATATACGTGGCCCGGCACGACCCAATATATGGGGCCGGGTCGGCCCAGACCCAAAAATAATCGGGCCGGGCCAGCACATGGACCATTTTTCTGGCCGGACTCGTGCTGGGCTAGGCTGGGCGAACCCGGCCCAATTGACAGGTCTAGGTTCGAGTGAAGGGTCAGTAGCAAATCTGGCCTGCTTGGCATTGTTGTTTGTTTGCCCATTGTTGACAGCCTGTCTTCCCTGCAGAGCAGGACAACCCAGTGGCAATTGAAGGTTACAGTAGGCAGGGCATTGGGGCTCTAGTATACCAAATTTCCTTCATTGCATTTAATTAGCAAGAACACATGTTATATATAAAAATTATAGTATATTGGATGTGTTCATGGGGTTTTAGGAGGGTATCGTGGTGTTGTGTGTGTGTATTGTAAGCCCACTTCCCGATTTTTTTATTTGATTATGATTTATTTTTATGGTCATTTGGACCTTAGTAAGTATTATTTAGTTATTATATAGTTTATCATAATTTTTAAATATTTTAGATAATTTTTAAATATCTATTTTGTGAAGATTTATATATTTTATTGAATTTCATGATTTACCATATGGCCATTCGGGGTTATTTTTGGGACCCAGTATTTTATTTAGGTCCTAGAACCTCAAAAACTATTTTCTAAATTTGGTAGATTTTTTGGTATTTTTTGGAATTACTTTGATAATTAAATATAGAAAAAACCTATTTTTTAGGACTTCTAGAATTTATTGTGCTAGTCTAAGAGCAAATATTGACCACAAATGCTTTTTAGGGTTCATTATACTATTTTATATTTTCTAGAATTTTTCCATAATTTTTGGGAATTTTTAAGTATTTATTTATTAAGGTTTATATATTTTTAAAGGCTTCCAATATTTATTATGAGGCCATTTGGGACTAATATGAGGTAAAGTATTTTTTATTTATATTCTTGAAGGTTAAATATATTTTCTATAATTTTCTACAATTTTTTAGGAATTTTTAGGATTTTATTTGAGTTTATTTGGACTTAAAATAATTTTTAAATGATTTTCTGAATTAAATAAAGAATTATCAAGTCATCAACCCGGGGGGGGGGGGGGGGGGGGGGGGGGGCACCTGTCTCTCTCCTATATATATATATATATATATATATATATATATATATATATATATATATATATATATATATATATATATATATATATATATATATATATATATATTATTTTCGAAATCCTAATTAAATTCCTGCCGATTTTGAGAGAGGTTTCATCTAGGAGTCCTTTACCTTCCTGAAGTGATTGCCGCCAAACCAGAAGAGCTTTTCACGCGCGTTTATTTTAATGGAAGCGTATTGAGGTATATTTCCTGAATATATAATTTATTTTTATAATTTCTGAACCTGAATTTCTGGGAAATTCGTAGAGTGTCGGTTGTCTGAAACTTGGCACGTTTCGGTGTTTTCGAGATTTCGGGAGAATCAGAAATCGAAATCATAAACCGTTTGAAGTTTCGGAAAGCTAACATAGAGCACTGCAACATATATTTTTCCTAGAAATTAATTCATTCATCTAGTATTTTAGTTATTCTGTTGAACTCAGAATTGATCGGTGAATCACCGTTTTGGTCACGATTAGCCATAACGGTGATATCTTTTGACCAAAACGTGAATTTGCGGCATGATTGATTCCAGCGCACTCGTGGCACTGAAATCTATCAAGTTGCATTTTCAAAATCTAGAGTTCACGATATTTGACTAGATAGTCAACGGCACGTCTCGATTTGCGTGCCATGGTTTCCAAAATTGGAAATATAACTTTTGATGGCAAAACTTGCATTTTTATATTATATTCAGATTATTATTAGGTTAAATTAGGTTTTTAAGTGATTTATTTCAGAATTAACTATTATTCGATTAGTAACCCATTAGCCACTTATTCCATGAATTTAGAACTAGAACCTTAGAATTGACTTGTGGTTTTCGTGCATGGTTCGAGGTACGATGTATGTTATAGGTTGACAGCTTCTAGATCGACAATACCCTCATCCTCGACTCGTGACTACAGTTTGTGCAAGGTTCAGGCAAGTACAGTATTGCATTTATGTTTTGGTTCATTATAATATTTTTTCTATCATTTCCTTGTTTGATATCCCATTGAGACATTGCATGATATTCCATGGACACATGATTGTGACACCGTAGTTATTGTATCCTTCTTAGTGTAACATTAATCGTTATTGATTGTTAGAGAGTCGGAAGGGAAAATACTCGGAAAGTACGTGAACAAACCCAAATATTTTGATTGTGGATAACTAAGTCATACGCCCCACGTATGAGTTAGTCGTACCCTATTATTATGGATAGCCATCATATAATATACCGTATTAGCCCAGCCGTTCACGTATTAAAAGGTATTTTACACACACATAGTTGATCTTATTTTCCTTTATCTAGTCCATTATCTTGTTAGTTCACATCTTGCTAGTTTATATTTTGCCAGTTCGTATCTCGTTAGTTCATACCTTGCTAGTTTCATTCTGCTAGTTCATATCTTGCTAGTGCTAATTGTAAGACCCCTAAATTTCTACTATTTTTTAATTTAATTTTGGTACTGATTTAAAATTTGGTATTGTACGCCGCGTAGTCGTATTGTACGTCGTGCGTGAAATTTTGTTTTTTTTGAAATTGCTCGACGAGTGCGAATATGTGCGAGCGTACATATTTTAGAAAAACATTTTTCTATTTTTATATAGTTCAAATAATATATATAATAATTATTTGTATTTTACTTAAAGTTTATTTTATGCAAATTGAGATACATTAATTTAAATTTATATATATAATTCTATTTTCAAAATTTATTAATATTAATATCTTATTATTCAAAAAGATATTTAAAAATATTTATTATTTTTGAAATTATTATTAATGGTATTTTGAAAAATATATTTGAAAGTTATTATGGCCATTTAAATTCTGATTTAATTTTTAGATTTATTTAAATATATTAACTTAATACATATAATTGAAATTGATTTATTTAATTTGATTTTAAACTATAGGGATATAATTTAAACAGATTTAAATGGGATTTATATTTGGATTGGGATTTGAATAAAATAGAGAATTATCTAACGGGGTTTTAAATTAATCCAAATCCTTATCCTAATGGGAATTCCCACATCCTATAAATAGGCAGGTACACCTCCATAATTCTCTCCACGACCAAATTCTCCACAAAATTTGTGCATCGTGTCGATGCCTCTCTACATCCACTATATTTTCCAGTGCATATACATGGTTCTTTTCCGTGTCCGACATGCCGGACACGACCTTACTCTCGTGTCTCGTAGGACACAACCCCGACCCTTCACTATCGTGTCAGGATAGTCCCCGACACGACGACGTCCCCCCTACCCGTTACACCCGTCCTCGCCATAGCCTTACCCTCCCCGTTTCGACCACCGCCTCCATCGCAATCCCCTTCGCCGCCATCCTGCCACCACCAGCATCCGTCCCCGATATCACCACTGCATCCTGCCAATCTCCGACCTAGCTACCACCACCTTCGACCACACCAACCACCACTGCAGCACCCCAACGCTACCGGCGCCCCGTCTCCGTCACCGCCACCAACCACCGTTACCATCACCACCACCACACAAGAGTAAAGGAAAAAAAAGGGGGAAACACAACCTCACCTCCGGCCGAGCTTTCCCCTCCGCCACGTCGAGCATCTCTCCGGCCGGCTCCCGACGCCTAGCCTCCGCCGGCCGAGTCCAACACGCAACAGTCCCTGCCTCGACCTCTGCCCATATCACCTTCCCGTCCGTCCACAACCATAAAATTTTGGCCCGCCGTCGGCTTGCCCAGATCGCTCGTCCATCCGTCGCGTTCTCCGCCACGGATCTTCCTTTTCGACGGTGGTCGAGGTCTATTGCCGCCGACCTCTCCGAAGAACTCCACCATCGATCCTCACCACCGGTGCCTCCCCGTGCGTCCGTCGCCGCCCCAGGGCCTCGTCTCTCCGCGAGCGGCGCTGCCGACTCCGCGACCCTCGCCGCGCCGCCACAGATCCGCCGCCCTAGCGCGCTGGACTTCGCTCCAACCGACCACCGGGGACCGAACCCTCCGTCCACAGGCGCCCAGAACCGCCGGCCAAGCTCCTCGGTAAGCGCGCGCGCTCTTCCTCTTCAGTCTCTCTCTCTCTCCTTCTGTGAGGGATTGGGAATGAATAATATAAATATCTTTTAAAAGCTTATACTGTTATTTATTATTATTATCATTTATTATTATTATCAGTATTAGTTTTATTATTAGATATTACTATTATATATTAATATTAGTATTATTATTATTATTATCATTAATTATTATTATTATAATTATAATTATTACTGTTATTATTATTGCTATTAGTATTATTATAATATTATTACTGTTATTATTTTATCATTATTATTAATTTAAAACTTTGGTTATGATTATGATTTTTTTAGAATTTTTTTATTGTATCATTCTGTTTTCTTAAATAAATAGAAAATTTGTTTGACAACACAAAATAGCCAAAAATTATTTTTCCTATATTTTATTAAATATTATGATTAATGAAAAGTTACTTTTCTATGATATATATATTAATTTTTCAAGTATTCATATAAACGTATATTTTGACTAATAAGATGTAATTTTCAAAATTATTATATATACATATTTTCAAAGTATTTCATAAATGAATTTTTACAAGTAAACATATTTTAGGTAATATAAATAATTTCTAAAAAGTTGTATATTCATCTACTCCCCAAATTTTCTTTCCAATTATCCCATTGCTCACGACTAATCGTGTCCTATTTTCTCGTGACTTCGAACCCCCACATACTGGCCTTGGCAATTGGGCAGAACAGGACTTGTTGAATCATTGCACCACACTCGACGTCACACCAGGCGACACCTCAGGCAAGACACCTTGCCTTTACTGTTTAAATTCTTGCTCAATATCATGCATGCTTTTTCTTTATGTTGTTCTTTCAAAATTATATATATATATGCAAATTATTATATTTTATGAAATTGGCTTAGAGTTAAGGGACCACCGTAGGTTTAGTGCATCTCATAAACTGTCACGATGTGCCACAGATTATGTGTGAGTTATGAGTCGCATATAGATGTGGACTTGCATGCTGACTGATCATTGGCACGTACAGGCCGTGCGTTAGGATATAACTGCTAATAGATTTGTGTAGAAGACTTGGCAGTTATTATGGATTAAACAGTGTCGTGGAGTCGACACATGTATAGTATCATTGAGGGGAGGGGACAGTTATTAACGTAGGGGCTACATTTTATTTTTACACACATTTTGGGCCGAGGGTGACTCTCATGAGCACTACCTTCTGCCCAGGTCGATAGCGTCTCGGATGAGCGCTACTTGCTGGCCACTCTCTATTACTTGCTTGCGTGAATCCGTTACAGCCCCTGCGTAGAACGTTGTCCTCTGAAGTACATATCACATAGAATGGTTAAGAACCTCTACTCATACATACTTTTCTGTTGAGCTTTATTATTCAGTTTATTGGCTTGATATTATGTGTCTTGTTACGTCCCTCTGAGGACCTGGTGATCTCTCCAGGTGTGTGTTTTCATGATTTCTTGCAGGTGCTCTAGCTAAGGCCATTCCTTCCTCCGTGATGATTGCTCTTGGACTCGTCACTTGCTCTCGTTTGCTAAATTCTTTCCTTATATATTTTTCCATGTTTAATTTGGTTGGTAGTGGACTTTGTCTTCGTCCAACTATTGTGTACTTGACAAACTCAAAGTTGCTTTATATTATCATTTATCTTTGTGGATGAGATTTAGTGTCATGGCTTTCTACATTTACAGCTTATATATACATACAAGCTGTATATTTACTCGTATGTATACAGCTGACATAGTACGTATCTAGTCTCCAGTATTTGGGACTGGGGCGTTACACTAATTCTTATAATGTTAGTTTATCTCTTGCTAGTTCTTTATATACTCTTTGCCATCATGGTTTTTCGTTGTTCTAAGTTATTTTGGACTAACAGCATTAATTACAATATGGTTGTACTCTGCTCATTTTCTAACTGGATCATTGTTATAGGTAGGTTGACGTGCCTAGTCTTGCACTATGGACCATACGAGGGGAGATAGAGACTCGAAGGCCAAACCATAGAAGACTAGTTAGTTGTGTGGTAGTTTTCTCTAAATGTAAAAGCTTACATTCTTCTTCAAATATAAAACTTCTATATTTGGTAAAGTTGACTTAGTTGTTGTGAATGAGCAGTTAGCATTTATGAGCACTAGTTTATTGCGGGCTAGACAGCATACTACCGTCGATACCGAGGCATGGGATGGGCTTGGACACACACTCATATCCCGAAAAGTGGGTGTAGGTCGTAACAAGTTTTAATGGTGGCCCATGTAGGTCGGATTTTGTAAATAATTACGAACTTGTGGTAGTACTTAAGTTAGTTGTACTACTGCAAGCCTGCGACTAGGAAGTGCTCATTCACAATCAGGATTGATTTGATTTTAGGATAATACCAGGACTAGGAGTCCCTTATTTAATTCTATTATTAGGTAAATAAGGTTGCTACATAGGTCATGTAATTCTGTTGTATTTTAATATGAGGGTATGATCCAAGGTGGATAGAATATACGTTTGGTAAGTTAGGCATTCATAGAATTCAATACATAATTTTGATAAGTTTTGTTCCATTTTATCTTCTGCCTTCTCTAAACCTTGTTTTATTTTCAAAACTATTTTGCGATCATTTTATTTTCAAAACTGACACTTTTATTCAAGGACATATACTTACATTTTCTTATCATGATCGACTTGTTTGAATTTATGGAAGCTCCTTAAAATTCTTATGGATATAGTTGAAATAATTTTTGATGACTTACAATGGTAAGGCAGATGCGCACTGTCCCCATTTATTTGAATTATGGAGACTGTGGGTTCACTGCAGTCAGCAACGCACTAGCGTGGCATGATCCATAAGTTGAAATAATTTCAAGTATGCGTAGTTTGTCGAATATTACTAAAACTATATACTAGTTGTATTATTGATCGTTTGATTTATTATGTCAACATTGGATAGAGTTGATAGAGTGTTCGATACCATATTATATTTAAGTCATGATATCAAGGGTTACTGCAGTCAGATGTACACTGGCGGGGTTTAAATTTTCGGTAAAGTGACTTCATGTATACATATGGCTTTTGAATATTATAGCGACTACATCCTTTCGACATATGACTATTGATTTATTTCTTATTCTTTTTCCTTTATTTCTTGAACATTTTTATCTTATCCTTCTATTTTTGGAATGTTATTTGGCTCATAGCAATCTTTAAAACCTATTTGATTTTCTTCTGCTAGATTTCTATTCTTATCTAGATGTTGATTCTTAATCGTATCCTCCGAAATTTCGAAGACAAAATTTTTCTAAGGTAGATAGATTTGTAAGCCCACTTCCCCATTTTTTTATTTGATTATGATTTACTTTTATGGTCATTTGGACCTTAGTAAGCATTATTTAGCTATTATATAGTTTATCACAATTTTTAGATATTTTAGATAATTTTTAAATATCTATTTTGTGAAGATTTATATATTTTATTGAATTTCATGATTTACCATATGGCCATTCGGGGTTATTTTTGGGACCCAGTATTTTATTTAGTTCCTAGAACCTCAAAAACTATTTTCTAAATTTGGTAGATTTTTTGGTATTTTTTGGAATTACTTTGATAATTAAATATAGGAAAAATCTATTTTCTAGGACTTCTGGAATTTATTGTGCTAGCCTAAGAGCAAATATTGACCCCAAATATTTTTCTAGAGTTTATTATACTATTTTATATTTTCTAAAAATTTTCCATAATTTTTGGGAATTTTTAAGTATTTATTTATTAAGGTTTATATATTTTTAAATGATTCCAATATTTATTATAAGGCCATTTAGGACTAATATGAGGTAAAGTATTTTTATTTATATTCTTGAAGGTTAAATATATTTTATATAATTTTCTACAATTTTTTAGAAATTTTTAGGATTTTATTTGAGTTTATTTGGACTTAAAATAATTTTTAAATAATTTTATGAATTAAATAAAGAATTACCCAGTCATCAACCCGGGGGGGGGCACCTGTCGGCGCTATAGTAACTGCCTCTCTCTCTCTCTCTCTCCTATATATATTATTTCCGAAACCCTAATTAAATTCCTGCCGATTTTGAGAGAGGTTTCATCTAGGAGTCCTTTACCTTCCCGAAGCGATTGCCGCCAAACCTGATGAGCTTTTCGTGCGCTATTTTTTTAATGGAAGCGTATTGAGGTATATTTCCTGAATATATAATTTATTTTCATAATTTCTGAACCTGAATTTCTGGGAAATTCGTAGAGTGTCGGTTGTCTGAAACTTGATACGTTTCGGTGTTTTCGAGATTCCGGGAGAACCAGAAATCGAAATCACGAACCGTTTGAAGTTTCGGAAAGCTAACACAGAGAAATACAAAATATATTTTTCCCAGAAATTAATTCGTTCATCTAGTATTTTAGTTATTCTGTTGAACTCAGAATTGACCGGTGAATCACCGTTTTGGTCACGATTAGCCATAACGGTGATATCTTTTGACCAAAACGTGAATTTGTGGCATGATTGATTCCAGCATACTCGTAGCGCTGAAATCTACCAAGTTGCATTTTCAAAATCTAGAGTTCATGATGTTTGACTCGATAGTTAACGGCACGCCTCGATTTGCGTGCCATGGTTTCCAAAATTGAAAACATGACTTTTGATGGCCAAACTTGCTTTTTAGATTATATTCAGATTATTATTAGGTTAAATTAGGTTTTTAAGTGATTTATTTCAGAATTAACTATTATTAGGTTAGTAACCCATTAGCCACTTATTCTATGAATTTAGAACTAGAACCATAGAATTGACTTATAGTTTTCGTGCATGGTTCGAGGTACGATGTATGTTATAGGTTGACAGCTTCTAGATCGACAATCCCTTCATCCTTGACTCGTGACTATAGTTTGTGCAAGGATTCAGAAAAGTACAGTATTGCATTTATGTTTTGGTTCATTATAATGTTTTCTCTATCATTTCCTTGTTTGATATCCCATTGAGATATTGCTTAATATTCCATGGACACACGATTGTGACATCATAGTTATTGTATCCTTCTTAGTGTAACATTGACCGTTATTGATTGTTAGAGAGTCGGGAGGGGAAATACTCGGTAAGTACGTGAACAAACCAAAATATTTTGATTGTGGATAGCTAAGTCATACACCCCACATATGAGTTAGTCGTACCCTATTATTGTGGATAGACATCGTATGATGTGCCATATTAGCCCAACCGTTCACGTATTAAAAGGTATTTCACACACACATAGTTGTTCCTATTTTCCTTTATCTAGTCTATTATCTTGTTAGTTCATATCTTATTAGTTCACATCTTGCTAGTTTATATTTTGCCAGTTCATATCTCGTTAGTTCATACCTTGCTAGTTTTATTCTGCTAGTTCATATCTTACTAGTGCTAATTCATATCATGTTAGTTTATCTCTTGCTAGTTCTTTATATACTCTTTGCCATCATAGTTTTTCGTTGTTCTAAGTTATTTTGGACTAACAACATTAATTGAAATATGGTTGTACTCTGCTCCTTTCCTAACAGGATCGTTGTTATAGGTGAGGTTGACGTGCCTACTCTTGCGCTATGGACCATACGAGGTGGAGATAGAGATTCGAAGGCAAACCATAGAAGACTAGTTAGTTGTGTGGTAGTTTTCTATAAATGTAAAATCTTACATTCTTCTTCAAATGTAAAACTTCTATATTTGGTAAAGTTGATTTAGTTGTTGTGAATGAGCAGTTAGCATTTATGAGCACTAGTTTATTGCGGGCTAGATAGCGTACTACCGTCGATATTGCGGCGTAGGCTAGGCTTGGACACGCACTCGTATCCCGAAAAACGGGTGCGGGTCGTGACTGTTTCACTTAACAAAATGCCTAAAATTGGCGTTTGAAAGAAAACTAGAAAAAGTACAAAAGTACAAATTATTTCTGGGAAGTATTGCTATGGAAGTCTGATCTGAGAGCGATCACTCTGTTCCTTGGACCACACGATGATGATAAAGAAAACTGCTTGAAGAAGATGAACAATCGGAAGAACTAAGTCACCCGAAAGGTATCGAACAACGGCACTGATGGCACAGTCGAGTGGCTTTCCTGCTTTGCTTCACCCTGTTCTTGAGAAAAAGTTGAAGAAATGCTTCTGGGAATATCACTCTGAAAGTTTGAGTTTTCTCAGAATCTTCTCTCATGTATCTCTCTTGATGATGTCTTGTGTTAAAAATAAGTCTATTTATAGACTAGACCCTCTGTGCATAAAAAGCAACATAATTGGGTCTCTACGCAAGTAACTGTCACCCATGATGAAAATCAACCTTTACGCGTGATGACACGTATCCCATGTAGAGTTTTGATCTCTACGCATGGTGACACGTGTTCCACTACTTCAACAAACACTACTAAAATACAGCAATTTGGCGACGGAAGATTAGCGACGGATCATATCCGTCGGCCATAGCGACGGTCTCGCGACTACCTTGTGACGGGCTATCGTCAGAAAGTAATGGATAATTTTTTTAGTTTTTTTGCGTCAAAATCAGTCGCACATCCGTCGCTCATTTGACGAAACTTTAGCGACGGATTCATGTCCGTCGCTAATATGTCGCACATTGTGGCGGCAAAATCTGAAAAAAAATGGGGCGTTAAATTAGCGTATATCTAGCGACGGACGTTCCGTCGGTAATCTAGTGGGTATTTAGCGACTACCTACCGACGGATATATCCGTCGGTAATCCGTCGCTAAATAGTGTAATCTAACCTAAATTGAACCGACGGAGGGGAATTTTTCATTCCCCCCAAAAAGACTCTCTTTCTTCCCCTCCCTTCTCTCTCTCTCTCCGGTGAGCTCTCTCCGATGGGTCACATTCTCCAACGAAGCTCTCTCCGACAGGATATCTCTCTCTCTCATGTATGCTCTCTCTCTCTCTCTGTGTGTGTGTGTGTTTAGCAAAACATATAGGGTTTCGGGTTGGTGGGGGGTCGGCTGTCGCTGGGGCCGATAGGGTGGGAGGGAGGGAGTGGGGGCGGGGGAGGTTGTTGAGGGCGGGGGACAGGGTAGGGTTTAGGGTTTCGGGGCAGGGGTAGGGTTTCGGGTAGGGGGGTGGGCCGGTTGTCGCGGGGGCCGGCAGTGATGGGGGGAGGGAGGGGGACGGGGGGTGGATGGTGTTGGGTGCGGAACGGGGGGCAGGGGTAGGGTTTAGGGTTTGCTGTCGGAGGGTGAGGGGGAGGGGGGTTGGGTGTTTGCTTTCGGGGGCGAGGGAGTGGGGTGGGGGTTTGCTGTCGGGGGGGTGTGGGAGGGGGAGGGGGGTTTGCAATTCGGCGGGATATGGGAGGGGGTGGGGGGTATCGGTGGTTTCGGATCGGACCATTCCTATGAGTATCGGTGGTTTCGAATCGGAGTATCAGATCGGGGGAGGGGGTATAGGTGGTTTCGGATCGGACCAATCCTATGAGTATCGGATCGGGGAAGGGGGGGTATCGGAATCGATATCGGAATCGGAATCGGAATCGGTATCGGACCGATACTGACCGATACCGGTACAGTTTGGCATGTCCCGCTTCGATACTGACCGATACCCGATACTGACAGATACCCGATACTGACCGATACCGATCCGATACTGTCCGATACTGATACAGTTTGGCATGTCCCGGTATCGGTATCGGACTATCCCTATGAGTATCGGCATCGGGGGTATCGGTAATATCGGTGGTTTTGGATCGGAGTATCGGATTTTTTGGTATCGAAAAACAAATAGGTATTAATAAATTATTAATATTAATAATTTATTAAAGTATCGGCCGATACCGGTACCGATCGGACAATTCCTATGAGTATCGGTGGTTTCGGATCGGTGTATCGGATCGGTGGAGGGGGTATAGGTGGTTTCAGATCGAACCAATCCTATGAGTATCGGATCGGGGGAGGGGGAGTATCGGAATCGGAATCGGTATCGGACCATTCCTATGAGTATCGGATCAGGGGTATCGGTAATATCGGTGGTTTCGGATCGGAGTATCGGATTTTTTGGTATCGAAAAGCAAATAACTATTAATAAAGTTGACTGTCCTCCGACATAGTCCCTACAGCCATTCGACTGGCGAGGCAGAAACTATGTAGCCGTAGATAAAGTTGACTGTCCTCCGACCATCATCCCTCGACAATGATGATATGACAACCAATCACTATATCTTATATAGTAGTAGATGATGTCTTAGTATTACATTATGTGAGTTCATCTTGATTTTGTTACATTCTTCAGATACTAGATATGATCACAACATATACTACACCATATGTACAGAACATAGATGATTCACTCTAATGTATGCTAGAATAAATTTTGGGTTGTGTTCTGAGCCATCCGTTCTCATACTTGGCAAAAAATCGAATATTTTGTCTTTTATCTGCTTTCGAAAATGTACTCAAACGGCATGATGGTTCCTTTAGTTAGCTTGCTTATGTTATAATTATATTATTTGTGAATATCGATCTTACCAGATGGCACCCATGACCCGAGGAGCGGCACATCGTTTGAGAGAAACACTGAATGCTGAGGTGGCTCCTCCTACTATTAAGGAGGAAGTGGCACCAGTTGCTAGTGAGACCGGGAGTTCTATTCATACAGCACTTGCAATGGACTACATCTCTCCTATCGCTGTCGATCCCACTTATTCGAGGTGGTTGCGTAATCGTATCACTGAGCATTTGCGTGAGCTGCGTGGTTCTCATTAGCTATTAGTACTTATTTGTATTGGACTATTTGAATTGGGTTGTTTTTGTATTAGACTATTTGTATTGGACTACATATATGGATTAGTACTGTGTCAATCTCTGGATTGTATTGGACTACCACATGGTGATCAGGATATAGTCCCTGCAGCCATTCGACTGGCAAGGCAGAAACTGTGTAGCCGTAGATAAAGTTGATGTCCTTCGACCCTCATCCCTCGGCAATAATGAAATGACAACCTATCACTATATCTTATATAGTAGTAGATGATGTCTTAGTATTACATTATGTGAGTTCAACTTGATTCTGTTACATTCTTCAGATACTAGATACGATAAGAACATATACTACACCATATGTACAGAACATAGATTATTCACACTAATATATGCTAGAATAAATTTTGGGTTGTGTTCTAAGCCATTCGTTCCCATACTTGGCAATTATGCATGTGAAATAGAACTGATTATGTTTAGTTTTTCTTACGATACAGATTTTCACATCCAAATTAAAATGGATCGTTACTTCGTTGATCGTACATGGATGTACTAGCGGATCAACCTCCTGGACTGTAGGTACTTATAAGTATTGACCGTATCGGATTAGTATCGATCTATCGTTTTGGTATGGGCCGTATCGGTTGGTATTGGTCTTAGCGAATTGGTATCGTCCTATCAGATATGTATCGGCCGTATAGCTAGGATTCATATTGGCCTTATCGATTTGGTATTGGTCATATCCGATAGGTATCGGCTGTGTTGGATTAGTGTAGACCATTTCGGATTAGTATCGTGGAAGGTTTAGTAACAACTGTACTTGGATTTCTCTCTTCTAGATCTAGATTACCATTGCAAGAGAGTCACGAGAGCGTAGCTGGCCAGTTATAGAACATAAATACTTCCTTTTCAATCTCACTTTTTCTGATGGAAAAGGAAGCATGTATGTTATTGTAACTGGCCAATCACGATCTGTCCAGCCACAGCTTCCTTCGGCCGACTTTACACTTGCTCCTCAACACCATCCTGGGAAAATCGCCAGCACCTCCAGCAAAACCTCTGTACTTCCTCCAGGTCATGCCGTCGGCTGTGCTGGTTCCCCCTCCTCTTCCTACCCACTTCTTCTCCCCCGACTCTACACTTGAGCTGGATATCATATGTGGCTGAGAGAGTCAAATAAGAAAAAGGGAAGTAGGGAGGAGCAAATGGGTCCAGAGCCATGGTGGAGGAGATGAGAAGGCTCCCAAGACTCCCCGAGGTGGATATCATATGTGGCTGAAAATTTTGATAAACTTCTTATTTTTTTATAATTTGAGTAAATTTCTTTACCCTATATAAAAATTTCTGTTGTCAGAGAGATGGCTCCCAAGACTCCTCGAGGTGGTGCTGCTAGCCGAGGAAGGGGCCGAGGCAAGGAACCCTTGGAGGTCGACACGAAGGAAGTCCCCATCGTCAAACAAGAGCCGGTGACTGTTAAGGAGGAGGTGTTACCAAAGGTCGAGGTCAAGGAAGAACCAATGACCATCAGGGAAGAGGTTGCTTCCAAGGTTGAAGTTAAGGAGGAGCCACCGTCAGAGAGTAGTAGCATCGGGACCGACCCTCCTGTCCCTATAGAAGACCAAAACCAGATTGAGCCTTCGTATGCAAAGTGACTGATAGAATGGTACATACCTCAACGCAACTATGATCCCTGGCTGTGAGGATTCATCGTCTGATTTGCGGTCTTTGCTGAGGCCAAAGTCGATTTTCCTTTTTATTGAATATTGAATATTTTTGTTTAAATATTGAATATTTATGTGTTTTGTGTGAACAATTTGAATGCTTGGGATAGTTGTGTGTTGGAATTGTTTGTGTGTTTTGTATATTGGAATATTTGTGTGTTTTGTATATTTGTGCTTGAGATATTTGTTTTATTGAATATTGAATAGTTGTGTTGTGTAAATTGGAATTGCTTGGGATTATTTGTGTGTTTGATATATTGGAATATATTGGGAATGCCCAGCTTTGTGCTATTCTTTTTCAAAATATTCCCAGATACCGACGGACTGGCGGCCAATTTCCGACGGACTATCCGTCGCTAACGGGGGATTCCCAGTTAACGACGGATGGACGACTAAAACCCGACGGATTATCCGTCGCCAAGGTCCTAGAATTATGAAAGATTTCCAGGAGCAGGTCGATGGAATATCTGTCGCCAACCCGCCGCTAATCTGACGAGGTTTGTGACGGATTAGCGACGTATTTTGCGTATCGAAAACCCTCTGATATGCGTTTAACGACGTATTATCCGTCGCTAATTGTATGAATATATTAAAAATTTAAACCGTTGAAATTGACGGGAAGCCGTCGGCTTGCCGTCGCTAAAAGTTTTTATTTTGCCAAAGAAAATCCGTCGCTAATTAGTCGCAGAGTGGCGGACTAGCGACGAGCTAGTTTTAGCGACGAGGTTATTCCCGACGGATTTTTTTTAGCCTGTATCCGTCGAAAATCCGTCGGTAATGTGAATTACCGACGGATAGGGCCGTCGCTAAATCGTTATATTTTAGTAGTGAAAATGGGGAGAGCACGTACACACGTTCCTCGATAAGTGTGGCATAAAAGCCACGTATGCAGACCACGTTCTCATGTAGCCAGAAAAGATTGGGCATATGACCCAAAATAGACTTCCTGCGTAAAGTAGCAGACTGGACGTAAAATAACCCAAAATAGACTTTTCGCGTAAAGTGGCTGAAAAGTAGCCTTGAGCGTAAAATTAGCTCAAATAAACTCTACGCGCACAAAAGCATTGAGCGTAAAAACTCGAATAGCTTTCGTGCGTAAAAGAAGCAATCTCTTGAGCGTAAAGTAGCCCATCTGCAAACTAAACGACAAGCGTTGGGTTTGATGAAAAGATCTTCTCGGCTTCTGTGTAATTTGCTATCAAAAAATCATTCTGTCAGACCAAAATCACGCACATTAAATGCAGTCTGACAGCCTGTCTCCCGCGTAAAGTTTGAGGATGCCTCTCGCGTAAAGTAGTTCGCGTAGAGCTTACCCTGTTTGCTCTCTGCGTAAAATTTGATTCTTATTTAGTTTAACTTGCGTAAAGCTCTCAACTTCTTTTACTTGGTCTATGAAATTTATTTATGCTTCTACAAGACCCCCTTCAAAGTTTTCAAATTTTTTCTAAGATTTGAAATACTTTGAACAGAAGCGTAAAAATTCGAGATATCCAATAGTCCGCGTAAAATTCGGGATACCCAACAGTCTGCATAAAATTCGGGATACCCAACGGTCGGCTGAGAAGCGTAATATTCGGAATATCCAACAGTTAGCATAAATTTCAGGAATTTGAACCGATTTCAAAATTCTCTATAAATAGAGCTTTGCCGATAGAGAGAGAACTTTACTCATTCTCGAAATTTTCAATCTTTCTTCATTCTCTTCTTCTTCATTCTCTCAGTTTGAACCAATGGCCCCCAAGAGCAAAACTACCGCCGGCACCAAGGGCAAGAATCCTGCCGCTGCTTCGTCGAGAAGTGAACGCACGGGATCCACCGCCGTATCGTCGGAAACACCCTGCAAGACCAACCCCACAGTGGCTCCGGCCATGAAAGGTAGCACATCCTAATTCGGCCGTGAGTTCGTAGGAGAAGAAGAAAACTCGAACCCTAAACTTCACGCCCACGTTTATACGTGTCAGCGTAAAAGTTGAAATAACAAAATACGCCCACATTATACGTGTCAGCATAAAAATAAGAAATATGCCCACGTCTATACGTGCCAGCGTAAAAACAGAATACGCTCATGTCCATTCGTGCCAGCGTAAAAACAGAATACGCTCACGTCCATTCATGCCAGCATAAAAATAAAATACGCTCACGTCAATACGTGCCAGCGTAAAAATTAAAATACGCTCACGTCAATACGTGCCAGCGTAAAATCACAAGTGAAAGACTTTGCGTAAAACAAAGAACTCTTGCACTTAAAAATTTTATCAACTTAATTTTTGCGCATAAGCGTAATGTTTGCATAGTCAAGCTCTCTAGTACAGAGTCTTTAATTTTTATGCGTAAAAATTCAGACTAAGTCATATGCGTAAAAATTCAAATTAGATTTTTACTAACTTGATTTTTCTTTTTCTTTTGGCAGTGGACTTACAGATTCATCCCCTTGCAGAAATATTTGGCTCACCAGCTGGTATGGTGGGCTCAAATTACTTGGAGAATTTGTCCCACGTGGAATTCCCTCAATCAGATCCACAATATCCTGAAGGGAGATAACAGCTAATAGCTGCTTAGGGGGAAAGAATGTTGTTGTCAATGATAAATAAAGAATTGCTGGTATCACTAGATGACCAACAATTTATGAAGCCTGCCTTCCTGTTTGAGGACGCTATAGATTTTCAATCACAAACACACCCCAAGAAGGAGGCTTGGGTGTTCAAATTTGGAGAGAGGGTAATGTATCTTCCAGACATGGCCAGAGATTATCCCTTATCTGCATTCGTACATGCCACTCATCCAAGACAGATGCTATAGAACCTGACTCATAGCAGTCATGGTAGACCGGGAAGAATTATTTTTAAGAGGGATGGGGCCAACGAAATGGGCTACCACATCAGTACTCATAGTGGTGGTGTTGTCCCTTTCTCCGGTCTATTGCCTGGATTCACACCGAGTGAAGATTCAGCTCTGATCCAACCGGTGTAAACTCCAATGTTCATCAAAAAGTTCATGAGGGCCTTAGTATTATACCCTCAGGCTAACCCTAGGCTACCAGGGTGGTTGACTCCTTACAACCAGAACTGGATCCAACTTAGTGCTTGGATATTGAAGAACTTCAGACTGATCTGGAAGCCATCTGCCTTTAAGAAGCAGTAGCCTCTACGAGTCAGGGTATACCGATGAACAGTAACCTGTTCTGGCTCTGATGGAGTTGTACATCAGTTCAACATGAACTTTTGCAACCCTACTAGATGAGATGGGTTTTACCCTGCATGAGATGCAATTCATCTCTAAACTGCCGATGGGTGAAGCTCCCTATGAAGAGTATGTTCCTTCCAACCGGGAACTAGCAGAGATCAGCAAGAAGAATCCTGATCTAGTCAAAGTGTATCAAGAATTAATGTGCCAGTATCTAATTTGCACCACTATGTATGAAAGTGGGTCGCATTTGGCATATACTAATAAATGGACAACCTATTTATTCTACCACGAGAATAGGATATCCAAGAACGACCAGGAAAGATTCCAAGAAAACAAGGCTCCAACCATCAACCCTTGTTTAATAATTCCTTCAGATCTGATCCATAGTTTGATGATCACACATAAGTCTTCGGACCAATATCTGACCACTAGGACTGGAGACATCCCTACGGGGACTGAAACTTTGAGTTATCTGAGACACGACAGTCAGAAGATCTCGAGAGAAGCCTTGCTGGCAGGCTTTCTTTCTCTGTGGCTGCAGAGATGGGTCGTGCCAGGGATTAGCACAGCTGACAGAATTCATCAAAACGTATTGTGGCCGGCAGTACGTTTGGTGTTCAAGGTCAGAATCAACCTGCTATCGGCAATGGTGTGTCGAATAAATACAGGTTTAAGGACCTTTGGTGATAAGCTAATCAATAATGCTCCTCATCGAAGAGATTTTCCTAGGGTAGAGATGCCCTAAATTATCTCATGGGCTGGCTATTGCATCATAACTGCAGTTTGTTGCCGCCAGGCCCTGGAGATAATGCAGAGGTCTTCCTCCAAAAATTCAATAAAGCCACGTGGACTGCAACTACAGTGGCAGATACCCGAGCAGTAATGAACTATTCTCATGGATGGAACTTTTTCTGCACAAGGCCACAAGTTTCAGCCAATTGCCTCGGTGTACAATTTGAAGATAGAGGCGAAGGGAGGACTTCATTACCTGTGCCAGTTTTCAAATGGCTTATATGCATCAGACCTTCACATCTGATGTATAGGAATGAAGTCAACTGTGCGTTTGAACCGTATTTACCAAGTCGGTTCGCTCGTCAGTTTGGATATGACCAACTTCATGTTGGTAATCCCTCTACCAGTTTCCATCATTATGGGAAGTTGATTGATGGTGCAAGAGCCTGGTGATACTTTAGCATTGCTTGTACCGGTGCTAAATTCTGAGTATCAACTACTACAAGCACAACCGAGCTACGAATACTTCATACGTATGCTCGTTTTTATGCATCCATTCGCTCTTTCGTATATGGCTACAATATGAAAGGGAGTCTTCGATGGCCCAAGGAAGGGAACGTCGAAGAACCAGTCAGGGTACCGTCAGACATACCCGACGATGCTGCTGTTCTAGATGAGTATCTGGAAGTAATCCCTGCGAGAGCTGGGGAAATAGCTGCAGGACCAATTATTATCGGAAAAACCCGAAAACCAAAATCAGGTGCAGCTGTTACCCTCCCAGAGAAGAAGAAGAAGATCACTGTCAAAGGGCCTTCTTGACAGAGAGCCGCTACTCCGGAGAGCGACACTCCAGTCGAGGAGCCTCAGCACATTGTATCTTCTTCAACTCATCCTGGAGAAGGGTCCTCGGCATCCCAACCAACAAGATCAACAGAAGCTGTGGGGGGTCCTATCTCCTGGACGTCTCAACTCCTCACTTCATCTGACTTTGCCACAAAAGGCAAAAGCTTTTGAGAATATCGTCATGACACATACTGTTGATCCAGGACTCATCCCATCAGATGAACCGGCTCTTGCCTTTGATGATGAGGGCTGGGATCAAGATTATAATGAACTTTTGGAACGTCCTGCACCTACTCTAGGTAAATATAAATTACACAAAATCTATACAAAATTATGTATTATGATTTTGTATATTAACTTATTTTGCTTAATTTTTGTAGGTGTTATCATTGCAGTAAAGCCTGTTGCTCCTCCTCCTCAAGAAACTATTTATGAGGAAAACACGAAGTCTGAGGAAGAGGATTCTTCTTCAAAAGACTCTGCTCAAGAAGAATGTCCTCCATCCACAGAAATACAATAAGAGCCTGTGGTAGAGGCTCGGTTAGAATTGCCTTCTCTTGCTGAAAACAGAGAAGAAGAACAAACTGCAGAAGAACCAACTGCAGATGAAGAAGCGGCTCATGTAGAAGAACCAGCCTTTAATGAAGAAACAGTTGCAGGAGTAACAACTGCAACTGAAGTATTCGCAGAGCTTGAAGAGCCGGTAGCCAACAAGGGTGATGAAGATATATCGACCCAACAACTAAAGCTGGAGACGTTGTAATAACATCCTCAGTTATTGCTACTGATCCGGTACAAGTTCCTGAGAAGACAGTATCTGAGCCGGAGTCAGTTACAACAACCATTATTCTTCCCACAATAATCACCGCCACCGAAACTCAAGTAGTTTCAGCTCCAGAAACGGCTGGAGAAATAATCCAAAAAAGTGCTGAAGACATGGCCTCTGAAGCTCCCGAGGATCAGTTAGCCATGGTAGCAGCATCAATAATGGCCTTAACTCAACTTGCTGCCAAGGCAACAACAATACCCACTCCCAGCCTTCAGAAAAGGGACTTGGTAGACATTGCCGCCACGCCGAGCTTAAATGCAGAAATGAATCTCTTAGTTGAGATTCATACTGAAATCTTCTACAAAACCCTGGCAGATCTGATCATGATGGTCCTGAAGAAGGGCCTCAATTATGAAAGTTTGAAGGCTGCGATCGCTCTCACAATCAGAAATGTTGCCATGTTCAATGACACTGAGAGAGCAGCGGCGCTGGAGAAGGTGGTCGAGGGACTTGAACAGCCTATTAGAGAATATCTAAGGCTGTCAAGTGAAACTATTGAAAGTCTCATTCAAACCGAGTATGACGCTTTATCAGCTAAATATATCGCTTGGGAGACTACTTTCAATGAATCTCACCAGAACTATAGCAGTGAAGTTGCCAGAGAAAGAGCTTTATTGAATGAAATCAAACCTCTGCTTGAGCTGCATAAAGAAGCCTATGAGACTTCAAACATAAGAATTCATCAACAAGATGATAGAATTCGTGAAGTCGAGGCAGAGTTGGCTCGCTTAAAGGCCAAAAGAGAGGAAATAATTACGGATCGAGACCAACATCTGACGCAGAGCTCAATTTTGGAAGATAAGGTTTTCGGTGTTGAAGCTGTCATTAAAACCCTTGATGATGCCAAGGATAAAATGATAGCTACTTTCGTCGAATTCTTCCATCTTTGTACTCCAGAAGCTCGACGCACCATAGCTACTACAACTGTGCTGAGCTCTCGTGAAAAGCGTCTAGCAGAGCTGCAAAAACTGCTCGAAGATGTATCTGCTCCGCCTTAGGCAAAAGAGTTTTTGTATTCTTTTTTTATCATCAATAAAGAATTTTGTATTCTTCTGTCTTTTTCATCCTGTAATATTTGGAAGAAATGAATAAAATATTTGTTTTGTGACCCTATCATTTATTTTAAAAATAATAGGTATGAGATAGAAAACACTTATCAGAGGTAATATGGACATGACAAGTCTTCTAAACTCAATAAATTATATCTATCCAGAGGTAATGTGGACATGATAGATAATGAATCTTATTTTCTTTTTAGAGTATACAATACTATCAGAGGTAATATGAACGTGACAGTTCGTAACGACTCAAAGAAAAATAGATTAATATCTATTCAGAGGCCATATGGACATGATAGATAAGAAAAGAAGTAGACTTAATATTTATTCAGAGGTCATGAAAACATAATAAATAATAAATCTTTTTTTTGTAAGACAGAAGATCAAAATTCTCTTTTAGGAGACAAATAATCAGCTTAACCAAACATTGGTAGCTGGAGAATAAAGAAGAAATTCAGACATAATATTTCTTCAAGAATTTTCCATTAATTGGCATCATGAGCAAATCTCCATTAGGTTTAGACAACCTATATGTACCATTAGAGAAGACTGTCTCGACTACATAAGGACCTTCCCATTTTGCTTGGAATTTCCCTTTGCTCTTATGAGTCATCACCATCGGTCTTCGAACAGCTAGAACTAGCTCACCGACTTTGAATACCCTCTCTTTAACTTTACGATTGAAAGTTCGAGATATGCGGGCTTATATAACTCGATGTGCTGCTGTGCTTGAAGACGCTTCTCGTCTAGACCTTCAAGTTCTTGAAGTCTCAACCGATCATTATTTTCTGTAGTTAGCTCATTAGCGATGGCTATTCTAA
Source organism: Iris pallida (assembly GCA_029216955.1). Taxonomy (NCBI): domain Eukaryota; kingdom Viridiplantae; phylum Streptophyta; class Magnoliopsida; order Asparagales; family Iridaceae; genus Iris; species Iris pallida. Next base: position 10,123,681 of record JANAVB010038613.1, read on the forward strand.
GAGATAGAATCTGGATTTCCAGTAGAAGAATAGTCTCACATCCGTAAACCAGTGAGAATGGTGTAAAACCAGTAGGAGTTCGGACTGTCGTTCGGTAAGCCCATAAACATTCACCAAGTTTCTCATTCCAATCACATTTATTAGAAGAGACGAACTTTTTAAGAAGTTTAATGATTGTCTTGTTGAAAGCTTCGGCCAAACTATTAGCAGCTGGATTATAAGCCGTAAAGGCCAGATTTTGGATCCGATTCTTGTCACAGAATCGATAAAATGCCTGACTGGCAAATTGGGGTCCATTATCATGGATTATCCTTCGGGGAATCCCAAAACGATAAATGACATGGTGTTTGATGAAGCTAACCACATTAGATATTTTCACTTCAACAAGGGGAATCGCTTCCGCCCATTTAGAAAAATAATCCGTTATGGCTAAGATAAACCGATGTTCCTTGACAGAAGGAGGGTTAATCGGACTAATAATATCCATGTCCCAAGCTTCGAAGGGCCAAGAAGCTGCTGTAGGATGTAAGAATTCAGATGGTTGATGAATAAAATCAGTATGAATCTGACATACTTTACACCGTCTGGCATAATCCACAGCATCTGCTATCATGGAAGGCCAATAATACCCCATTATTCGAATACGGTCCTGTAATTTCGGACCTGGTTCATAGGCACCGCAGACACCATCATGAGCTTCACGAAGTATTTGCTTAACTTCACTCTCAGAGAGACAATGCAGCAAAAGTCCGTCATAAGAACGACGATATAACATATGTAAAGAAGAATCGTAGTAGAATCGAAATGATCGTCTCTTGATTGATGTAGCTTCTTTTGGATCTTCAGATAAAATCCTATGAACCACATAATCAATAAATGGACTTCTCTAATCCCTTTGCTGAGAACTTGATTCTATAATATAACTTTGTTCGATATGAAAATTATTCTTGACACAGAATAGATCTCTATCCAACAAAGTAATAGTATTTTGTCTTCTGATTGGAACAGCTAAGTCTGCAGCTAAACTAGCAAGAGCATCAGCTTCCAAATTTTGAGAACGTGGTACGAATTCAATGAAGAATCCTTTGAATAAAAGGACCAATTCGATTACCACTTGATGATAAGGAATGAGGTCAGGATTTCTGATTTCATATGTCCCTCTGACCTGATTAACAATCAGTTGAGAGTCTCCATAAGCTTTCAGGAACTCAATGTCCAATTATTTTGCTACTTGAAGACCAATCAGCAAAGCATTATATTCTGTCATATTGTTGGAGCATGGTTCATTAAGAGAATAAGCACGATATATGACCATTTTATCAGGAGAGACCAAGACGATGCCTACTCCGGAAACAATATTGCCCTTAGGTCCAACTCGCGATGCTCCATCAAAATATAGTTGCCAAATATCATCCTTCAAAGTCATGTTGCAATCAACGACTTCATCTGGAATGTCTTCATATAGCTTAGATGTTTCAGGTATAGGGTGAGCTGCTAAGAAATCAGCTAATGCTTGACCCTTCACTGATTTTTGAGGTACATGGACCATATCATAAGGAGTAAGCAACATCGTACAGGTTGCTAACCTAGAGTTAAGAATGCTCAGCTTTCTCATCAATACCCGAATAGGATTTATTCTGGAGATGACATGAATAGTCTGTCCTGACACATAATGTCGTGTCTTTTGAACAGTAAAAACTAAGGCCAGACATTCTTTTTCCACAGGAGTATACCTGTGTTCAGCTCTGACCATCATTCGGTTAAGATAATAAATTGCTTGTTCATGACCTTTATCACTTTTCTGTACAAGAAGAGCACCAAGTGAATGATCCAAGGCTCGAACATAGAGCAAAAATGGTCTTTCCACCACTAGAGGTACCAGGACAGGTAGATTTGTAAGGTATTGCTTGATGTCATTAAAGGCTTTTTGACATGCTTCATCCCAAACAAATGATACACCTTAATTTAATAGACGAGAGAAAGGTTAGCATCTCCCAGAAAGATTGGATATAAATCTCCTGATATAAGCAATGCGACCTTGGAAGCCGCAAAGTTCTTTTAGATTGCGTGGAGGACGCATTTCAAGAATCACTTTGATTTTGTCAGGATCAACATGGATACCTTAAGAAGTGATGACAAATCCCAAAAATTTGCCACTGAAAACCCCTAAGAAAGACTTAGTGGGATTCATCTTCAGTTGATGTTGACGCATCAACTCAAATACTATCTTTAAGTCTTGAATGTGATCATCTTTTGATCGACTTTTGACAGCAATATAATCTACATAACATTTAACTATTTTTCGTAGATGCTCTTAAAAAATATTGCTCATGGCCCGTTGATACATAGCACCGGCATTTTTCAGACCAAAAGGCATAACCGTATAGCAATAAACCCCAAGGGGTGTACGGAAAGCGGTATGTTTTTCATCTCCTGGATGCATCTTAATTTGATTATATCCTAAAAATCCATCCATGAAAGACATGCGTTTGAAACCACATGTATTGTCTATCATGACATCGGTAATCGGAAGCGGAAATTCGTCTTTTGGACAAGCTGCATTAAGATCTCGAAAATCTATACAAACTCGGACTTTTTCGTTCTTCTTCATAACAGAAACAATGTTGGCAACCCAGTCTGGATGTTGTTCTTCACGAACAAAGCCACATGTGATCAGCTTTTTGACTTCTGTTTTAATTGCATCCATCATATCTGGTCGAAAACGCTGCTGCTATTATTTTACAGGCTTGGCATTAGAAAGAATATTGAGTTTATGAGTAGCTACTTTAGGATCTAGACCTGGCATATCCTCATAACTCTATGCAAAAATATCAATATATTTTTTAATCAGCTGTTTCAATTCTTCCTTTTCATCTTCAGAAAGGTTTTTACTGATAAATATCGGCGTAGATGTGGTTCCGTCACCAATGTCAATCTGGACGATTTTATCTTCTGTAGGTGGCTGTCGCTGTTCGAAACGAAGCTCCCACTGAGTGTCCATTTGTTATGTCCAAGAGTCATTTTCAAATGGCTCAGATTTACCATCAGTTTGAACCATGTTGACTGAGAATACGCACTCAGGTTCATTATAATAGTTTCCTCCAGAATATAAGGATGGTAAAAAACTGGAAGAACATTCTTCTTCCATATCTTCTTTGTACATGTGGGATGTATCCGATTCGATGAACTGGATTCCTTCAGAATCTGAGGATTGTGAAGAACTTGAAGAAAATTCTTCTTGTATATCTTCGTTAAACATGTAGGATAGATCGTATCCCAACCCATGACAAGTTTTCTGGTAAAATAGATCACCACATAATGGTAACCGTCTACCTTTGCCTTGATTGAGACCTTGCATAGTCTTTAAATCATATCCCATATTCTGGATAATCTTAAGAGATTGTTGACTATATTTGTCAATTCGGATTCTTCCTTTATCTTTCTCTCTGTGATCATCTGTCTGAGTAACCGGGATATCTTTAGCCAAGCCAAACACAATTTGGCGCTTGTTTTTCTTATTAGACGGAATCACGAAATAAGATTCTTCGTGACGTCTATAAGTTACACAAGCTTGTGATGATGAGGCTACAGGAAGAAGATATGGAGAAGTTTTTAAAAACCTTTGAGCATAAGGTCCAACATCGGCATGAGGAGGAAAGAAATTTTCTTTATGATTAATATATAAGGTTTTCTCTATATTTATGTTATTTTTATGTTGATGACTTTGATCATCATCAGATAAAGTCATTCTTTCAATGAATTTGACAGCCATATACTCCAAAAGAAAATCTTTATTAATATGAGAAAGTACAGAATGATCAATATTTACATCATTTATAAATTGACTACTACGCTTTGGATTGATCATTAACGGACCGTCATCCGTCTTCTGCGTAGACTTGTCAAGGTTAATAATCAGTGGTTCTAGATCATTCATACGAGAAGTACGTCCCTTAACCTTGATCATGAGAGGTTAAACTTGGCTCTTGACTAGAATTTTCACAGATTCCTCAGACGAAACTCGAGTTCTTTCTTTAACCTTGATCATCAGAGGTTCATCATTGACAGGTTAGGGTTGGATTCGTTATTTGACTTTAATCTTCAAAGGTTGATCTTCTAGAGGATCTTCATTGACAGATTAATCTTCTGCAGGCGATCGATCTTCAGCCATATCAGATATTTCTTTCACCTGCTCCTGTTTGTAGAGTATTGAGTCAAAGAAATAGGATTCAACACCCTTAAAAGGATTAATATCTGCAAATTTGGTCTTCACAATCCCTTGAGAATCCATATACTTGAAGCATTGGTGGAGAGTTGAAGGCACAATGTTATGCTCATGTATCCACGGTCTCCCAAGAAGGATGTTGTAAGATACATCTGAGTTGATAACATAAAAGGTTGCCATAGTTGGAAGATCACCTATTTGAATCTTTAGACGAATCTTCCCCAATAGTTGACTCTTTCCAGAGTTGAAACCAACTATTGTAGTACTAGTATAAGTCAAATCACTAGTAGGAATCCTCAAGGGTCGTAGTATACTCTGAAGAATAATGCTAATAGAAGACCCATGATCAATATAAATCCTGTCAATTTCAGTAGATTCAATATACCCTGTATAACACAGACGCATGTCGTGTTTATTATGCTTTAACAACATATCTTCTTATGTGAAGGTAATGTTAGGAATTGCTTCCATCACACTATGACATTGTGGACACGACACTGGTATATTGTCAGGACTTGAGTTGAGCTAAGCATGAGTCTGCTTGTAGCAAAGCTTCGCTCAAAGTTTCTCGACTTTCTTTAGAAAGACGAAGCAGCTCAAAGATAGAAAGTCTAGCCGGAGTGTTAGCTAATTGGGCTAGAATATCGAACTTGTAGGGTTTCATCACTATCCCTTGATTTGAAGCAGATTTTAATGGGACGTCAAAGCGTACTGCTTTTTATTTTCCTTTCTCAACCACAAATGGTTTAGAAGGCCTTGCCTCAGCAGGAACAGGAGATGGTTGAGCTGGAAGTGTTTCAGTAACATCCTCCGCTTCTTTGGAAGTTCCTTCATAATCTTTGTGGTACTCTTTACCAGATCTCGTACCAGCAAAGGTTTCTTCTTCAGACTCGGGAGAATGAAGTACCATATTATAGGTTTTGTTCTTCTTTTCCTTAGTCTTCTTCTTGCAAGGATTTTTATGAGGGACCTCAAAACCCAATCCAACAGTGGATTTTTGATCTTGAATTTGTAAAGGAAGTCGCATTCTTTTATCATAGTTCAAGCCTTCCGCCTTTTGAAAGTCATAGCCCATCTTTTTCATAAGATGGACTGATTGTTGACTGTACATGTGAGTGGGTAGCGAACTTTCAATAGATAGTTCAACAGAGGAAGGAGGAACAGAGACCTCTGTAGCCACAGGAGTAGGAGTATTCGGGACAGGAGAAAAAAATTCCTACAGGAGCTTTCTCATAAGCAGTAAAGACTTATTGTGCCCTGTATAAGGGGACACTATTCATTACTAGCCATTACCAATGAGTAAGTTTAAGTTTGGTAGGAGGAGCTAAACTTGGAGGGCATATATTCAAACCCCTCAGTCTATCCTCCAAAGGAATGCCATCCCAAAGATGATCCAAATCAGCATGATCTGGAGTAACAATATAAGAAATCATATTGCAGGTTTTGACTTTTCTACCTTTCTTGGATTTTGAAGTTTTACCTTCATCTTCTATTTCAGGTACTAAGTCAGGATGTACCCACATAATTTCACCATTTTTTAATGTGAGAGACAATAATCCATTATTTTGCTCTCTAGCAGGCGGGAGATTCACAATCTTCATTATTGCCTTAGGAATTGGGACAATCCCATCTGGAACTTGATGTGGAGGAAAACCTCCAAATTGAAGAGAAATCATATTAGTTGTGACCGTATGCTCATCATTGGTTAAAACGATGGCATTGGCATTTATCAACTCTTGATTTTTCTTCTTTAAGACATAACAAGCCTTGGTAGGATGATTTATGTATCTATAATAGATACAATATTTGGGATTATCAGTCAGATTCACCTTATTAGGTCTTTTTGGCTCTGGAATTTGGAGTTTGCCACTCTTCACAAGATATTAGAATATCCCTGGGATATCACTGTCATCAAAAGAGTACTCTTCTTTTGGTTTGGAAGACTCCTGATTATTTGGTATCGTTTTGGGTTTTGAAAGATTAAGCACTAGGGTTTCCTTCCCTTTTCCATTACGATTGCCGGAATTATTACCTGAAGAGGCTTTCTTTCCTTTGTCTTCTGAGGCAAAAATCATCCCATGTTCATGAGCTAATCTACCATTGGTCTCGGCTGAAACTGCTGCTATAATGAATGAGGCCCAATCTGTGAATTGAGAGCCTATGAAGACAGTAATAGTTGGTTGCAGATTCATTTTGCATGTATCAATCATTGCTGAATCTGGCATACCAAGAGGTATTTTTAAAGTTGCCTGTCGGAAACGTTCGATAAACGTCCGAGTATCTTCCTTCTCCTTTTGTTTGATTTCTATTAAGGAAGACATATTCATGTCCATGCCTCCTTCATAGAAGCGGAAGAGAAACATTGCTTTAAACTCGTCAAAAGACGATATACAATTGTCGGGTAGACTGCGATACCAGTCATAAGCTGAACCTGTCAAACACCTGATGAAAACTCGGGTAAGAAGAGCATTATTCTTCTGCAGATGCACAGTCATAATATCAAAATAATTGATATATTGACTAGGAGGGGCCTTTCCATCAAATAATACCATTGATTGTGGCTTAAATTTTGGAAGAAATGGTACATCATTCCAATGAGAAGGATAAGGTTGCTTAATCCCTAACCTCTGGAGCTGATTCTTGTGCTTCAGAACTTCAAACTGTGCTTTTAGCTTACGTACTTCTTGAATAGCTTCACTAGTTTGAGGAAGCACATTCGATTGAATAGTTGCTGGATGTACCGTAACCCCCACCGGAGGTGGTACATCTTCTGGAATGAGAGGATCCGGAGATACAGAATTTTGGTTGACAGTATGCTCTTGACTAAGATTATTCAAAGGTACATCAATTCCTTGATTATCTTGAGTTTGTGCTGCTACCTGCACCGGTGTTACTACTGCCGGCTGAACAGTTTGTTGAGTCATTATTATTTGATGTATACTTTGCATCATGGCAAGCATGTCCTTCAGTGACTGTTCAACTGCAGAAAGACGTTATTCTGTATTAGTAGTTGACGTCTCCGGTTCATCTCCAATAGCATAGGATTCAACCTCCCTTGAACAAACAGAGGGATTGGTGTAGAGGTATGAATCAACGCTATCAGTTTCTGACTCCAACGACTGGGTACCCCCAGGTTCTGAATCTGAAGATTGTAACGATCTTTGAACTCTTGACCGAGTATTCTGATATACCCCTTCAAAAGTATCAAGGAGTCGATTGAACTGTTATTAGCTTGGAGTCTGGGATGAATTGCGTCTTGGACGTCGCCTTCTATTGATATGAGATGCCATATTAACTGATGCATATGACAACTCATGTTCTTGATCATCAACTGATTGCTGAGGCACATTGTAGCTTAATCGGTCAAAAACTGACCATTTAGAAGCCGAACAGCAACATTTGATTACAATCTGATGACACTCACAATGGTGATTTTCTTGGGGGAGTGTCACAGGAGATTTTCTATTTTTACGCTTTTGTACGAGCAACTTGCATAAATCAGAAGGAGTAGAAGGAGTCTTCTTCTTTATTATATTTGGGACAGAGAAACGTTTAGTCCCTTGCGTATAAAGAAGATTACTAGCTGCATTAGCAGAACCAAACTGTACATTTTTATGCGCCTGGAGTTGCGTGCGTAAATCTTGAGATTTTTGTGCACAAAGGACTCCATTAGCATTACGCATAATCTGAAGGTTTGGTACCTTGTGTAAAGCAGTGTAAGAAGGTTGTTGGTGAAAAACTAAAGTTTTACCAATAATAGAATTCTTATTTTTATGCTGCATACGTGCAGGTAAATTCACTTTAGATGCAAAGGCATCATTATGAACTTTATCTACCATGTTACCGACAGGAGATTTACCTTTATGTGTAGAGCGCAAAACATGAACATCTGCCCCGTCTTTACGCGTAGAGCGTAAAACTTGAGTGTCTACCACGTCACAGACGGGAGACTGATTTTTACGCGCAGAGCGTAAAACTTGGGAGTCATCACGTCACAGACGGAAGACTGATTTTTATGCCCAGAGCGTAAAACTTGGGAGTCTACCATGTCACAGACGGGAGACTGATTTTTACGCCCGGGGCGCATCACTGAAGTAGAGACTGCCTCATCACAGGCGGGAGCCTCCACAACAGGAGTGGGAAGGATTCCTTTGCCTTCAGAGACAGCAGGGAGATCCGAGGATGCTTTGGACTTAGGAATCCAAACTTTTTGTGCCTTCTGCAATTTTTCAACATTGGAGCAGCGAGTACTACCTCCAGTTCAGAGCATTTCTTCGTAAGCAGTCTGGTCGAAGTGAACAACCAGAGTCTTCTTTGTCGATCCGACCGACACGTCATCATATTGAGCAATTATTTTCTCGTCAGAGGAGAAAGTCTTCCCCAGTAGAGTCGCTATTTTGTTTCACTTAACAAAATGTCTAAAATTGGCTTTTGAAAGAAAACTAGAAAAAGTACAAAAGTACAAATTATTTCTGGGAAGTATTGCTATGGAAGTCTGATCTGAGAGCGATCACTCTGTTCCTTGGACCACACGATGATGAGGAAGAAAACTGCTTGAAGAAGATGAACAATCGGAAGAACTAAGTCACCAGAAAGGTATCGAACAACTGCACTGATGGCACAGTCGAATGCTTTTCTGCTTTGCTTCACCCTGTTCTTGAGAAAAAGTTGAAGAAATGCTTCTGGGAATATCACTCTGAAAGTATAAGTTTTCTCATAATCTCCTCTCCTGTATCTTTCTTGATGATGTCTTGTGTTAAAAATAAGTCTATTTATAGACTAGACCCTCCGTGCATAAAAAACATCATAATTGGGTCTCTACGCAAGTAACTGTCACCCATGATAAAAATCAACCTTTACGCGTGATGACACGTGTCCCATGTAGAGTTTTGATCTCTATGTATGGTGACACGTGTTCCACTACTTCAACAAAATAGGGAGAGCACGTACATACGTTCCTCGATAAGTGTGGCATGAAAGCCACGTAAGCAGACCACGTTCTCATATAGCCAGAAAAGATTGGGCATAAAAATGACCCAAAATAGACTTCCTACGTAAAGTAGCAGACTGGGAGTAAAATAACCCAAAATAGACTTCCCGCGTAAAGTGGCTGAAAAGTAGCCTTGAGCGTAAAATTAACTCAAATAAACTCTACGTGCACAAAAGCCTTGAGCGTAAAAACTCGAATAGCTTTCGTACATAAAAAAAGCAATCTCTTGAGCGTAAAGTAGCCCATCTGCACACTAAACGACAAGCGTTGGGTTTGATGAAAAGATCTTCTCGGCTTCTGTGTAATTTGCTGTCAGAAAATCATTATGTCAGATCAAAATCATGCACATTAAATGCAGTCTGACAGCCTGTCTCCTGCGTAAAGTTTGAGGATGCCTCTCACGTAAATTAGTTCGCGTAGAGCTTACCCTGTTTGCTCTCTGCGTAAAATTTGATTCTGATTCAGTTTGACTTGTGTAAAGCTCTCAACTTCTTTGACTTGGTCTATAAAATTTATTTATGCTTCTACAGTGACAAGATATCGTGGTGTTATGTGTGTGTATCATGAGTGTATCAAGGTGTATAGTGAGTATCTTGTGAAGCACACTAAGTTTTTGATAAATGGACTGTAGTGGTGTGTCTTATAGCCATGCATTTGTAAACATCCTTTGTAAAGCTTTCTGAGTGATTTTTATTACAACTGTAGACTGTATGTAGATGATATTCAGTTTCCAGATAGGCAAGCCAACATGGCAGTAGCAGTGGCAATAGGCTGCCACCCCTTTGGTAGCATAACATGCCAAGTTAGCATGTGCACCATTACAAGGAGGAATGTGAGGTGTTGTGTTTGAATATTGGTTGAGTGTGTGAGAGGAATGTGCAGGATCATAAAGGTATATACTTTTGTAGGCAGTTGCAGCCTATATAAAGGTGTATATATAGGATAAATGTGCTATAGGGACACCTAGTAGCAGGGAGCAATGACTTGAGTAGCCATTCTCATTTCAGTCCTTTGGTTGTGAGATTTCAAACCCTTCTTCATGATTAACCTATCATTGAGTTCAACCCTTATGAAAACTCTATTAGTTCACTCTTAGTATCAATCAATATCAATTTATACTATAGGCCCAGGTAGTGTGTGAAGTGATCTTAATAGCTAGATGTAGAGGGATACTTAGATAGTAGATGGATGGGAAAAGGATACATGTATTTTCTTATCTGTTTATTTATCTATCTAAGTATCTATTCTCCTATCTATCTATCTATCTATCTATTTATTTACCTATCTATTTATTCATGTACCTATCTATTCTTTTATATATATATATATATTTACCTATATATATATATATATATATATATATATATATATATATATATATATATATATATATATAGGTATATATATATATATATATATATATATATATATATATATATATATATATATATATATATATATATATAGGGAAGATAAATGTGGTATTAGTTTAAAGTTTTACATATGTGGGAAGAGGTAGGTAATTAGCTCTAACTATGGGTTGTATGTTAAGGTGGTAGAGGAGGATTAGTATATTGCATTGGAGGGTCTATGAGTAATACCATATAGGTAGCTAACTAGGGTAATTGACCTAGTTTGACTTGCATCGACCTAGAATAGGCCTAGAAGCATGTAATTTGTGCATTCAAACATTATGTTTACTCTAGAACACCAAATAATTCTGTATATCTCAAATATAGGTTTGTGTGACACCACTTTAGGCATCGATCCTTATTCATTGCTCTGGACCGTAGGCGAGTACATTCTCTGATAGTTTTTATTTATTTGATTATTATTATGATTCAGCTTCTAGTATAGTTCTATTTGATTCTCTGACATAACACATATTGGTATTTCTAGATCTATTGTATGCGACACACATACTTTACTTATCTGGCCTCTATTTCTGGAATCACTTACTGAAATTATCCTACTGGAATCACCTAATGGTGCCATATTATTCTGGCTGGACTTTAGTATCTTGTGCAGGACTCATACTGGAATAACACTTGACTCACATTATACTGTCTTGACTCACATCACATTGTACTATTTCAGATATCTCTATTTACAGCCTATATTACTATGCTCCTCTGATTATATTAGTTGTTGTTGTTAAGATTCTGTAGTTATTTAGACCTCTTTCACATCTTATCGTGCTTTAGATTGTGATTGATTATTTCAATATTATCTTTATATATGCCTTCAATTCGGAGTTGAGATCTATGACAGGTATATTATATCATTGTGTGAGTTGTTAGTTAGCGACCTAGACAGCGTTCTACCACCGATTATGCGGTATAGGCTAGCTGGGTGCTGTTACGCACTTGTGTTCCTATATCGAGTGTGGGTCGTGACACTTCCCCTCCCTGTCTGTGCGTCCTCTGCTGTGAAGTCGGCCCGATCTGGCCAAGCCTACCTGGTGACTCCTCTGCCTCCTCCTCCTTTTCTTTCCGGTGAGCCGCCGTCATACCTTGTGGGCAGCACCGCCTCGAGTAGCAAAATTCCTCGAGCCCCGTGATGCTCGAGCATTAAACTGGCCTCATTCTGCGTGCACTTCGATCTGTGCACTACCTCGGTATACGAGCCCTCGAGGTACGTGCACCTCGGTATACGTGTCAGTCTCAATTTAATCGTGTACCTTGATTTACGTGCTGTCTTGGGCAGCGGGATGCCTCAAGACCCGTGCTACCTCGGGTACCGTGCTATCATAATTTGCGTATTGCCTCATTTTTATGTCTCGGCCTTTGTACCTATCTCATGATTCGTGTCGCACCGATTTGTATGCACACACCGATTTGCGTACTGCCTTGAGTCTCGCACCATCTCGATTTACATGCACACAATTTTCGTGTCATATTATATCTTGTATTATCTCGATTTGCGTGTATGTCTTGATTTGCATGCCGTATTGCTTGTGTCATCTTGATAATACTTCGACTTACATGTAGGTCTCGATTTACGTGCACATTTTGTTCCCGTTTGTCTCGATATTCGTGTTATTTCGATTTTTGTGTGTGTCTCGATATACGTACATGTCTCGGTTTGCATGTCTGTATCGATCTGTATGCCTTAATTTTTGTACCAGATCCCTGTACTGCCTGCGGGACCTACACGGTATAGCCTTCTGTCATCCTTGTGCTTTATGTTATTATTTTATTATTTAATGCTTATGATTGTTTATTGTGTTTTGAGGACCTCGATGGACGTGCTAGCTTGGATCCTGATTATCGAAGACTTGCTTACCTAGCCGAGCCCTCTATGCAAGTACCCCTTGTTCATCGATGGCTCTTGCCCTCCTGCTAGATTTTCTTGCATTTAATTAAATCATATAATTTGTAAATGTAAATATATAACTGTGAGTAGTGTAGCATAGTAGTAGAACTGCCATAATTATAACTTAGGATAACTTAGTTCGATACAGGGTCAAGCCGTATCGAACGAACTCGGGCGAGTCATCCACACCTTCGAGGACATGAGCATGACTAACATGTATGGATTGTCCCCATATGTCTCGTGTCTGACTCGCGGTCGGATAACGGCTTTAGCTAATTGTTTTTGTGACCATGGTTGTGGATTGGATATGACTGTAGGTCTATGATGTGCCCTGCATGGCGGTTCTTGTTACATGTATTGGCTTGGCACCCAGCATGCATCATAGTGTTGCTAGAGGCCGAGACTTAGTGTTCTCGGCTATGGTTTGGTTTTCAGTACACGTTGTACCGCTGCTGGAGACTGAGACTTAGTGTTCTCAGTTTGTGATTCTGCGGCGGGTTGTGCCGAGTGGATTTAGCCCCAATTCGCTGGAGGCTCCCGTTCAGAAATACAGATAAGACTCTGTTGAATTGTTCCAGAATTCTCGGTCGGGAATTTGGTTCAAAGAGTTGGGTAGAACCGTTCCTTTGGTTTGCTGAACCAGCCTTATGCACGTTTATCGTAGTATAGTATACCTAATTTTAGTGGCTGCTAGGTAGACTCATGACTAGATTAGTCGCCCAGTCCTTAACTTGTCTTATCCGTCGGATAGCGTAAGGAACACGGTTCTACTCGGGAGATGATCTGCGACCCCAGCTCTTGTTTAGTTTAAGGGTTGTGGATCTGCTCTAGAGTAGTTCATGAAACCCTTGCCATTTCCCGATGACAATAATTAATAGTCTCTTATCCCCTGACCATTCTTGCTAGACGATGTCCTATTTTAGTCAGATACGACTGGTAGTTCTCATATGTGTATCATGATTGTATCTTTAGATATTGTAGCACCCAGTTTTTAAAATAAGGGTAATTTTAAACTTTTGTATTTTTTATTATTATTTAATAATGTTATTTAAATCATGATATGATTTATGGTAATTTTTAATCAATTTAGAACTATTTAAAACCATGACTTGTGATTTTGATGTTTTGCTAGTGCAACCCTAGAGACTGCATGACCTAGAGACTAAGCATGACCATGGAAAACTAACCATATGATTAGGATGACTAATTGTGACTTTTTATCCTAGGGGTATTTTAGTCATTTTGGACTTTTTAATGAAAATAAATTTTGATTGATTATTGTGGTGCTAATCTTTTTATTAGAGACTAACCTAGTTTTGACCTAACCTAGATGTTAATGATGTTCATGGAAGCTTAGTTAGAAGGTTAGAGACTTAATGACTAAGTTAGATTAATATCTAGATATTATGTTAGGAGATATTTTGGTTAGATATTATGTTAGAAACCTACTTTTGATAAGAGCCCTTAATTGAGCTAGAAATTGGTGGAGAAACCTTAGCCACTCATCTAAAACCCTAACCCTAATCATTTACCACAGCCATCAAGCCCATTCCCTCCCTATTAAATCACCCCTTCACAATTTCTTGCCTCTTTTTCATCTCTACAAAGAACCCTACTTGTGTTCTTCTCCAAACCTTCACCAATTCTCTATTTATCCTCCAAATTGGACCCAACCAATTGCATTGGACTCTATTCCTGGTGTGGAGGCTATTGAGGACTAGCTAGCAAGGATTCTAGGGTTTGGGATCATTGCAAGTTGGAGAGAAGCTCTCATTTCTAGGCCTTTACATTGAGGTTTCACCATCAACAGGGAAAACCTATCAAACCCTAATGAATTCTTGATTTTTCTTCATAGTTGTATTCATATAGGTATACCCTAGTTGTAGAGTGAGTTTGGTACAAAATAGTATCCATTTTGTATCCATATCGGACACGTATCGGTATCCTATTTAATGTGTTTGATGAAATGCTTGTGTGGAACTTTTGTTCTTGTTTTCTGAAATAAATTACATGTTTTTGTAGTCCTTAGCATGCTGATCATGAATCACTAACACTGAGCTTGTTTTCGTGTCATGTCCGTTTCCAAATTGGGCACGAATACGCAGCACTAGCCCGTACACTATGTCCTGCTACCCGTGTCCTAATTCTCCCTGGACAAGACATTTCGACACACAAAACTTGGTGTGTACCTTGGGGCAGTGACTGATAGGTCACCCCCCAAGTCTCGTACGACCCTGTATCGTATCGGACACGATATTGGCCGTGCACGGGATTTACACTGACACGTACGCACAATTTTCGTGTTCTGACATGCGTATCGTACAGCGTAGACACGTGATATAGACACTTCATGTTGTGTCCAGTATGTTGCCCTAGTGCTGGACTACACGTGTGTGTGACCATGAGGCATGTCGTGCCTCGTGTCGTGTCCACGAGTCACTGTCCTCACTGCACGAGACAGTGCATTTAACGCGTGTCTGTGTGTGTTTGTTTTCGTATGGACACGTTCGTGTCTAGTTTTTCGACACGAAGTTAACCCCCTGACACGTTCACATGTGGGGGACACACTAGATACCCTGATTTGGGTTAAAAATGAGTATTGGGCTTCGAATTTCAAAAAACAAATATTCTATGTCATATTACTGATACTCAATGAAACCTGGGATTGGTTTCGAATGAAACTGATTTGAGTTATTGGGATTTTGATTTTTAATGCACTATATGTTTATGTAAACTGAAAATGATGTTGTTATGTTAACCGAGAATCGAAAGTACATTTGAAACTGATTTTGAAATCAAAGCCGAGGAATTGGTTTCGAATTCAAACTGTGACTGAGTTCACGGTTTTGGGTTTTAAGAAGAATTTAGGGCTTTGAGTTGGTATTTACCTGAGATTAAATTGAGTGAATGTTAACCTATATGAAGACTGTACTGGGTTTGGTTTGTCTTAATTACAATCGAAGATTTAGTTGAATTAGTTTCTGCACATTTTAAACTGTTAACTGAAAACTAAGTTAATGAATAAAAACTGAGAACAATAACCTGAATTTAAGTTGGTAATGTTAATATTAATAAAGTTTAGTTGTCTCAATGAAATCTGGGTTTGGGATTCAATTCATGTGTATTATCTTAGCTGTTGTTGAACCTACATGCAATACATATTAACCTTCCTAATGTTGACACTAAACCCTTTGCTATATCACTGAGAACCCTTAAATATATATATATATATATATATATATATATATATATATATATATATATATATATATATATATATATATATATATACATGTACACACACTCACTACTTGTTACACTAACACCTTGATACACCATGTTCACCCACTTTGCTTTGACACATTATATGACACACACATACATATATATATATATATATATATATATATATATGTTGACACCTTCACATGTGCCCCTTTCACATACACACACACACATAACCCTATGCCATATATTAACCCCATGTAATGTAGCACTTGACACCATGTTCACATGTTAACCCTTTCCTTTACTTGCAACTGCCATGAACACTTTTGACACACATGCACACACACCCTATATCATATGCATAGTGTATATTATGCCTAGTATAGCTTGTATATATTTCACTAGCCTTTGTACATATATTCATATATTGTATATGTATATATTATATACTTGTGTGTGATACTTGACATTATTTATATTGGTGTGGTCCTTTTGGCTTGTACATGTGTTTGGTGTGCTAAGTCTATACTTGGTTAGACCTAGTGAGATTTGTTAGACTATGTTTTGGCTTAGTTGACCTAGTTTGACTAGTGTAGTTGACTAGGGTTGACCAAGAGTTGACTTTAGTCTAGAATGACCTAGACATCATGTAGTTTGCATCGTATTCTTTATTTACCTTATTTGAACACATCATAACCTGTTTTACTCTAAATAGGACTCTGTGACACCAGTTCGGACATTTATTCATATCATTCATTCAGGGTGACAGGCGAGTACATTCTCTGACCGTTTCATACTTGCTAGGATTTATATTTTTGCTCTAGATTACTTTACATGATGCTGTCACGTTATTATCATGGATTGATACCCTATAGATCTTGTCATGCGATGTTATCCCCCTCAGGGTGCATCAAATACAGTTTTTACGTGCTTTTCACGAACATCTTGTATTTTATGTACACCTCTATTCATGTATAATCTTGTGCAATCTTGTACTCTCATGATCACGTGAGCAAACGTGATAAAAACCTCTTGTACAAGGTAACGTAACTTGACTGGATCCTTGTGTATTGATTAGGGAGGGTGAGTAGGAAATGGTTATGTGATCAAAATCCTATCTTGTGAAATCTTGTAAAAATTATGTATATGTCCATTGTACACTCACATATGATGGAGTTACCCTTGCATTGTCCTAACCCGTTTATATAACCATCTCATGCTCTAAATCACATATTACTTACACTTCTTACTTATCATGTATATAGATATTTTCAGTTATCAATCTCTCTCGTTTTCATATATATTTTCTTACAGCCCATGTATCTTACTCTTTTGCATGCTTTATATTTTCTAACATGATATGAACTGCGTGAGATGTATTGTGCTCATTTCTGTCCTGACTGGACCCATTGAAAATATTACAGATGATGATGATGACTGCCCTACCTTCTATGGGACATATGAGGGTGACATTCAGGAGCCTGAGGAGCATCTAGCTCAGTAGAGGGTGCCTAGTTTAGTCTAGTACTTATAGCTTTTAGTTTGTATCGGATTGTTCCGATTGTTAGTTGAGACTTAGTTATATTCAGGACTTGTATTTATTTGTGTTGGATATCTATATGTGTGTGGTGATGACTTTACTTATATATTCAGTTCTTCCTTTTTATCTTATTCCATATCGTGCCCTATCTTCCCTAGACTTGTGATTGAGATATAGAGTTGAGATGTTATATTATACCTCCGTACGGAGATGACAGGTTATATATCTTGTTGTTAGATGTTAGATGTTATAGATAACCTATACAGCGTTATACCGCCGATGCTGCGGCGTAGGCTGGACGTACCCACGTTCTCGTACCCCTAAATAGGGTGCGGGTCGTGACAGATATATTAGAGGATTGAGCATAATTTTAAGGGTTGATCTGGAATATGATTGGACAAACTCACATGGATTCTTGGATAGTGTTGCAATTTCCTTTTTGATGATGTTCTAATTTGATCAGATATGACGATGTGGATTCCTGGATTTTGATGATCGCGAGTGTTTTGCGGAACGAGAAGAATATCGAGGGTATCCTTATATGATTTTTATCCGACTTCCCAAGCGCCCAAAAACTCGGTACTATTGTTATATCTCGGTAGTTGAGAGGCTTGTTTACTGATAGCCTGTGATCATTGATTCAGAGAGTTCTTGTGTTGTCAGAGGGCCTAGTATTTGTTTATTGTGACTAGCTTAGTATCTAGTGATCGACTTTCCTGATGTGATATTTATTCCATCGTAGATAGAAGACGACTAATAGATTGATCCAGTGGATGGACCGTGTTACCACCACTTTCTAGAACAAGGGTATTTTGGTAATTTGTAAAAAAAATTGATTATTTTTTTTATATCTTTTACTAATGTATTGTGTTAGTATCATTAATTGGTGAAACCTTAGAACTACATTGAGTAGATGTTGGTCATGACCATAGAAACTTAGTTAGTAAGATTAGACAACTTTAGTTAGACTCTAATCTAGATAGAATGTCACTTAGAATCTATTTGTAGGCTAAAACAATGAGTTAGTTTGGGCCTTTCCTTAAAGGGCTTGCCATGACTAATATGAAGGCTTTTGGACATTTCACCTAAACAAACCCTAGCCCAATCTCCCTTAGTCGGCCATACTAGGTCCCTCCCCTTCCTATTAATAGCTAACTTTCCTTCTTCTTTCCTATTTTATTACAAATCCTAACCCTAATTTGTGTTCTTTCCTAAATTGCCTCCATCATCCAAATTGAGTCCAAATTCTCTCAAACGAATTGCAAACTATTTTCCTTAAAGAGAGGAAGCCTCTATTGCCTAGCTTGGGAGCATTTGGAGCAATTTGGTCATTGGAGCTTGGTGGAGATCTAGATCTAGAAAATTTTTATTAGAATTCTAACTCCCAATTGGTAAGAGCCCTCTAAACCTTCTAATTTCCTTTCCTCTAGTATAGATGCATTCATTTAGGATCCTCATTGCTTTGGGTGTGATTTGGGTCAAGTTTGGATCCAGTATGTATCACAAGAGTATCGGATATGCACACCAAGTGTTTGATGAAATGACCATTAGGGCTTTGAATGCTCTATTTCAGATTTAAATTGGGTTTTCCTATTGGTAATAGACTGTGTTCTCACTGTTGGTTGTTATCTTATGACATTGTATTAGTCTGGTAGATTATTTTGGAGACGGGGGCTTGGTACATAATTTATTCACTGGTTCACTGTCCTGCTCAGGGTTGTTCTGTCCCTGTAGTAGTGAGGATCAGTAGCTAAAGAAGAGTTGGGGTTTGTTTCTTAGGCTATTTAGTTCACTAGCTATAGCTTCTGTTTATGATTTGTTCACTACTTGCATTCATCTGCCCATTGATTATTCACTACATTACTTTGCTCACTACATTTTCATTATAAATTCAGTTTCCTTCAAATCCTAATTGTGCAGTCATCTGGATATGTTGTTTTGTCCCCTTGTTTAGACCCATTTTTATGGTGATTAGTTCTCCAATTGCCATCTATTGTCCCGACCTTGTCCCAAATTGAAGTGTCCTGCATCAATCGAGTTAAACCCTCATATATGTTCTGTCGTCACTTGCTTTGTTCTGTCCATATCATGGTTGTTCAAGTGTTGCCATATTCTGTTCTGTAAATGTCTAGTCCACCTTGTTTCTAGTTGGCCAATTCACACTATATTGTGATACCCACTCTATCCATGATGTTCAGTCTTGATAAAATGTCCTAACACTCATTACTTCAGTCCTCTGCCTTTATAGTAAGTGAATCCCTTAGCTAGTTCAGTCCTAGGATGTCTTTGGTTCAGTCTATGGGTACTTACTATTAGCCCAGTCCTTTGGTTGCATGTTATCTATCCCACACCACTTGGTATCAGATGAATTTAAGTCCTGTCCTGTGTCTTTAATGTTCAATCTTATAACTGTCCCATTGAATGCATCCTTTAGTTCAAACCCCATTGCATGTGTGCAGACCATTAGTTCAAACCTTAGGCCACTTGTCTAGTCAAGGATTGGCACAGCATAGTATCCGTCCACACTTTGTATGGTCATTCACTGTATTGCCTATTACTCATTAACATGTCCTGCATATCTTGTCATGTTCTTGATTGGTTCAGTCTTTTACAATTGGATTACACTCTACAGGATCTGAGCTTCATTCACTATATTTTGGTATCAAAGAGAATAGCAGTCCCCCATTATTGTGGACACAAAAAAATGTTGTCTTTTTTTATTGGCATAAGGCACCACAAATCGAGTATGCCTGAGAGATCATGTGTTGAGGATCCCCGAGTACAAAAAGAATTCTGGGGAATAGGACGATAGAGATCGAACGGCAGTAGCTCTTTTACTCCGTTGACACTCCGATCACAAAAGTAGGAGAAAACCTAAGAAAATTGCTAACTCTCGGCTCACTGGCAAGAAGTGCAGCAATTTGGCTCTTGAAAATGCTCTCCGTTCTGTGTTTTGAAGAGGTATAAGACCCCTTTTTATAGTCGTTCTTGTGCTGGAATGATGTTATGCGCCCACATGAGAAAACACACTGGTTTTCATATGGGCGCATAGTCCTGCTTTGGGCACATAGGATGTAGGTGCATGTAGAATGCATGATCGTGGGTTGATCGTGGTGTTGACGTGGCCGCATGCTTCGGTGCACGACTGCTCGTGGAGACTGACGTGGCCGTATGCTTCGGTGCACGATTGATCGTGGGTTTGACCGAGTTGGGGGCTGTTCTAGCTTGGGCGCATAGCCTGAAACAGGGCTATACGCCCCCTTCTGGAGGAGCCTAGAGTGGACGCATCGGCGCATAGCTCACTCTGGTGACTTGGGCGCATATGAGCTCACTGGTGACTTGGGCGCATATGACTTCACTGGTGACTTGGGCGCATATGGCTTCACTGGTGACTTGGGCGCATATGTCTTCCCTGGCTTAGGCACATGGTTGTCAAGTCTGCTGAAATTTTTATGCTTCTACAAGATCCCCTTCAAAGTTTTCGATACTTGAACAAGTTCGAAATACTTTGAAAGAAGAATGGTCCGTCTTCTCGTGATGCAGTGGGCGCATAGCATAGCTCTCCCTTTGGGCGCATAGAGTTTAGCCAGTCTGTCAGAGAGATGGCTGTTGAGATCTTCCTCGAAAATCTAACCTGACAGATTCATCGGGGTAAAATTTGAAGAGGTCCATCCTTCATGCATTGTCCATATCAGCAAGTGGCAGTCGCATAATGTGCCAGAGACTGGTTCTTCACGTGGGCACATAAGTCGTAGTGGACGCATAGTTTGCAGTGGGCGCATAGGCGCATAGGAGTAGTGGGTGCATAGGATATGGCCCATGCCTATAAATAGGCTTTGAAAAAGAGAAAAAATTCATTATTCTCATTTCTCTTAGAACTTTCAAAAGACTTTTCATCTCCTCTCTTTACGAACCATGTCTCCCAAAACTGCCAAGAGATCTATGAAGGACAAGGGGGCTGTACCGAGTGGCTCTCCTCCTGCGACAGCGTCCTCACCAGTCCAAGACCCGATCCTGGGTGAGGCTACGCCTCAAAACAAAGTCTTGAGCGTTAATTTACAATGCTCAGACTTTTCCTCTGTCTGAGCGCATGTGCCTAAGGCAACATGCTTCTGTTAGCATTCTTATGCGCCCACAGAAGCATGCGCCAACGCTGTGCTGTGTTATGCGCCCACATGTTACTATATGTTATGAGCCCACATGCTACTGCATATTATGCGCCCACATGCTGTCACGCCCCGCTCCCGTAGGAGCGATCGTCCTCGCTAAGGCGTGATGCAGCACGGGCCTAGGTTGCGCCCGTACAAGGCCAAGTCTAGAAACGGCCGATTTGAGCTAGGCCACAGAGTCGCACAGAGTGTCCCCATTTGCAGCGGAAAGTAAATGAACACAAATTGAAGCGAATTCAAACTCTTTATTGATATTCAAGAAGTTTACAAGCGGCACTAGGCCGAGTTTACAAGTCACTCAAGCTCTCTCTCTCTGAAATATAAAAGGCATGCCAAGTGGCTTACAAGAAGGAATCATTCATGGCGATGTTCCAATATATTATGTCCTGTATATGGTGCTCTAGCTCCTTGCAATGCTCCAAGGCTCGAGAGATAGCTCCGCGCCTTAGCACGTTCGAGGGAAGCTTCGCACCCGCCGACGTTTTCTGCTTCCTGCAAGCAGACTGTGGGGTTATCAGTACATTGTTATACACTAGTGGAGAGGCTAGATCGCCCACAATGCTATCATTACCAAACACATTCCATTTACTTTTGTACACCGTCTATCGTTCATTGTCTTTCTAATCTTGCCTTAGGATCAGTTTTATGGCATATTTCGTAACCTATCTCGTGTTACCGAATTCAGGTGTCCACGAAAATACAAGCACGACTTATCCATACTTACCGTCCGGCCTTCCCTGTCCAAGGTAAACCAAGTTAGTCAACAATTAACATGAAGTAACTTAACGTGATTCATGTAATTATTCAATGTTACGGGCGTGTCCATGCCTCGGGTTCTAGCACGTCGTGGGCACATTTTCTAACTCGTTTGCTCGAAGTACTCTTGATCATTTTGTGTGTTATATTCAAGCCTATTTAGAAGGTGCTTTGTTCACATTAACTTAGACTACTTTGATTTCAATACAAGGACTTGCACGTGGATTGCCACCAGCAAAGCCCACTTAATCTATATGCATCGGTCGCTGGCATCACAAGCCAATTTGGACATATCTTCCCCCTTAATAATTTCCTTACCTATCATGGCGTGCGGCTTGGTACACCCTGATAGTCTTTTGAAATACCCGGCCTTACGTCCCCTGGTGGCCAAGCCCGTACTCAGGCAGCCCGTAAGCCATCTTTTGATTTCCGTCCGGACCGACACGTCCTTCACACTTTGACTGTGCCGCTGGAAATACCTTATATCTCCCAGCTCTCGTATACTAATGGATTGTCCACGACCATTTCGTTTTCTTTATCATTTAACTTAACGGCTGTCACTGAGTCGTAGGCTAACCCTTAGCCATATTGCGTTATCGACCAGGTTGGCGTCCGTGCAGCGCGAGTAGCGAGCCCCGTTGCACGTGCCCATCACACCTGTCGCTAACCATTCTTTCCTTTCTTATCTTTCATGTATTCTTTCTTTTCTTTCTTTCTTTCACTTGTTCGTTCGTTCATTGATTTATTCACGTATTCATTCATTCATTCGTTGATTCATTCATTCAAGTATTACGCAACTCCCAGTACAGGAGCTGCCTTGGCGACCCATCGGTCCCATAGTCTTTCAATGTTGCTAAACTCTACTCAGAACGACTATGTTGATAGTCTTCCCGTTTTATTGTTGTAAACCATTCATTGTTTCATTGTTTGAACGCAAGCTTGTGCCTTAGCACGAGCGGGGAGCACGGTGCGAGAGTTTTCACATTTTTCCATGTTATTTTCCATATTCTATACAAGCATACAAGATGGGATTATTCCCTTAGCTAGGTACGTTGAGTCATTTATTAGCATGTGCGGTGTTATCGCCAAACGATTCTCGTGATAGTGTACGTATTGTTATGTGTCTAGGCTAAGCAAAGACGGGTTCATCGGAGCCACCCACCTTAGCGATGTTCGTATCGGTCGAGCGATACTCCGAGCACGCCTTTGAAAGTCTAAGTCTGGATTCATCTTGACGGGCCAATGTAAGCCTTGCATCGATTCTTCTTCAGGTCGATGCCAATTCTTCGGGTCGACGGCTCGTTCGAGTCGTTGCACTTGCCGTTTGAATCGGCGTTCCGCTAGGGCAGAGTGGGTCATTACACATGCTGTTGTATGTTATGTGCCCACAAGCTGCTGTATGTTATGCGTCCACAGGCTATTTTAGGCGCATAACCTTTGGGCGCATAAGATTCCTCCAGTACTTAGTTTTTCCTACAGATTCTGAGTCTGACTTTCTCTTCTGTCCATGCAGTTAACATGTTTGTTTCGGAACTTGGTAGAATCCCTTTCGACTCCGCTTGCCAAGTCCTCGGCACAAGCCTCATAACCAATATGGTCAGCAATGTTTAGGCCAAGATCAGTCATGACCAACCTACGGAACGGAAGATCACCATAATTGAACAGGACAAAACCTTTCTGAAGCAGATGATTAACGACGAGAAGATCTTGCTCGGAGGGGCACGTCGTTTGAAGAAGTCGTACTTCCTGTTTGGTGACAGTGTATGATTCGAGGATGACGAGACGATATATCTAGAAGACCCTCTGGTAGTTAAGTTAAATAACTAAAGAATATGGTTGCCATCGATGAAGCGCCAATACCCTCTGTCAGCGTTTACTGATCTGGCTGTACAAAGGCAGATGAAATGGGACCTGACCCCTGAACTGCATGGGGTTATTTTTGGCAGGATCCAATTCAACTCTGGTGACCACAAGAAGGACACGTTCAAGTGTGTCAAGGGTTCCACGTCCTACTCCATGAGGGGGCTGCAACCTGGTGTCATAATGAACGATGTCCCGACTGATCTTCACCCCTACGCTGCTGAGACTCTCTCCAACTTGATGCTGTCAAAGAAGGAGTCGTATCCGGGAGGAAGCTGCAGATGGAAGGTTGGAGACATTCTGTCCCATTCTGGAGTGACCTTACTGGATAGGTGCTCTCGACTTACGAGGCCACCCTAAAAGCTGCCGATCTTCTTTATGCCATTAGAGCCACCCAGTATGGCATTAAGGCTAACTGGCCAATGTTTGTCTCCTTGGTAGAGTTATACAACATCACACGTGCACCTTTTTCACTCCGGGTGGGGAGATGGGTTTGGCTCTTCACGAGATACAGGCGATATCCAAACTTCCCTGGGGGACGGAGCCATACGCGGAATACGTCCCCTGTGATGCAGAGCTCCTGGATTTGGAGAGGGAGAACTCCGAGATGCTCTGTCATTTTTTTATTTGTCACCAGATTACGAAGAAGGGTAAGACTGAGGGGTCCCTTCCCCATTCGAGGGCCTGGACTAACTACGTCTTCACCAGGGAAGAAGGGGACGGCTTAGTCTCTTTCTCGTCTCGCAAGCCCTTGACGAGCTCCGAGATAGAGTAGTTGATGGCAGACCACAGAGCTGTAGATGCCGAAGATAGTGATGATCCTGAGGGAAACTTCTCGGTTATCATTTCTTCAGGCAGGCCGAGTTCAAGCTGTCAGAAAAGGCGGTGCTAGCTGCTTTCCTGATGATATAGCTTCGTGATTACGTAGTCCCTGGTGGTTCAGGGTCTATTGAAAGAATAAGCCGGGGTATGATACTTTCGGCTGTAAAGCTGGCCTTTGGACGCCAACTTGCTCTGCTTCCAGCGATGGTCTGCACCATCCAACGGGGTTTGTGACACTTCGTCGTGAACGTGATAACATCCGATAGCAGAAAGGATTTTGCTAGGACTGAGTTTCCTTTTCATTATCTGATGGGATGGCTGGTACTGCATTATCCCAAATTGATAAATGTCGGGCTGATGGCAGACTCTTTGGCGGGAGATGCCTTTCTTTGGAGATTCAGAGATATGGACTGGACCGTTACAGGGGTGCCTGTTTACAGGAAGGCTTTGAGTTTTCTGCAGAACTATAAATTCTTCAGAGTGTCACCTCCGTCTGGTAGTGGCCATGCAGGAGACACCCTAGTAGATGAGGGAGCACTCACTACTAGCCTTCCTATCGGGGCATTTCGTTGGCTCTAGTCTATCAGGCCTTCCCATCTTGTATTCAGGAATAGGAACCACACTTTCCTGGAACCTTATTTGTCGAGTCGTTTTGTACGGTAATTCGGCTACAGCCAGCTTCTCTTAGGAAATCCCAGCCTTCATCTACAGTCGATAGGGAGTCTGATCTACGGGGCACGTACATGGGGCTACTATAACGCTGGATGTACGGGAGCAGTTTTCACCCTACCCGAAGATAAGCCTGACACCCACATGCTTTTTGCTGCTGCCAAGTTCTATATTCAGATCAATACCCTTCATTTTTGGTATGACTGTGAGCAGAGTTTAATATCGGGGACTAGGTTTTCCCCTACTCTTGCTGATATAGAACGAGTACATGCAATGGGAAGTTACAGAAAGGAGGGCACCGCACCCACAGTTGAACCGGCTGCAGCACTGCAGCAAAGAGTTGTTCTTGAGGAGCCTATTGTTGCAGCACCTCGGGGAGAGGATACTGAAGAACCTCTTCCTGACATTCCTCATAAGAGGAAAGCTTCCATCGAGCTAGTTCCACAGCCAAAAAGAAAGAAGGTGCCGGCTCGCCTCCTCCCAGAAGATCTTCTCGGCAGACGGTATCGCAGGCCGTTACCATTCGGGAGGTAGATCCCTTCCTAGACTCCATAACCGTTTTGGTCAAACCGTTAGGAGTTTTCTCACCATTGTGTTTGTCCTTTGCATAAGACGTTGAAGTTGCGACTGCAGCAAGTGCTTCTTTGCCTGAAAAGGTGCACATAACAACAGTGTCCCCTGCTCGTCCTCAACCGATGGATGAGGGCGGGTCTTCTTCAGTTGTAAGGCTTAAGCGAAGGGATGATCAGGGTGAAGGCCTCGACCACGACGGCGATCAAAAAACCAATCCCTCTTATGACATTTCTTTGGGGAATATGTCTGCGATAGGAGCTATGATGAAAGACTTGGATGAAAATCAAGTCCAATCAGCTCACCCTCCTTTGGGTATGTCATTCTTGCACTTTTCTTCGGATAAGATTTTTTGATTTCAATTTTGCGTACTTGTGAGGCTGACTTCAATCGTATATTCCCTTGTAGACAAGAAAAAGAAACGAAGCACGGAGGTTGCTCAAGATATCGGGGCTAGACAGGAAGCTGCCCATGGTTCTTCCAGTAAACCGACATTGGTTACTGAAGAAGTTCCTGATCGGCCTGCTGAGGCGGACGTTATTCAATCTGCTTCAGGTCTAGCTGGGACCGCAGAAGGCGAGCAGGCAGATGTTGACAATGAGCGACCTGGGCCTGCTCTCATTTCTCCAGTTCCAGTTGATGCTTAGCCGACATGAGGTATAAACTTACAACTCCTTCTTTAAGTAAGTTTTCTTTTGTTATCGATATGTGTATTGCTTTATTTGTCAGGTTTGGCATCCTCCCAAGTAGCTCTTCCTGGGATAGAAGATCCTCATCAAGCTTCATCTCCAACGACCTCTTCTGAAGATGACGAGATGGCTCAGAAAGTCATAAGAGCTTTCTACTCTATTTTAAAAGTAAAACTTCCTGGAGTTTTGAACCAAAATGCAGCCTTCGGACCTATGAAGGCTGTTGCTGAATGCCAGGTGACAGCTCTTGAAAGCATTGCTGGCTGTAAAGAGCGAGTTAATGCTTTAAGGTCGGTCCTGGCTGACCTGGAAAATCAAGTGGCCAAATTCTGAGAGGTCAGTCGGCGAAGCCCAACATCATCATTTCTTGAGGAGGACGTGGCTCTGATTGCGGCTATTGAGGAGGAGAAAGCTATTTTCCAGGTGAGGAAAGAGGCTCTGGCTAAAGAGATCAGCGAGCTGGCTGATTAGTATGAACAGTTTGATACTGCCAGTAGAGCTCGTATTACCTCGAAGAATAAGCTGGCCATCCAGATTGCTGAAAAGTATAACCATACTGTACGACTTCGCGAAGAGATTGCTCAGCTCGAGGCTGACTTGCGAACAGCTGCATCTGAGCAGAAAGACTACGTGGTTCAGGCTGCTGTGACTGCCACAACTTCAGATCAACTGAAGGCTCAGCTGGTGAAGTTGGAAGAGGAGCATCTGAAACTGATTCCTTTCGAGGATGAAGTTGCTCGACAGGAAGAAGCACGTCGTCGCACCACTGTCAAATCTCAGGCTGAGATTAAGGCTCTGAGGGATAGCATCGATCGATTGTGTATCCCTTAAGTCTTTCGTTTTGTAACTGTTTTTTTAGCCGTCAAGACTCTTGTATCTTTTTTTCCGTCTTTTGATAGACGTTTTAGATAAAGAATAAAGAATCTTTTGGCTTTCAAAATTCATGAATGTAGTTTTATGAAATATCAGAACTAGAGGTAATGTGGACGTAGTAAGAATATTTCTAGTAGGTATTCCGCTGGGAAATTTGATGTGGACCTATTATCCGTTTTATATTCAGGTTTTTGAATATAGATAATAAGTTGAAAGGAGCTTCTAATAGAGGTAATATGGACGTAATAGCAGAGGATGTTCTATATTTGACCAGAGGTAATATGGGCGTGGAAAGATATATAACATTAGGTAGGAGTGGATAATTCAGAGGTAATATGGACGTAATTATCCTTGATGAATGCTTTGCTCAGAGGTTATATGGATGTGGCAAAATATTTCTTAATCATTCCACTAGGGAAATAATTATCGGAAAGCAATTCTGAGGTAATAGGGACGTGACTTGTTTTCGTCAAACCGAGTTTGAGCAGAGTCAAAAATGAAAATGATTCTACTGGAAAATCCTTTTAGAGGACCCATTATCCATGGCGATTCAAGACTCTTGAAATACGGATAATAGTTAGATAATTTTTTGAATCACATAAATATTGCACTATATATTTACATGACTAAACATATGTGAACATTTTTTACAAAAGGTTACACATAATATTTCTTCAGGAACTTGTCGTTGATAGGCATCATGAGCAAGTCACCATCATGCTTGGTTAGTCGGTACGTACCGTTAGAATACACTGATTCTATAACAAAAGGAACTTCCCATTTAGGCTGGAATTTTTTTTGTCTTGTGCGTCATGACCATTGGTCTTCTCACTGCTAAGACTAGATCACCAACTTGGAAGATTCTTTCCTTCACCTTTTTATTGAAGGCTCTGGAAAGGCGTGCTTGGTATAACTCAATGCGCTGCTGAGCTAACAAGCATTTTTCGTCTAGCACTTCGAGCTCATGTAGTCGCAGACGGTGTCTTTCTTCGGCAGTCAACTCACTAGCTAAGGCTACTCGAAGAGAAGGAATCTGGATTTCTAGGAGAAGAACTGCTTTGCTCCCATAAACTAGAGAGAATGGTGTACTGCCTGTTGGAGTCCGGACTGTTGTACGATAGGCCCATAGACATTCGCCGAGCTTCTCATTCCAATCGTGCTTGTTTGAAGACACGAACTTTTTGAGAAGTTTAATGATAGTTTTATTGAAGGCTTCTGCTAACCCATTAGCCGCTAGATTGTAGACAGTAGAGGCTACATTCTGGATTTGGTTCCTATCACAGAACCGATAGAATACATGGCTTGCAAATTGTGGACCATTATCATGGATGATCCTGCGAGGTAGGCCGAAGCGATAGATAACGTGATGTTTGATGAAACTGATCACGTTCGACGTCTTCACTTCCGTGAGCGGTATAGCTTCCGCCCATTTGGATAATCGGTTATAGCTAGGATGAACCGATGTCCTCTGGAAGATTGTGGGCTGATTGGGCCTATGACATCCATACCACAGGCTTCAAAGGGCCAAGATGCTGTCGTCGAGTGTAGAAACTCCGAAGGTTAATGAATGAAGTCGGCGTGGAACTGACAAACCCTATACTTCTTTGCATATTCAATAACATCTGCTATCATCGTGGGCCAATAATAACCCATTCATCTGAGGCGATCTTGTAATTTGGAGCCTGGTTGATGTGCATTACAAACTCTATCGTGAGTCTCACGGAGTACATGTTTGGCTTCTGTGTCTGATAAACATTGTAACAGTAGCCCGTCGTAAGAGCGTCGGTACAACATCTTGGTAGTTGTGTCGTAGTAAAATCTGAGGGATCGCCTTTGGATAGACACTGCTTCTTTTGGGTCCTCAGGGAGGATTCCATAGATGGCATAGTCTATGAAAGGAAATCTCCAGTCTTTAACGTCGACGTTTGTTTTCGTTGTATAACTGTGATGAATATGCAACTTTTACACAGAATAGTTCTCGATCAGACACTGTGATCGACTGCTGAGTATTGGTAGGGATGGTCAAGGAAGCAGCGAGACCGGCTATAGCATCTGCTTCTATATTCTGTAGTCGAGGCACGTGCTCGATGAAGAATCCGGCGAAAGTAGACGCCAACTCGATTGTCGCTTTGTGATAGGGGATGAGATCTTCGTAACGAACTTCATAATCCCATCGGACCTTACTAACTATTAGCTTAGAATCGTTGTAAGCTTCTAGATAGTCAACTCCCAGTTGTTTTGCCAGTTGCAGGCCGATCAATAGGGCATTATATTCAGCCACGTTGTTGGTGCAGGGTTCCACGAAAGAATATGCACGATGTATAACCAGATGGTCGGGTGACACAAGTACGACGCCTACTCCGGCCATAATATTTCCTTTAGGTCCTGTTTTTGATGCACCGTCAAAGAACATTCGCCAAATGGGGATTTCTTCAGTTGCGGTGTTAGACTCCACTACTTTGTCGAAGATTTCGTCGTAGAGTTTGGAAGATTCTGGCACCGGATGAGCTGCTAGGAAATCAGCTAATGCTTTGCCTTCTACTGCTTTCTCAGGAACGAATAACATATCATATGGAGTCAACAACATTGCCCATGTAGCTAAATGGAAATTGAGAGAACCCGGTTTAGTCATAAGTATTCTAAGAGGGTTGACTTTAGATATGATGTGGATAGTCTGCCCAAACACATGGTGGCGTGTCTTCTGGATAGCAAATACCAGTACAAGGTATTCCTTTTCCATAGGTGTGTATATGTGCTCGGCACCGACCATTATGCGACTGAGGTAGTAGATTGCATGTTCATGGCCGCCTTCATTCATTTGAGCTAATAGGGCGCCAAGGGAATAGTCCATAGCGCGGACATATAGTAAGAAGGGCTTTCCCATTATTGGAGCTACCAATATTGGAGGGCTTGTGAGATACTTCTTGATATCGTTGAATATGCGTTGACATTGTTCAGTCCAGACGAAAGATATGCCTTTCTTCATGAGCTGAGTAAACGGTTGACACCTTCCAGAAAGGTTCAAAATGAATCGTCTGATGTAGGCTAGCCTTCCTTGAAGTTCGTGTAGCTCTTTGAGGTTTCTTGGGGGATGCATATCGAGGATAGCTTTCACTTTCTTCGGGTCAAGATGTATACCCTTTGAAGTGATGACGAAACTAAGGAACTTGTCGCTGGAGACTCCCACAAAAGACTTGGTTGGATTCATCTTGAGTTGGTGTGCACGCATTAGTTCAAACACCGTTCTCAAGTCTTGGAGGTGGTTTCCCTTGAGACGACTTTTAATTGCGATATCGTCTAAGTAGCATTCCATTGTTTTACACAAATGGTCGTAAAAAATTGTGTTCATAGCTCGCTGGTATGTTGCCCCTGCATTTTTTAATCCGAAGGGCATCACCGTATAGCAGTAAACCCCCAACGGTGTTCGAAAAGATATATGCTTCTCATCGTCGGAGAACATCTTGATCTGATTGTAGCCTGAGAACCAATCCATAAAGGACATCCGCTCGAAGTTGCAAGTATTGTCGATCATTATGTCGGTGATCAGTAGAGGAAACTCATCTTTCGGGCATGCAGAGTTCAAATCACGGTAATCGATACAGACTCAAACTTTATCGTTCTTTTTTATGACTGGAACAATATTAGCGACCCAGTCAGGGTGTTGTTCTTTGCGAATGAATCCACTGGCAATAAGCTTCTTGACTTCATTCTCGATGGCCTCCATGATATCTGGTCGGAATCGTCATTGCTGCTGCTTCACTAGCTTAGCTTTAGACGAAATATTTAGGCAGTACATAGCGACTTTAGGGTCCAAGCCTGGCATATCCTCATAGCTCCATGCAAAAACGTCAATGTATTCTCTTATAGGCTATATAAGAGATTGTCGTTCATCGCCAGATAGACTTTTGCTGATGAAGATTGGTTTAAGAGATGATTCATCTCCTAAATTAACTTGGACGACTTCATCTTCAGTAGGTGGTTCACGTTGTTCGAAACATAACTCCCACCTAGTATCTATCTTTTGAGCCTATTGTTCAAGCTCGATCGATTGGACATCGTCTGCAATTTGGTCAATTGACACCATGTTGACGGACAAAGTTACTTTGAACATGTCCCCAATGTTGGAGTCTTAATCCCAGAGGCAGGAATCAGAAGAATGAGAACAACGGTCTGCTTCGACATCTGATCTTCCAGGAGTTGTTGGAGGAGTGACATAACCCAAGCCAACACCATTTTGTTGATAATAGTTCTCGGGTTTGTCGAGAGGAGCAAAGTGACGTATTGGCAACCATCGTCCCCGACCGTAGTTTAGCCCTTGGTCGCTTTTTATGTCATATCCCATATTCTGGATGATATTCTTGGCCTGCCAACTATATCAAAAAAGTTTCATTTTTCCAGAGTTATAGTCAGCTTTGGTGTTGTGATTAGGCGAAGTAGAGTCCAGAACGAACTTTCTTTCACCAATTATTCGACCGAAGATGATTAGTTCTTCACCCTTCTTTCTAGCTGGAACGATGAAGTAGTGGATATCTTCTGGCCAGACTTTTTCTCACAGATGAGGCATCGTGACCGGCATGCAGAGGTGTGGTCCTATGCTGTTCTCTAGAGCGTATATCGTATCTACATACTAGTTTACAGATTGGTAGACATCGGAGTAATTCAAAGATAAACCTTTACTAAAAAAATACGTAAGTTCTTCTTCAGGGATAACATCATCCGCTGAAGGTACATTATTATGAGTATTGATATACTTATTGAGGGGATCATTATCTGGAAGAGGAGCCACAGTCTTGGCCAAATTTACCACATAGGATAACTCTTCAGGATTGGGAGGACGAACTTCAGTAGGTTCCACCTGAGGTATCTTACGGAGAGTGATGGTCATTGGTTTGTCCTTATCAGGATTCTTCTTTTTTATCCAGATTGTGAGAGGCTTTGGAGTAGTACGTCCTTTGACTCGGATAATCAGGGGACCATCACTGGAGGATGAACTCGCTTCAGCTTCGTTGTCGTCATCCTTGGAGGGCTGAGATTGGTAAAGTACCAAATCTCCATAGTAGGCTTCAATGCCTTTAAAATGATCGACATCGACAAACTCCGTCTTCACGACGCCATCGCTGTTGACGTACTTGAAGTACTGGTGAAGTGTAGAAGGAACGATCATATTCTTGTGTATCCATGGAGGTCCCAACAAGACGTTGTAGAATACATTGGCATCGATTACATAGCAAGAAACCTCCGTTCGAAGATCATCAATCTGGCACTTGAGACGGATCTTGCCCAGCGGGTAGCTTCTCCCAGCATTGAAAGCCATGATAGTTGTATTGGTTGCAGATAGCTTGTGCAGAAGGATTCCTAGAATTTTGAGCAAACTTCTAGGAATGATGCTGAGGGAGGAACCTGGATCGATGTGCATCCGATCTACCTTAATCGCCCCGATATACCCTGTATAGTACAGAGGTCTATCATGATGATTATTTTTTAGTAGCATGTCCTTCTGTGAAAGGTGATGTTGGGCACCACTTCTATAGTACTGTGGCAGTGGGGACATGAGACAGGGTCTTCAGCGGGGGCTTTGACTTCAGCGAGATAAGAGTCGGCATGTAATAATGCCTCACTTAAGGCCTTCCGCGTTTCTTTGGAGAGTCGTAATAGATCGAACAGAGACAACCTGGCAGGTGTATTGGCCAGCTGTGCCAGTATATGAAAGTTGTAAGGCCGATCTATGCCTTCGGGAGCTGGCACCTTCAGAGACTTATCAAATTGCGTCTCTTTCTGCTTGGCTTTGTCAGTAGTTGAAGGCTTAGACGGGTCGACTTCTGAACTTGTGGGGGCAGCAGGAGCTTGAGAAGGTACTGCTTTTTCTTGTGCAGGGTCATAAGTTCTTTGGTAAGCCTTTCCAGATCGTGTCTCGCTAGATAGAACTTCGTAAATGGAAGAAGACACCATATGATACGATTTGTATTTCTTGCCCCTCTTTACTTTAGAAGATGCCACCCCCTGCATTATTTCTTGTACGAGATCCGGATGGACCCATATGATCTCACCACGTTCAATCGTGAGTTGCACCAAGGTTGAGTTGCGAGCTGGTGGCAGGTTGACGACTTCCATTATTGCCTTAGGGATAGGAACTACGTCGTCTGGGACTTCTGTGGGAGGAAAGTCACCAAATTGAAGACACATCATGTTAGAAGATACGACCTTGTCTTCAGCTTCGAGGTTGATCACTTGGCTGTCGATAAGCTGTTGTATCTTCTTCTTCAGGACGATGCAATCCTTGGTAGAGTGATGCACGTACTGATGATAAAGACAGTACTTGGGATCGTTGAGTTGGTTCGCCTTCGCAGGACATCATGGTAGAGGCAGTGTCAGTTTATTACCTTTCGTCAATGTGTAAAAAATGGTAATAACATCATCTTCGTCAAAGGAAAAAGTCTCCTTAGGTTTGTCAGAGGCACCATGAGAATTGGAAGCTCCCTTAGAAGTGTCGACCTTCAAGACTTCTTTTCCTTTACCTCCACGGACAGGGATAGTTTGAGGGTGCTTGCCTTTGTCTTCATATTTGGGTGTTTTCAACCCCAGTAATTCCAGATTAGGGATGTCGTTTTCAGCAGCATCAACGGCCCCAATGAAAGCGGCCCATGTATCATACTTATGTATACCCAGACAAAACTTTACTGTAGGAAGGAAGTTATGTCGACAAGTATCCATAAGTTCTGAGTCTGGTATACCGAAGGGCATCTTCAATGCTAGCCGCCTGAAGCGTTCGATGAAAGCAATGACAGACTCAGTCCTTCTTTGCTTGGTCTCGATGAGGGTGGACATACTAACATGCATGCCACTCTCGTAAAACCTGTTGAGGAATAACCTCTCCAAGTCTTTAAAATAATTGATACAACCGTCAGGCAGACTACAGAACAATTCAAAAGCTACCCCCTGTAAGGTGCTAATAAACAGCTTTGACAAGAACGGATCGTCCCTGGGTAAGTGTAGAGTCTGCGTGTTAAAGTATGTCATGTGTTGGCGAGGAGAATTCATCCCGTCAAATAAATTTAACGTCAGCGGCTTGTAGTTAGGAGGGCAAGTAGCATTCTTCCATTCATGGGGATAAGGTTAAGATATCCCCATATTTTAAAGCTCGTCTTTATGTGAGATGGTATCGAGACGGGCAACAAGAGAATCAATTACATCATATTGATTGAGCAGGTATTGAGAAATGGCTGTTGTACGGTTATCAGGCATTGTTGGTGAAGGACCACCCTCAACATTTGCAAGATTTGGAGGATGCACAACGGAATGATACTCATTCTGTAGTGAAGGAGGGTTGTTGCTATGAGCCGGAGTAACGTGTGCCGAGACGTTTTGTTGAGGTGGAGCAACAGCCCCAGCAGCTTAGACCGCCATGATACTGGTAAGCATACCAGTGATCTTAGCAAATGCTGTTTCAAGACCCTCCAGCCGTTTGTTGGTCTGATTACTGGCTTCTTTAGGTCTTTCTCCATCCGTCATGTATATAGATAACATGCGAGGACGAACAGAGAAAACTGTACAACTGGTAATGATACTGTCTGTCTCTGAGTTGAAAAGTCTCTTATCTTCAGGTAGAGGAGGTAGATAGTTGCCGTCAGACTCAGAGAGATCATCGTCATCTGGAAGGCTACCCCTGGTGTAAAGGTCATCTGCTTTAGACTCTGAGGGAATACTACCCCCAGCTTGGGAGTCCTCGTCATCTATACGAAATCTTGCCTTCGACCAAGTACCCATATAGACTCCTTCAGATGTGACAGCCTGTTGGCTATTTGTTGGCAGACTTTTTTTTCTTCTGTTCGCGGAACTGAGAGAGAAAGTTGGGTTCGTGGTCCACCGTCTTTGATTGGGGCTTCCGTAAAGGGGACCCCATGAAGCCATGTTGGATAAAACATACAGCGGCTTTTTATCGTCAGAGCAATACAGTCGTTGAAACACGGACTGCCTCTGAGGCACTCTTGTTGCTTTGGAGCAGCAACAGTTGATGAGAATACTAGTGCACGGATGTGCGCCATGAATTGCTATATCCTTTCTTGCTTTACACTTATGATTTATCATGTCGATTAAGTCAGCGGAAGAAAGTTTTGCCTTAAAACCTATGTCACATGCATCGCCGAGCTTTACATATGGGTTTGTAAGGAGAGTTGGTACATCTGGACTTAGTTCACGTGTAGGGGCAACCCCCACACCTAAGTCCTGTGATGACCTTGAAGACAGCCCCGTGCTATACGTGTTGGGGCCTGTCTTTTTGCTGTGGGCGCATAGGCCATGGAATCTGCCTTTGGAAGCATGCTTCTTGGCAGCATGTCTAAGCTTGCTCGATGTGGGCACATAGTATGGGTCAGTTGAGCTTGGGCGCATAGCCTTGGGCGCATGACCCTGGATGCATAATCTGTCGAAGACAGAAGTCTTCTGGCCAGAGTTATGCGCCCATACACCCCCTTGGGTGCATAGCTTTGATTCATGCTTGGTGGAGCAGCGTTGTTTTCTTTCAGCTTCGCCTCCTTCATTTGTGAGCCTCGCTGAGTTTGCCCAGAGTGTCGAACACTTCGATTCTTGGCATCGTAGTGTTTTTTTTGCCAAGTCTCGAGCGTTGACTCTGTTGTTGGTTGTATAAGAGAGAAGTCGCTGGGCTAGTAGAGCCCGGAACGGTGTGAGCCTTCTTCATTTATAGAGCTTCTATGGTGGAGCCATGCGCCCACAGAGGAGCTCTATGCGCATATGTGATAGAGTCCTTCAGTTGCATATCTGCTACGACACTGGCAGGATATGCACTACGAGCCTTCGGAAGCCAAGTCTTGCGAGACTTATTTGGCTTCATTGATTTTGAGAGAGTAGAGCCGTCCCTCGAGAGCATCTTTTCGAACGCCTGCTGATCGAACTTTACGATCAACATCTTCTGAGTGCTCCCCACTTTGTCGGTATCGGATTATGTTACCACCTTCTCGTCAGAGAAAAAGGTAGTCCCCAGCAGAGTCGTCATTTTTGTGGACACACACAAAAAAGAAGAAGAAATATTATCTTTTCTTATTGGCGCAAGGCACCATAAATCGAGTACGCCTGAGAGATCCTGCGCTGAGGATCCCCGAGTACAAAAAGAATTATGGGAAATGGGACGATGGAGATCGAGCGACAGTTGCTCCTTTACTTCGTTGACACTCCGATTACAAAAGTGGGAGTAAACCTAAGAAAATTGCTAACTCTCGGCTCACTGGCAAGAAGTGCAGCAATTTGGCTCTTGAAATGCTCTCCGTTTTGTGTTTTGAAGAGGTATGAGATCCCTTTTTATAGTCGTTCTTGTGCTGGAATGATGTTATGCGCCTACATGAGGAAACACACTGGTTTTCATGTGGGCGCATAGTCATGCTTTGGGTGCATAGGACGTAGGCGCATGCAGAATACGTGATCATGGGTTGATCGTGGTGTTGACGTAGCCATATGCTTCAGTGCACGACTACTTGTGGAGACTGACATGGCCATATGCTTCGGTGCACGATTGATCATGGGTTTGACTGAGTCAGAGGCTGTTCTGGCTTGGGCACATAGCCTGAAACAGGGCTATACGCCCCCTTCTAGAGGAGCCTAGAGTGGGTGCATGGGTACATAGCTCACTCTGGTAACTTGGACGCATATGACCTCACTGGTGACTTGGGCGCATATGACTTCACTGGTGACTTGGACGCATATGACTTCACTAGTGACTTGGGCGCATATGGCTTCACTAGTGACTTTGGCGCATATGTCTTCCCTGGTTTGGGCGCATGGTTGTCAAATCTGCTGAAATTTTCATGCTTCTACAATTGTATTGTTCAAATTACTCCATTTATAATCTCAGTCCTTGTACCCAACCTGTTATGCCCTATTGAGCATCAAGGTTCAACCTCTTTATTAGCAGACCAATACCCTTCATTGCAATCTATTGTTGGCCATACCATTGTTCTGTAAATCCATGTAACCTTCTATATTGGGGTTCCTTCCTGTCCCTTTTAGCAGGAAGTTTTGAGGATGACACAGATTTTGGGAAATTCGAATTACATTTAGTTTGAGAATAAACTCATGTTTCAGTCTTCTTAATTATGTGTATCACTCCACTTGATATCTCCTGCATTCAAAAGACCTCCCATATATATATATATATACTATCCACTTTAGATGTTAGTGCAGTCTTCACATTTCCTGGAGTCCAGTTTAGACATCTTGAGTGTTCAATCTTGAACATCTCTAACCCAGTCCTCATTGTCTATGTTTTAGTCTCCGTATAAACCAATTGTTCTGTCCTTAACTCAGGAAATGTCCAGACCCCTTTGCAATGCATGTCCCTCTTTCCTTGCATATTCATTACCTACTTCTATTCTGCCAGTAACTTAAAGTTCAAACTTGAACTTTCAAGTTCAGATTTGAACTTCCAAGTTCAGGCTTTAACCTCATTGTGCATACACTTTATTCTTTGTTCTTTTCCCCTTCACCATTTAAAGTATGTCCAGGTCTAGGGGTGAGTATTCAGTTTATTCGGTTCCAACCGAACCAAATAACCGAAAACCGAATTGGACCGAAACCGAATAAGCAAAACCGAAACCGAACCGAATTGGTCAATAACCGAACCGAACCGAACCGAACCGAATTAAATCGGTTCAATTTTTGGTTTATTCGGTTTTTGGGTTTTTTTTGTTTTTTTGTTAATATATATAATAACTAAATATACCTAGATATATTTATTATATACCTATAGTATATACCTATATATATTTAGTATATACCTATAATTAATACCTATATATATATATATATATATATATATATATATATACTTATTCGGTTTTCGGTTTTGGACCGAAACCGAAACCCAAAACCGAAACCGAATAAGAAAATTTAGTATTTTCAAAACCGAAACCGAACCGATTTTTTTAAATCGAATCGAATCTCTTATTCGGTTCGGTTCAGTTTGGTTTTTGGTTCAAAACCGAATAATGCTCACCCCTATCCAGGTCTGGGATGGGCTTGTGCCCTGTCTACTTCGATTGCAGCCCAGTTTGTTGACCTGCTACTTATTGTTTTGCCCTTGAGTTGATGTTCAGTAATTGCATTAGATCACTGCTCACATTAGAGCATATGTCATGCATCATTAGATGTCCAAGCCCATCAAGATATTATCTTGCCCAAGTTGTAGTTGTTCTGATCTATCCAGTATAGGCTACTGCCTTTTGTTAATGTTCAGACTTAGAGTTTCAGTCTTGAATATCCTATTATGTCCAGATACCCCCTATAGTTCAGTACATATGCTATATGTATGGTGATTGTTAGTAGGATTTGAGTGTATGGCTAATATACACTAGATGATATTGTAGGTTAAGTATATGTAAATTTATGAGTTTTAGTTAGATACCTATAGGGATGTATATGTTATATGAGGATGAAGGTTTGGGTAGAAATTGATAGTGGTGGTTGTTAGTAAGTTTATATAGTATCTTACTATATATACACTATAGGGATATTTAGAGAGGTGGTATATATATGTATATATATGAATCTTAGTTAGGCATGCAATGTATGTGTATATATTATAGGATTATGAGATTATGGATTTTGATGTAGAGTTGGGATATATATATATATATATATATATATATATATATATATATATATGTATATATATATATATATATATATGTATATATATATATATATATATATATATATATATATATATATATATATATATATATATATATATATATATACATATCCCTATAGTGTAATATATATATATATATATATATATATATATATATATATATATATATATATATACATATATATATATGTAATATATATATATATATATATATATATATATATATATATATATATATATATATATATATATATATATATATATATATATACATAAAAAAAATATATATATATATATATATATATATATATATATTAAAAAAATAATATATATATATAATAAAATGTGTGTGTGTGTGTGTGCGTGCATGCGTATGTGCGTGCGTGTGTGTGCGCGCGTGTGTGTGTGTGTGTGCCTTGTTAGGAGTTGAGTAGAGTACTCTATAGTACACTATAGGATAGGTGGGGTTATAGACTCCATGGTTAGAATTAGTTTTAATACCACCTTTAGCCTAAAGTGGCAAACCCTAGATTAGGCAAATTGACCAATGCTTGACCAATTGAGACCAAGTTAACCAAATTTTGACCAAGTAGCTAGAGTTTGACTAGTGTTGAATACTCTAGAACACTAAATAACCATGTATATCTCAAATATAGGTTTGTGTGACACCACCTTGGACATCGATTCACATTCACTGCTCTGGACGACAAACGAGTACATTCTCTGATAGTTTTCATTTACTTGATGATTATTATGATTCAGCTTCTAATACAGTTCTATTTGATTCTCTGTCATAACATGGATTGATTATTTTGGATCTATTGCATGCGACACACATACTTTACTCGTCTGGCCTCTATTTCTAGAATCAATCATTGGAATCACCCCACTGGAATCACCTACGGGCATCACATTATTCTGGATGGACTTGTTTTTGATTTACGTGTCGTGTTATGGATTCACTTGTACTTGTTGGACAGAAAAATACTCGAGTAGACATGTAAACATTTCCAATCATGCTGGAACCACTCCTACTGGTCTAATCTGGAAAGATAGCCGTCGTACGCTTGCCAAGCGTACGATGTGTCGTATTTACCCCCTAGCTGTTTACATGTTGAGAATAGTATTTCAAAACACATTGGTTAATATCTTGTACTGGAATCACACTTGACTCATATTGTACTGTCTGGACTCACATCACATTGTTCTAGTTTAGTTATTTCTATTTACAGCCTTCATTGCCATGCTCTTCTGTTTCACTGTATTTACTTTTCTTGTTCTAAAATGTTGTTCTATTTTATTGTCTGTCTCAAACTTTCCATGATTCATCAAGTATTACTGTCTATGACTGCTTTATAGTCTTTGTCATTTATTTAGAATTGCTAGAGAAGATGTGCTCGTTCCATCTTGACTGGATATATTTTTCAGATGATTGCTCATAGGATATGTTTCCTACCTACTACGGATCCGAGGAAGGGATAGCTACCTTGGGTCCAGACTCTCAGGAGTGACCGAGATGCCTAGTTTTAGTTGACTTGTTTTAGATTATCTGTTTTGAACTTGACTTGTAATAAGTGAAAATTTTGACATTGTATTTGAGATTTGATTTAAAAATTATTTAGTAGTTGTTGTTGATGTTTAGTCTTTATAGTTACTTAGACTTCTATGATATCTTATCGTGCTTTAGACGGTGATTGAGTATTATCATATCTTTATACTTGTCCTCTATTCGGAGTTGAGATCTATGACAGGTATATTATATATTTGTGTGAGTTGATAGTTAGCGACCTAAAACAACGTTCTACCGCTGATTCTGCGACGTAGGCTGGGCGCTGTTACGCACTTGTACCCCTATACCGGGTGTGGGTCGTGACAGACTGACTTGAGGATTAGAGCTGTAGGCTCCCACGTGTACTTGAGTGTTATTATAGTAGAGATTTCGACAGTGTACCTGACCTGATATTCATGCCATGATGTAGGTAGATGACTTTATGTGACTGTATGATTTGTCCTT
This sequence comes from Iris pallida, assembly GCA_029216955.1. NCBI lineage: Eukaryota > Viridiplantae > Streptophyta > Magnoliopsida > Asparagales > Iridaceae > Iris > Iris pallida. Next base: position 10,165,060 of record JANAVB010038613.1, read on the forward strand.
GTTCCTGACATGACTACGTGTATTCATACTATGATTCCAGCTTACCTTTTGAGGTACTGGCCCTGTTATTACACTTAGGTGCTTCTTGTTTACTAGCGCACTGAGGTGCTATTATCCTGATTATATTGTACTACAGTGCAATCCTGTTATTCTAGCTATATGATATGAATACCTGCACGGGTACTTTGGTAGTTGGCCTGTAGTCTTAGCGTGGTCAGGATTGATTGATTGCTTGTTGCATTACACTAAGAATGAATCACAATTGGGACTCTAGGTGCCGAGGTTGATTCTTACTTAGCATTTTCGTACTGAGGTACGACATCTAGGAGGATGATCATGTGACTACGGCATGTGATTCCAGATAACTGTAGAGATAATCTAGGTAACTTATACTGGTAGAAGCATTGGAGGGAACAAATTCTCGAGGTCGTGCAGTACTAGCCACTTCCCAGACCTTAGTCATGGAGTGCAGGCTGGCCGCTACGGATATTATTACCGTTCGCATTAGAGGATGGCAGTATCTGGCTACTTTATGTACTATGTACTATATGCTTGTCTTGCTCGTACGGTGGCCTTATGAGGGACCGATGCATATCTTATCTTGTTATATTTGGCTCCGCAAGCCTGCTAGATCGGTACGATCTGAGGATTCCTATGTTCTGCATTATTGGGGTAACCCAACCTCCACATAGAAAGCCATAGGCATTTGAGTGGCCGTTTATTTTCCTAAATTGTTTGGCTTGTTGCTTACAAGGCTGACTGATATCGACTTCCAGTTGGCGATGCAGGTATTATTGGATGTTAGGGTGACTGTGATAATTGTTGGTCATTTAGCTGCGTTAATTGTGGATTGTTATCGTGCGTTGGTACCACACGATTCTTACCCTCATTTACTGTTTATATTTGTTATTCATGTCGGTTTATCCAGCTGGCTTTTCTTTGCCCGTCCTTGAGCCTTCCTTTTTGGTACTTGCTGCGGTTGGCCTGACCAACCCTGGATTGTTTTCAGATTGTCTGTGACTGACCCTGTGGATCTTTCAGACTTGACTTGGAGGACGTGCTTCAGTTCCAGACCATGTGGGAACTGTGTGAAAAGGTATTATAGTCAACATTATTTTTACTGTAGACTTCATGATTATCATATGAGTATTTCTTGCTTTCCATATGGTTCTCTCTCTTGCTGATTATTTTATTGTTACTACATGTGGATGTGAGATTAGATTTAGGCCATAGATTGATTGCATGCTAGGATACCCAACAAGATTGACAGCTGTAATCGTCGTATGACGTATTCGTACCTTATACGGTGTAGCTAGCCTACGTCTGTCCCTGTATTTCGGTACTGGGGCATGAAAACTCTGTCCTACACATATAACCTACCACTGATGTGGTATCAGTGTACTCTCGAATCGATACCTGAGCTATCCCCAAACCTCTGATACACTAGATCCAATGTCTGATACACTCCCTGAGCCTAATCCTCTCTAATCCACTCCCTGCTGCTGCCAAAAAAGGGGCAGCCTACTGCCTGCCTATGCAAGGCCAGGCCCGCATACCCAATAGCCTTGTTGTCACGACTCGCACCCACTGTGAGGGTACGAGTACGTAACAGCGCCCAGCCTGCGCCGCAGTGTCGGCGGTAGAACGCTGTTCTAGGTCACTATATAATCAACAACTCATGCAATTATATAATGTACTTGTCAAAATCTCAACTCCTAACAGAGGACAAGTATAGATATAATAGAATCCCAATCACACTCTAAGCACGATATGATAACACAGAAGTTTATAACTAAGACTAAATACAACAATAAAATCAACTACTAAACAATAATAGTCTCAAAACAAAACATATCTCAACTTATTTACAATTCAAGTTCTAAAATATGAAACTAAACCAAGTCAACTAGCTAGTCTCCCGATCACTCTGAGTGTCGAGGCCAAAGGTAGCTAAACTATCTCCTGGTCCATAGTAAGTAGGGCAAGTGTCCTCAGGACAATCATCTGAAAATTTTCAACAGGTCCAGTCAGGACAGGAACGAGCACATCTCATCTAGAAAACCCAAGTAAATGGCAGAGAACTATAAAGCAGTTATAGACAGTTGTATTGATGAACATGGCAGTTTATATTCAGGTGATGGTATAGAGAGACAGATAAAGTACAAGGAAAGTAAGGTAACTAAAACAAGAGAAGAATCATGACAATAAAGACTGTAAATAGAAACTAGCTGAACTAGAGTAACATGATATAAGTCCAGACAGTAAATATAAACAAGTGTAAAACCAAAGTAAGTCCAGACAACATGAATCTGATACCAGGTGATTCCAGTACAAGATGAGTCCAGTATAAGATGATTCCAGTCAGTGATCAAGATTCCAGGATGAGTCCAGACTATATTCTAACAGTGTGTTTTAAAATACTGAGATCGACATGTAAACGGTTATAGGTAATCCGGCACATCATACACTCGACCGGGTGTGAGATGGCTATCATTCCAGTTTGATTCCAGTATGTAGGATGATTCCAGAATTGGGGTATGTCTACATGTCTTACTCAAGTATTTCCTCTCCCAGCAATTACAAGTGAATCCAGAATACGACATAAGAATCGAGATGAGTCCAGCCAAACATGATGATACCAGCAATAATTCCAGAATGATTCCAGTAATAGAGGCCAGACAATATGGTATGTGTGTTGCATACATGAATCCAAAAATATCCATACGTGTTGTAACAGAGAATCACATACAACTAACTAGAACTGAAGTACAGTAATTGACAAATAAATGAGAGAACTATCAGATAATGTACTCGCCTGATACCCTGTACAACTGATGAAAATAGATATCTGCACCGGAGTCATAATGTCCTAAATAGAGCAGTACAGGTTATAATGTGTTTTAAAAATAAGATAAATGAAGTTTGCGATACAATCTACATGATTCTAGGTCAATGTAGGTCAAAGTCAACTATCAGTCAACTCTAGGTACTTGGTCAACATCTAGTCAACATTTGGTCAACTAAGTCTAACTTGGACTATGGTCAAACTAGGTCAATGGTCTATTTAGGGTTAGCTATAGGTTAACTTAGCCAATGGTTAACTATCTAATCAAACTTTACCTATACCATATCACACATCTAAGGTATATTACATAAATACCTATATAGAGCATTACACATAACATAGATATAATGTATTACACTACCACCTCTACTCTAACTCATGTCCTATAGACTATGAATACAATACATATCATAACTCAATATCCTTTACTCAGACCATATACCCACATGTATACCCAATATCAACATTAACCATCACTACCTCATCCTCATATAATGTATGCATTTGCCACACATTACATGATCAACATATATATATACAAATGCATCTACTAGTAGATAACTGAACCAAAGAGAGAGGACAATAGGGAAGATCCTAACATTGAACCAAGGACATGGGACTCAAGTCCAATACCTACTCCCTATAATTTCTGCTACTGCTACCCTCTTCTCCCTTTCCTTACTAGCTCAATCAAGTTTAACCCAATCAAGACAACCTATAACAGAACATGTAGAGAAGAATAGGGATATATACTAACCCATATCTGGATACTACAGAACTGGACAAGGATAGAACAATGTGGACTGAAACCACATATCCAAGTGGACTGATTTCACTTGCAAGAGGGCTAAAATGTTATTTACATATAGGACTGAAAGCATAATAAAACAGAACATGCAACAAGGGCTGTTATGAGTGAAAGATGGACTAAATATAAAATGGAATGGTATGGACTGTTTGACAATGTGGACAGCTACAAAAGGAAGGGACTGATAACATGAAAATTCTGGACTTTTATTGAAGTATAGGGACTAATGTAGATAAATGGACTGATTTGTGAACATTTGGGGCTGCATGTATGTGAAATGGGGGACTGATTTGGATGTGAGTGGATGGATGATGTGGGAATGTATGAAAATGATATGGTGAATGATTGGATGTAATATGATTGAGATAAATAGGTAATGCTATTTCCTTCTGTCAAACTCTAATACTAAGAATAACACACTCCCTAGACACTCTCAAACCCCACTCATATACATCCCAAGTCTGCTATATTTATATATAATAGCTACAAAGCCTACATATAAGTATATATTTTATGAATCCCACACTTATCCTCACACACACTCATCTAAACACCCTAGTTACTGTCACATGCACCCTTCACTCCTATCTCTCAAAACTGACATATAAACTACACTCTACTAATTTCTAATGCACCTGACACCTACATGACACCAGCACTCACTCATATCCTAAGACACTCAAAACACACACACACACTATCCTGACTAATCTCAGGAACATACATGCATACATAGGTTTCAGGTTCAGATTTTATGTGCGTGTGTGTATAGGCTATATGTGTTCTCATGTATCAATGTACAGGGTGTAGTGTGTGTGTAGATAGGGTACATGTGTGTGAAAAAAGTCAAACTCAGAATTATGTGAGTGTGCTAGTGTGTACATATGTGTGTAAACATGTGTGTGTGCCATATAGGGGAAGACAATGCATAGAGAGTGTCAATCTCAAGTTTTATGGTGTGTGTCATGGCTATATGTGTTCTCAGTTATGTGACAGTGCATAGAGAGTGTCAATCATAAGTCATTGATCAAAATGGTTTTTAAATAATTAAAAATCACCAAAAATCATATTACGATTTAAATATCATAATTAAATAATTAAAATCACAAAATTTCAAAATTACCCTCATTTGGAAAAAGGGTGTCATACTTGCCTTGTGTACTGTTATGTGCCCAGGTGGTGCACTGATCTGTGCACTGCCTCACTGGGAATTTTCCTCGACTGATGTGAGGCAACAAGCCCACTTCACTGCTGAACAGAGCAGTCTCTCCCCAACTGTTACCTGCCTACACTCCACACATATTCCTATCTAAGATACTCACAAACTCACTCTAACTCTCATACATATACATACTTGGATACCCTCAACTTGCTGCTAAGCTAAGTACCCAGGACTGATACTCGAATACACCTAGATAGGAACACAAGCTCGCTCCATCACACCTGAACACTGTTTCTAACATTCTCTGTCTACTGCCACACTTGGTAGTACACTACCTAGGACACTTGACACTCTAATACTCTACTTACCAACACTCGACATCGACATATGAAACAACCACTGCTACTCTCTCAACTCACTGACACTGCATAGATGACTCTCCTTTGACACAAATTCACAAACACCCTAACCTTTGATACGCATGTACAGGTTGGTAGGCCTGTACAAGAGCTCGACTCTTATTATACTAACATATATATAAGCACCTACATAGCAGTTTGCTCTGCTACCATGCCACTGCCTACTGCTACCAAGCTCACTAATACGCAAGTGAGTATCATGCCACTCTACCTTAACCACCTATCCTTCTTGCCCCTGTCCAACACAGGAGTACTACCTATTCACTTCACACTGAAAACATGTAACCGTATCCAAATTTTCCTTTATTGCATCCTGCACTCCACACTCGAGCCCCTATTCATGCACCTAAAACTCTCTCCGCTAACCTGCATCTGGCCTTACAGGCCTGCCCAGTAGTGCACCTATAGGCACATAGGGTATCCCCCTCCTATTCATCTACTCACTCATACTAACTTCAAGTGTGTACCTACCATACTGCAGGCCAAAGCCCTGCCTGGCCAATTGGTCTACTGCCAAAGGCCCTCCCTGGCCGAGAACCCCCACTGAAATGGCCAATTTTGGCCCCCAAATACCTGCCTACCTAATCCCTTGTACATACCCTGTCACACAGGGTTCACTTACATGTACACTGATCTGTAGAGGGTTTTAATCCCTTTTTACTCTTATCTACTGTCAGTACACTTGACACATGAATTCTTTCCTTCCTATCTTTCTATAATTGATTCCCTATTTCACTCACATGACTCTCACAGGTATGATTCACCCAATTCATTCACCAATACTTGTATCAATCTCAATATTACATATACAATATATATATATATATATATATATATATATATATATATATATATATATATATATATATATATATATATATATATATATATATATAACCCATATCCCCCCCCACACATATATATAAAACACTCTTCTTCCTCCGTGCTACTGTCACTCAAAATGAAGCTCACATCTGTCAGACTACTATCATGTGGACAGTCCACACACACACTGATTATATATATATATACTCATACATAGATATATATATATACATATCTATATAGAGACATACACTTATGAATTTGACACACATACAAGCCTCTGTTAGCCAGAGCCAACACAGGCCCCCCCTCTTCACAGTCACATAGGTCACTTTCTAATTCACTCACCTTTACTTAATCTAATACACTAACTGTCATAGGTAGACTCTTAGGGGCACACCCAAGACACTCCAAACAGGGGACACAATAACAGTTCACACACACACACACACACACACACATATATATATTTGGAGAATAGAAACTTTATTGATGTATCAGGCGCAAAATGCCGAAGCCTATACAAGTATACGCGACAAGCGCGTAACAGAACTATCGAAAGAACCAAAAGGCTATCTGGTCCGAGCAGCTATATCAGTGCCGATCAAAAGTGAGCCAAAGAGTGTGTGCAGCGCCTGCTGATCTTGTAGATTTGTCGAAGGACCTCCCTGTTTAGCTGCAAGGGGTTGAATTGGCGTCTTTCGTACCTGTATTTGTTCCGGTTCTTCCAGAGGACCCAAATTCCGGCAGCAGCGACGATCTGATGCCCGTGCGATCTACCCCTGCTGGCGAGAAGATCGTTGAAGCCCCCGGCCCGGTGAACCTGGTCGCAACGGAGGGAGAGGCTGGACCATAATTGCGAGGCGAGGCTTCCGGTGAGCAGGATGTGTTCGGCTGTTTCAACGTGGTGCTCAGTGCAGCAATGGCATCTAGAGGCAAGTCTGAATCCGATGGATGTGAGGGAATCGTAAGTTGGAAGCTTCCGGCGGTGAGCTCTCCAGATGAGAAATAATTTCTAAGTGTGTATATATATAGATACACATTCAACCTATATGCCTATGTACAATACATATATACGTATATCCATTGACATATACATACATATATCCATTGAGTGTATATATATATATATATATATATATATATATATATATATATATAGAGAGAGAGAGAGAGAGAGAGAGAGAGACACACACACACACACACACACACACACACACATAGAAATCTAAATATACCTATCCTATGGGCAAACCAAGCTATACATAGTGCAAAAACTTAAAAACAAAACTATATGGCCAATTTGTCATTTTGACAAGCACTTTGTGTGCCATCCTCGGATTTCTCCAAAAATGACACTAAAACTCTAAACAACTTCTACCAAAATGATGGTTAGAGCCTTGCTCTTCTCCCTATGGGCACCCCTAGTCAATGTGTGTGTTCCTACTAGTGTCATGCATGAAATAGAGTCTTAAACTAAGAGAAATGTTATGTGTTTTACCTATTAGGAGATGGATTCCCAATGTATAGCACCAAGGGGAAGGAAGTAGATGGACACCTCCCTTTAGCAAGCTCCACACCAAGCTTCCTTCCTCAAGTGTTCCCTTAGCAATGTCAAGCTTCTAGCCTCCTTGGAATGAATGGGTGAGATTGGAATGGTGTGGTAGGATTTTCCTTCTAGTTTGGAATGAAATGAATGAACTAAGGGCTATTCATGAAGGGGTTTATATAGAGTTTAATTAGGGTTAGGGTTTGGTTGTAGGGGTGGCTAAGATGACTTAAATGCCCCTCCCTTTTGTGATGAATAGAATCTTTAATATTCTCTCCATAACTAAGGCATTAACTAACTAACTAACTTGTCTAATCATGGCTATCCTAATTAATTGAGCCTATGGGTCAAGTCAATACCTGATCACATGATTTAGTTAAATAAAATATGCTGGAGAATAGGCTAGTCTACTAATAAATACAATCATCATATTTAATAAATAAAAAATATATTCACAATTTAGTTAATTGTAAAATGACAAAAATATCTATGTTCTAGAAATGTGGTAGTGACAAAACCCATGTGCCATACTAGAATAGAAATCGATTTCTAAGGCACCTAATCACACGTATACAAGGTAGTTGTTAAGGACTAAAACTTGTAGCAAAAAAATATTTTCAAAATGTAATCTCATGTATAAGTGTTTTGGTTGTTTAACTTTCTTTTGGAATGCACATTGGAGTGTTAATAATTGCATGCCTTAAATAAGATATTTCTCCCTCTCCCCTTATCTACGGAATCATAGTTTCATTTGTTCACATCCTTATTTTTATGTTTTATGAGTGTTCTTTGATCTGAAACTTGCATGTCGTTTAACGATCTAGTATTAGTTCACTACTTATGTAAGTGAATCTAGAGGAGGCTCTCCAGCGTATATCATGAAGGAGAAGAGTGCAACAGAAATACAAAGCTGGAGCCAAAGACTTACTATTGTAATATCTCTGTAGTAAATATAATTTATATATGTTTATGTAATTTATTTTGGGGTAGTTGTACTTAGGTGTTAAACTATAATCAGACTTCTACTATAGAATTTTTTTATGGGTCATAATATGTGTTGAAGATTAATTCATATTTGTCTTCTAATATCCCCATATAAGTACCTCAAGTCTTATATGTTTTTAAGCAGGTTCTTAATTCTTTTGAATTGATTAAATCAAAACTTCGATTCACTATGGTTATTCAAAACTGTTTTGAAACAGAGATATAATTTTTTTTGACCATTTATCCTTGTCTAAGATGTTTGTATATTTTTAGTTATGTCTCCTAATTCTTATGAATTAATTAAATATCGCTCAGGGCGATGATGAGCCTGGCCTGTGCGATACGGGACATCCACAATATCGTAGGACTGACGAAAAATGGTCCCGATCTGAGCTGACATGGGTCAGAATGGGACGCTCGTGCATAAAAACTCAACGGATAGGGCACCGTATGGACGGTCGAGGACCGGCACCATTCTACCACGGGTATAAACGACGGTCGATCACGCAGCCCATCGTGCGGTGCCATAAGGGCGTCGAGATGACGTCTTAAGGACATCGTACGCATAGAACGGGTGGCTGGACGACATCGACTGTCGTAAGCGTCGCGAAGACGTGGGCGAAACGAGGCGTTGAATTGCGGGCGTCGAAAGACGTTGGCCGACTTGTGGAGCTCTAGAGCGCACGGAGTGCATGGGCATGCGTGTAGGACGATGATGAAAAAGCCAGTGCGGACAAGATCCACATGAAGAGTCCGAAATGACATGACGACCGGCTAAAAATCGTGTGCGGAAAGATACACGATTTAACTGAGCCCGCACGTGCTGAAAAAAGAAAAAAAGGATTAAATATCACTCAAATATCTAATTAGTGGAAATTTGGTGAAGTGTAAGCAATTCACACAAAATTGCAAGACCTAAGTATATGAGTTTGATGAGACTCGTATGAAAAAAAACTCCAAAAATGAAAGGGTGAATTGCAACTTGATAATCTCAACTATTTCAGTTTTTCAACTTGATGTCCTAAACTTTTTTTATTCAACAACTTGATACTATCAACTATTGAATATTTTTAACTTGATATCAAAAACGAAAAAGGACTGGCTGCCAGCCACTTCGGCTGCCCGCTTCCCCGGGCTGCACCACCCCTCCACCCTCTCTTCGTGCGCGCGAAGCAGCGATGACAACATTGGCAGCAACAACAACGGAGAGTGGGGTGTGTTGTCATTTTTTATACCTTAAAATTTACAGTCAAATTAAAAAAAAAGACTTACTTTCAACTTGACGCTCTCAACTATTTTAGTCTTTTAACTTGATACCTTAAATTTTTTTTTGTACAACTTGATACCATAATTTTTTTTTAACAAAGATATCCCTGTCCATCCCCCTCACTCTTTCCCAACCGGCTGCCCCACCACCTCTCCCTCCTGCCTTGCAACACCCCTACCACCCTCCCCCCCCCCCTGTCCCACCCCGTTGCCTCCTCCGCCCCCCTCGCCCCGCTACAACCCCCTCCCGCAGTCCCACCCACGCCCCCTCCCCCACCCACCCTGCTGCCCCCCTCACCCTTGTTGCTCCTTCTGCTGTTGCTGCTGTCGTTGCTATGCGCAGAGAAAGAGGAGGGGGAGGGGGGGGGGGGGGGGGGGTGAGGGGTAGCAACGGAGGCATGGGGTGGAGGGGATATTGGCTGAAAAATTGGTAGTTTCGTCTTTTTTGTTTTGGATATTAAGTTAAAAATAATTTAATAATTAATGATATTAAGTTATATAAAAAAATAAACGTATGGGGTCGAAAAACTAAAATGGTTGAGAATATCAAATTGAAAATAAGCCTTGGGGGGGGGGGGGGGGGGGGGGGGGGGGGGGGGGGGTGACGGGGTGGAAACAAAACAAGGAAATCCCGCTCCTCTCTTTTCCAATTTATGCGCTTCCCTTTCCTCCTCCAATCCACTGCCCTCCTCAAAACACTAACCCCTCTATCCAAAACCCTAACCCTCCGCTGCTCTTTTTCCGCCATGGCCTCCGCCGAGGAATCCCTCCGCCGAGCCCTCGCAGAGAAGCAGTCCGCCGTAGACGCCCAGGCCGCGGCTGTCCGGTCCCTCAAGTCCGCCTCCGGCGCCTCCCCTTCCGACGTCGAGTCCGCCGTGGAGGCCCTCAAGAGGCTCAAGATCGAGGCCGGCGCCGCCGCCAGGAAGCTGCAGGCAGCCGTCGCCTCGGCCGGCGGCGGCGGCGAGAGCTCGGCCAGCCGGGAGGCGTTCAGGGTGAGCTGCGTGAACACTCTGGAGAGGAGGCTGTTCTACATCCCTTCGTTCAAGATCTATCGGGGAGTGGCGGGGCTGTACGATTACGGCCCGCCGGGTTGCGCCGTCAAGGCGAACGTGCTCGCCTACTGGCGTCAGGTATTGCCATTCGATCGGAACTTGTTTTAAAAAGTTCATATTTTCTAATTATTTCGACAAAATGTTCACGTACAGTGGTGAAATTACTGCATTAGAGTATAATCATGGGCCATTTCTAACATCAAATTATGTGCAAACACTGTAGTCTGTAGTCCAGGAAGCACAGACTCAGAACATTAGTGCTGGGTACGGGTCACATGTGTCGGACACACCAAAATAGACTAGGACACTCTAAAGTCAATGCTTTGCCCGTGCAACATAGACTAATTGATCGTTTATTGAAACACTAATTTGAGATCGAAAATTGAAATAATTTTGCAATGTTTTGAAAGTTCATTTTCTATATATATATTTTTGCTGAATGATGACAGGAAATGATGAAATTACTGCTTCATAGTCTAATCTTAGGTCGTTACCATTATCAAATTTTGTTGGAAGACTGTATTTTGGAGGGCTTATATGAAAATTTCCAATATCGAAGTTTTTTAGACTAATTTTAGGATGGATACATGAAACTTACATGATAAGTTTGTTTAGTATATTTGTTGATATGTCATATAACAATGATCGGGGTAGATATGGGTGCCACTGATATGTTTTGTTGTTGTTATTGTAACTGGCCTTGAACTAATAGCAGTGAGCTAGGGAGCATGGACTTTCTTAACTTATTGATATCAATGCTACACTGAATCAGACACACGTTATACACGACACAGATGCTCCAAAATAAACTAAGACAATTTCGTACCATGCCCACGTTGCCCTAACTTTATTTTTATCATTCTTGTCTGTGCAACATAGGGAGTAAAGTATTGAAAAAATTCATAAAGGAAGAACATGCTAGCTATCAAATTTGCAACATATATAGGTTATGGTATTCAGAAGCCCTTTCTTAACTGTCCTTAATTGACAGGTTTGGTTCAGTTCCTATTTGTGCAACTTACACATATTATAAGGGAGAGACGATTAAAACATGACATATATACAATGCAATGTAAGGTTTTGCCTCTCCTAGCTATTGGTGTTGTCGGTGGTGTTACTGTCAGTATGACACTCAAGGTGGTAGCATCACCATCTGTTGTGGTGGACTCGTCTCTACATTGTTGTCGATGCAAGAGGCACATTTGCCCTTGACCCGCCCCTCGAAATTGTAGCTAAAGATGTTCCTTCATAGATGAGCCTAACGCCTATCCGACGATGAAACTTGGTACTAATATCACCTCAAGCACTTAAGACCCTTTGACTAAATTTTGATAGTAATAAGATACTATATCTAATAAACCAAGCAGGGACCAAAGTTTTGGTCTTACAAAAAATAATGTTTAAATTAATAATAATCAAAACTTACTTAAAGAAGCTATAGAGCTACAACTTAAGGCCTAAACGGTCTGAAAGTGAGGTTTTAAAGAAGGGTATAATTTTTCTAAGTTTGTAATGGACATGACCCTTGACAAAGTTGAATGGAAGAAAAACATTCAATAGTTGTGCCTAAAAACTCTTCCTTTTCCGCATGAGTCTTGTTAAAACACATAAAAAGTCCAATCCCGTTGAGGTTTTAATATCTAGAAGACACTATCTAAGTGAGCCTTTTTGGATTGATGAGTTTGTTTCGGTCGGTTCTAGTGGTTATCCTAGTCTTCAGTGCTAGAATAGTCAGTAGGTTCTACATTGAGAGGTGCATCTTTGAATACGGTTTCAAGAGGTGTTAAAACCAAATGCACCTCCTGCATTGAGGGCGATATGTAGATGGATCCTTCGCATCGTCCGGTGGTGGTACTGCCTCCAATGACTATATATGAGGTGACACTATTGGCACCTGTCAATGTGGAAGAGAACCCGACCTTGCCTTATATATGAAGTTCTTCTATGATTGATAACTCGTTATAGTTCTTGTCATGTTTTAATTGGTTCCTTTACAATAAGTGTAAGTTACACACACATAAGAACCCAATTGAACTTATTAGTTAAGAATTTATGACTACCATAACTTATATATATTGCAAATTTGATTAAAAGTTTAATTTCTTCCAAATATCGAGGTCTCAGATCTCAGATCTCAATGTTTTGGAATGTTATATTAAGCGCTTTGCTTCCATTGCGTGCTCGGTCTATGAAAGATTATCGATTAATCGGTCACCCAAATAATTGGATTAAGCGGCTGATTACTCGAGCGATTAATCACAAATTAATCTGATTAATAGAACACTATTTTGGATAGAAGGGGAACTAAGGACCATGGTTACACGGAAAGTTAAACCTTTAGAAGGGATCGGGAACAAGGTACATAGAGGGTCCTTGTACACAGTACACTAGGGGTATACTTCTTTGGAACCAAATGTGTTTATTCGGATCATGGAACTTTTTAGGAAATAAATATGTAATATAATAGATATTGTATATTCAAGATTCAAAGTTGATTGAGTACATAATATATCGACATTTAAAAGTCAAATTTGGATCAAATTGGGCAATACATAGATTTGCATGTTTCAAAGGCGTTACATATTCTAGAAAATGTGCTAAACCTTAATTGATATGAATTCTTGACTATAGAATGCTTTATAATCTTATGATTGTGTAGAAAATTAAATAAGTTTATTTATTTTCTTGAGGGATAAGCTTCTAGCTTGCTATTTTGTCTTTAATCATTTTTGTAAACTCTATATATTGTAAAGTCTAAGCCATAATGAAATATCACTTATAGCAATGTAGTTATTGTTTTCTACATAGTATTAGAGCAGGGGTCGAGTCTTGACTCTTGATTCTTTACTATTCACCTCTATTAATCTTAGCCATCAATTTTCTAAAAAACCCTAAAATTTCCCCATATCCTTCCTCAACCTCTAAAGCTACCCCTATTATCATCCATCTCCTTCTTAAACCCACATTCAATATCCCAACTGTCCCTCTCTTGGAGAAAATAACAACAAGAGCTCTTCTTTCCTACTTCTCCTCCTTCTCCAACTCCTCAACTCTACTACAACTCAAACCCTAATTTACTCTTCTTCTACGGTTCTAATCTCGGACCTCGCCGATGAAGCTTGAGACGACCTTGACGACTATGTCTTCTCCTTTCGAGGCAAGGTCATGCAATTTACTGTTCCTTTCAGTCGTCCTATCAAATCTCTAAATCTCATGGAAATCTTTGGATCTCGCGGAGACCTCTGAATCGACAAGTTCTGGATCGACAAGTTCCTTTTATGTCTTCACTAACGACCTCCGTTAGACTCGCTCGACGAGCCTCCTTCTGTCTTCACTAGAATCCTCTTATAGACTCGCTGACGACTTTCCATACTCTCTGGCTCGACGAGATCCTCTCCCTTTGGACTCATCGACGACTCTACTGACTCATCTCTTCTTCTCAAGCGTCAAATAGTATCCACTGCTCTTGCAACCTCAATGATCTGAGAGCTCGGTAGTTGACATTCACTCCTCGACAACGACATTTTTGTTTCATTTGCGAGTTCTGTTCTGTTCACAATATTTCGACCAAGACGGTTGGTAGACACAATGTCCATCTTTGTTTTTTGTTTCGTAGACGGTCAAGAATTGTTTGGGGGAGGGGGCACACTGCTCTCTACGGACATATTATCTATTTTTGCTCGTGTACTTCGTCGATTCGTTTTACTTCATTGTGCATCGAGATTCTCCTTCGATGATCTCTCAATCGAGATCCAAATATCATGCGACTATTCTTCTTCTCCACCTCAGGTATCACTAAGTGCTCCTTTGGTAGCACTCAAATTGAGGGATAATGAAGTCAGTGATTTCTCTTCATTCTCCTTCAGATCATAGATCACAAAATCTCCTCCCACTCGAGCAGTCACAGATATCTCCCTTGTTCTGTCCTGCAAGAAGCACAACCATTATACCATGTCCTGTCATGTGCCTCTGAATCAGCCTATACGCTATATCTGACATTCCTTTCTTTGGCCAACAATTTTCCTTTCTTTATTATTTATTATTATTATTTTCTTTGTATGATGTCAAAACAAATTTTCTTGGTCGAGCGCCTTCATGCGCTGGCTCTTATGGAGGGCCCTCGCCCTAGCAACTCTCTTGGTTGAACATATGCATTTGTTGGCTCTTGTTGAGGGCCCTTGTGCTTCAACAACTTTTTTGTCTAGCGTTTTCATGCGTCGACTCTTGCCGAGCACTCATGCAGACAACTCTCTTCGTCATGCGTATTCATGTGTTGACTTTATCGATCACACTCATGCCGACAACTCTCTTGGTTGTGCGTCTTTATGCGCCGAAGGCCTTTGCGTCCGATAACTCTTTTAGTCCAGCATCTTCACGTGCCAGCTTTTGTTGAGCACACTCATAAGTCGACAACTCTCTCTCTCTCTCTCTCTCGTGTCCTAGATGGACTCAAAACTCACTTTTGTTGCTACGACGGTGACACTCTTTTTCTCAAATGTTTCTTCGCATTCTCTCCAAGCCGGACATGTTTTACATGTTAGGTTTACGTAGTTTTTTGAAGGCCAATCTTACTAGCTAGCTATTTATTTTTATCACTTTTGTAAGCTTCATATATTGTAAGTCCTAGAACCATAATGAAATATCATATTTAGTAGCAATGTTGTCTTATATTTTTGACATATTCTTATCATAGGTCATTTCGATTCTTAAGTTGAAAGGCTAAGTTTATAATGTTATATGAACATTTCTCGGTTATATGATTTTTCCATTAATCAAGCTCGTAGAGACATTTTAGAGTGGTTGTTCTTTGTGTACTATACTTTGATTCATATAAATTTATATAAATAATAATTGTGGTATAGATAGTGCAGTTGATTACAATTATTTAGTTAAAATTTTATGTTCTGGCCATGAATCAGTATCAACGATCTAAGTAAGCATGGATAGTTCATAACTCGTAGGGGTGAGCATTCGGTTTATTCGGTTTAAACCGAACCGAATAACCAAAAATCGAATTGGACCGAAACCGAATAAGCAAAACCGAAACCGAACCGAATTGGCCCAAAACCGAATCAAACCGAACCGAATTAAATCGGTTCGGTTTATTCGGTTTATTCATATTTTTTTGATTTTTTTGAGCTTTTTTTTGTTAATATATATAGTAACTAAATATACATAGACATATTTAGTATACACCTATATATATTTAGTATGTACCTACATATATTAATACTTATATATATAGTACACACACACACACACACACACACACACACACATATATATATATATATATATATATATATATATATATATATATATATATATTTCTTATTCGGTTTTGGACCGAAACCGAAACCCAAAACCAAAACCGAAACCGAATAAGAAAATTTAGTATTTTCAAAACCGAAATCGAACCGAATTTTTTTAAAACCGAACCGAACCTCTTATTCGGTTCGGTTCGGTTCGGTTTTCGGTCCAAAACCGAATAATGCTCACCCCTAATAACTCGTAGCAGTGTCCTTATCTCTTCATGTAGGATACATATTAGACAGACAAACGCTCCGCTAGAACTTTAAAAAATTTGGTGTTGTGTCCAAGGTTCGTAGTATCAACCAATACTGATATGTATCGGCCATATTGTGTTGTTTTGGGCATGTTTGATATGATACTCACTGATTATCAATATCGATCGATACCAAAATTTTCACTCTCTTTCCCGGTCGATGTAGCAAGTTATTCAAAAAAAAGAGAAGTATGGAGGGAAATGTCGAGACAACTACTCGATCGTGCCGAAGATGAGCATTCTATAATATATCAATATTACCGACACAATATAACCATTACCATTTGTCGAAGTTGTATACTATAAATTGATAATGTTCAATACATCTTAATATTATTCCATTCAAAATTGTATATAAAGGTATTTTTAAAAGTAAGTAAATAAACAATAATATCTATTGCTAGTGAATAATTCAACTTATATAAAGGTACTTTTTTAAAAGTAAGTAAATGAGCAGTAATATCTATTGCTGGTGAATAATTCAACTTATTCAATAACCTTGAATATTATTATATTCAAAACTAACAATTAATACATAAGATTATACCTAAATGTATCAAATATTTTACTAGTTTTTAAAATAATTTATTATTATCTTTTCGGCTCCCTGAAACCAAGAATGATGAATCTTCGATAAACCGCCGAAACTACTAAAACAAATGATATCGATACTCATAAGAAGCATCCGTAACCGATTTCGATACCGATAATGCGAACTTTGTTTGTGTCCCTATTGTGTTATATTCATGTCTATGCAACACATAGGTAGCGACTTGTGACATATTGGTGCATGTGCATCATAGGTAGTGAGTTCATCATTATCCGAGCTTTTTTCCACCAGAATGCGGTCGACTACGTAGAAAGTGTCATGTCCTGATCCTGCAGGATCGTTCGTCCTCGCTTGGACGTAATGTCGTGCAAGCCTAAGTTGCGCTTGCACAAGACCAAGGCCTGTACAATGACAAAATAGACATAGTAGACAATAATGCAGCGGCACAATAATGTAGAAATTGAAGCATCAGACATATTTCAGAGTACATTTTGTACATAAGGATAACAAAAACAAATTTTCTTTATTGATATCTTTTGAACTGATTACGAAACTCTTATTGTCTCTCTGATACATGCCGTACTTGGCTTACAATCTCTCATGAACTATACAGATTACAATGATCCCGTTGCATACATTATATTTATTTATATAAAAACCATCTCTTTTGCATATTCTTCTTTTATTTTCGGCTCCCAAGGATGAGGCTCTGGCTATTGCTTCGGACTTTCCATTTCGATGTATCTTGCACATGCGGACAAACTGGTGGTGGGTCAGTACATTAACGTACTGGTGAAAGAACAAATGTTTCATCGTCTGAAACGATCACTAAGTAATTTAGTGAGAAAACATTTATGTGATAATGATCTTGCTACTTTTACCTATGTTCATTTCATGCAGAACATAATCAGATTACTTCTTTTGAAAACCATTTCGAAAATCGCATTACATTTCCATATTTCTATCGGGCAGAACTATAGGGGTCAATTCCATGCATTGACAACGATTCTTTCTTGATGTGCGCAGCGTGTCTCATGAGCCATAACATTTCATTAGAGACACTGTTCTAAAAGGCAGTCCGCCCGATGCCCGCCTAGGCACCTGCCTAGACCCCCTGATGTTTGACTGTGCATGTTTTGGAGTTTTATGAATTTTTTCTGCAATTTTTAGTAGATTTTTTGGATTTTTTTTTATATATATTTATGAACCGCCTACATCTAGGCGTCCGTCTAGATGACCGCTTAGGCGGGCTAGGCGCTAGGCGACGAGTGTCCGCTCGAGTAGCGCCTAGCGCTTTTCACAATCTTGATTAGGGACCATAGCAGAAACATATGATGCATTGCTCATTCTTTCTCTAGGTAACAATTAGCAGCATATCAGTACTTCAGTTCTATATCTATTATCAAGACAGTACTTTTACGTGAACATATTTCATGGGAGCAGTTCATATAAGGAAACATAAAAACCATAAATAAACATCACCATTCTGTGATTCTTAACCAAAGCCGTCGATCCATCCCTGCACGAGACAAGGAGTGTGTACATATTCTCTGTCCGTCTCTGCATTGTTAGCTTACAAAATCTCTACATATGCATACACCACCAAATTAGCAGCTGTGGCTCAAGGTTCAGCTCTACACTAATACATGCACATACCAGCAGTTGTGACTCTCGGTTCAGCTCTGCACTGATATACACACGTATTAGCAGCTGCAGTTCAGGGTTCAACTCTTCACTAACTGGCATCCTATCTACATGATGGTCAATGGGTCCATTCCCATGATTACCCGTTCTGACTCTTTGGTTCATCTCGTCGCTAATAGACACAACACCCCCTAACCGCGAGGTCTAGCATTCACCTCAGGGGTGTTATTACAATCTCTCCTAGGCCGATCGATTCCCAGTGTATTAGAAACTGTCGAGAGACTATTACCTTGCGTACAAGTTATCCGAGACCAATGCACGAATGCAACTCTATCATATAAATCTCTATGACGTAACAATATTGACAAGCAAACATTCCATCATATCTTTTCTTTTCATTCATTGAAACAAGAGTCATCACTCTGCTCTTCTCTTTTCATTTATCTCAGAGTCGTAGCTTCTACATAACACATTTATTTCTTTTCTATTGCAACATGTACAAGTCCTCTGTACATGTCTAAAATTCAGAACATATTTTAAGGGACATGCAATCGATCATCTTTTGTAACATGATAACAGTTTTGTACAGATTATGCATATCAATCTACCTTTGACAGTAAACGAATACGGAACATGTAAACGTTTACTATGTCTCTTCTTATTAAGTATGACAAGGTTCTTTGAATCAGGACAACATTCTAACTTTAGCACGACAACATCTTATCTTGTCTTAGCATACCATTGGTTTGTCCATTACACAACATACAAATTCTCTATTAAAGTATACTGGGTCATCATACTAGTATTCTCAATGATTACGAACTTGTTATTACCAATAAGCATTTATTCAAAATCATGGATTCTTTATTAGGCAAAGAATCAGAAAATGAAGTCCTTGTCCATTCACCCAGATCAATCGTCTTCTGTTCCAAAGCCAGCAATCCGATTTCTCTGTTCATCTAGTGCCTTTGCGGAGTGGGGCACTACAGAAAGCTCTATAAAAGAATCAGCAGTGCCTTTATGACAACTTGATGTTGACCCTCCATGCTTCTATGCAAAATCTTAGCCAAGGTATCTATGAGCATGAGTGAACATGCCATAAAATCTAGATGCCAATTAGGGGTAAGTAGACATACTTTTTTCTGTGGAGTTTAAGCTCATGCAGCCAAGGAACACCCTTCAAGCTCCCCTAAACTATAAAAAGTTTCCCCAGACTAAAAATTTTAGACGAGAAGGTAAGATGATATAATGCTATAGGAATTGGATTGATCTCTATGGCACATGAAGCCAAAGAGTGAAAGAAATGGTATTCCCATGCATCATAGGCCGAAATGTTTGAAAAAATTCATAATTAAGTGAAGAACTCTAGGTTTCATGTAGGATTCAAAATGGCGATTGATGCATAATGCGTAATTTCTTTCTTTGTCTCTGGTTTTGCATTTTTAGATGGATTATCTTGTAATATTAGCTGAGCTTTGGTAAACTTTCCATTTCACTTCTGTAACTTTATTTCACAGCTGAGGGGAAGAGTGGGCGTGGGTACGAGAATCCCAGCCCGGGCAAATTATAAATGGGAATGGGGGAGTCTTGGTAAGCCAAGGACAAAGACGGTCATTAATGACTGGCCTTATCTAAAAAAAAACTTTATTCCACAGCTGATTAACTTGCCTTGTATCAAAGTAGTGGCTAATATATATCGGCTGTTGCGGAATATGGAGGAATAATGCACCGTTCAAAAACTAGAGGGTTTTCCGTTAAAATTTCTTCATTATAGATAGGAAAACTGATTCCTGATCCTTGGAAGGTTTAACATTTATATACTTTTGTATAATGCCTTCTGTTTAACATAATGGCATCTGAACCAGTTACTGGATGCTATGATTTTTTTTCTCTTACTTTGGCAATTTTTTGGAGCTAGAATGGCAAGGCCAGATCAAATCCAAAATCTTTTGAATAAAGAAATTTAAAGTAGTCACAACTTACAACCTTTGCACACTTTTTTTTTTCATAGATGCTGAAGTGCGAGAAATATTTATGTATGTTTATTAGTTTTCTGTAATGATCTGAATGAGATAATACTGCTGCAATGTGTGCCCTTTTTCTTATTTACATCTTCAGGGCAAAATGCCCTTGTTAATTGTTATTTTGCTTTTCTTCTTTGCTTCAGCATTTTGTTTTGGAAGAGGGCATGCTGGAGGTTGACTGCCCTTGTGTGACTCCGGAGGTCGTCCTCAAGGCGTCAGGTCACGTGGAAAAGTTTACTGATCTTATGGTCAAGGACGAAAAAACAGGAACTTGCTATAGGGCAGATCACCTATTGAAAGACTTCTGCAAAGAGAAGCTTGAGAAGGACCTTACTTTACCACCTGAAAAGGTTGCCGAGCTGAAGCATGTTATTGCAGTATTGGATGATCTATCACCTGATGAATTGGGTGCGAAGATCAAGGAATATGAGATCACTGCACCTGATACCAAAAACTCTCTGTCGGATCCTTACCCCTTTAATCTAATGTTCCACACCTCAATTGGTCCGTCGGGTTTGCTTCCAGGGTGAGGCTAATTTTCATCTGATATATGGCTGTAAGCATGTTTTGTGTTTAATTGGCTATTTATCTATTACTTGTCTGATAGATACATGAGACCTGAGACGGCACAAGGCATCTTTGTGAATTTTAAGGACTTGTATTATTACAATGGGAACAAGCTTCCATTTGCAGCGGCTCAGATTGGTCAAGCATTTAGGAATGAGGTTTGATATCCTCTCCATTTCCCCTTGGTCACAATGAAATTTCTGTAGCTAGGTGTGAAAATAATTGAATTATGATCTTCGTGTTGTAGTTTGTTGTCTATACTGCATCACCTCTCTTATTTACTTAAATATAAGTGTCAACTGTGTATATCCTGTATATTTATTTTGATTTTTTGTGAGAGCACATAATATCACAATGATAGTGCAGTAGTCTTTCTATTGAATGCTTCTTCTGTGCACAATAAGTGGACCATAAGTAAGCATGCTTAGTATGACAATATTACAGGATTAGCTGATAAATGCAATTTGGGAACTGTCTTGGTGTTGGCTGGCTGGTTCTGTCGGATGTTGGTCTGTTTTCCATGAAAATTATTTCATATAATTAGGATGCATCTTTCTTCCTAAATTATTGTGTGAAAAAATTATTGTATGCTATTCTGTTTTTCTAAATCCACTACAGCATGACATCGACTGTGTAAATTAGGATGTAAAACCTTCTAAAGTAGGGAAAGCTGTGACTATTACATGACATTAGAAACTCTCTTACATACGTCAATTGGTAGGTAGAATAAGGGCTGTTATTTATTTTATTTGTAACCCCCTAGGTTGCCAACTCGCGATACGTATCGTACCGTGTATCAATTTGCTTGTGTATTGTATGATACAGTAGCTCTAGGAGGTTAGGTTTAATACTTCTAAATCCATATAAGAACATGATTTAATATACTTTTCTCATCTATTTTTTTATTTGTTTGAACTTTACATGTCTATATCCAGATTCTTAAGTATACATTACATGACTTGAGTGGGGGAAAAAGATACTATTTATCAACCTATATAGATTGTATCGGATCAACCGACGATACGTAAGGAAATGGTAGTATATCATATAATATCATAAGATACGTGTAAAATCCATTTTCTAAAAAAAAGAAAAAGAAAGAAGGAGCAAAGCCCAACCCAACCCCTAACTCTTTCACTCACCTGACCCCCTCACCCACGTTCCCATCTCTCCCTTTCCCTCATTCGCCCTAAAATTCCTCATCACCACCAACAACCCCTTAATTTCCTCTCCATTAAACCACCACCTCCACCCTCACTATTTCCTTCACAAGGGAAAACAACTCACATCTCAGCATCACTCTTCTCCTCTTCCCTCCCCCTACCAGCCGGACCTCAGCATCCCCCGCGGCCGACCCCGCAGGCCCGACCTCCGCGGCACTCCTCCCTTCAGCCGCCCTCCGGCCGACCCCCCCTCGCGGCCAGCCCTCGCCGGCGCACCCCGCACCTGACCTTTGGCCAGCGCCCCTTCGCGGCCGCCGACTCCTGTCCGCACACCCAGCTGCCTCCGCATGTCCTAGCTGCCGACCTCCGACGACCACGCCTCCGCCTCCCCGCAGCCCGCACGCGCACCCGCGACGAACCCAGTAGGACGCGGTTGCCCGCGGCCGATCTCCTCTGTCCCGCGATTTGCAGTCAGTCCCGCGATCGCCCTGACCCGAGGCCCTTGGACGCTTCCGTTGTTCCGAACGCCGTGCTGCTGTCGTGACCGCGACGCGCTCCGAGACTCCCCGAGTGGGTGACGACGCCACGATCCGAGTCCGAGGCCACCCTTCGGATTTCGACATCAACTTTCGGTATAATTCCTAACAGAGTAGTTCGTTCCTCCCCGTAGTAGTCTGTGATGACACGGTCTCGATCCCTCTACGGGACTCGAGCAATTGTTTGCGTTGCTTGTGTAGATACTCGGGACGATTCTCGGATTGTCAGTCCAATTTCGGACTTCGACATTTTATTCATGCTGTTAGTTTGTCGTTTTGGACCAGTATATGAATGTGGTTGTCAGTTGTTTTGTTAAACTCAAAATTTATAATATGTTCAGTTAGTTTTAAAAATTGATTTTTGGTTAAGAAAATAGTTGTTTTTATTTTTTTGTTTGATTATTTTGTCAAAAATGTATTTTCAATTTTGTGAACCATTTATTATATTTTTATATCTAAAATTTGTATTGTTAACTTAAAATATATTCTTAGTATTTTGGGACCCCTTTTTATGTATATTCGTATGAATATTATTACTATTTCTTGGAAAACTTGGTTATTACAAAAATATACTTTAATATAGAAAATAGTATTTTTAGGCCAAAATCTTTATATATATATATATATATATATATATATATATATATGTATTTTTGGGTAAAAAAGGTTATTTTCGTAAATTAACCATTATTTGGATTAATAAAATTTATGATATTAAAAACTAGATATTTTAACGGCTTTTCTAATACAAATCGTAAGCTTTACAAAAATAAGATTTTCATATTTTAAAATGGTTAAAAATGTATTTTCTAAGAAAAAATGTTTTACTAATATTTGATCGGTAATTAATTTCTAATTAGAAAAAAAATATTAGTTTGGAAAATCTAAATTCCTTAAAATTATCAATCTCTAAAAATACGATTTAAAATTATTTTCTTAATATTTGTTATTACGGCAAAACATATATTTTATTCAAAAACGACTATTTTGTCAATTATTATTTTTGTAATAAAATCTACTTTTATATATATAATTATTCTCCAATTAGGTTTTCTAACCTACTAGACTTAGTCTCTAGTGTTGTTTTTAGAAATATGCGTAGTTCTAGTTACTAAAATCTGGTACTACGATCTTGTAGGTTCTGTTCCCTAAAATCTTAGCAGTTACCACTTGTTGCTGTCCACGTCGAGGAACAGTCTGAGACAAGTTTCATATCTATTCCATGTCTGTGTTTTTATTTTAATAATTAAATGTATGCATCAGTTGATTTCATCTAGTATAGTGACACTGATTCACCGTGGATCTCTCTCGGACTCCACATCGATTGACGGATTGCTGGATTGACTTATTGACTCATTGACTCTTTGTCTCGGGGATTGCTTGGGGGAGTAGTATAACGTCTGTGGCCAAAGCCAAAATCTCGCTTGTTTCTCGCTTCGCGCTAACCCCTACCACACAGGGGGTTGAGCCGTACCGTATATTATTCATTTTGGCCGAAACGTTAGTATACATATTGCCTCTATCCCAGCCGGTCACAAGCCCTGTTATATACTCAAAACCACTAGCTTAGCATTGCATCATAATTGACATTGATACCATCTTGCTCGTTGTCTTTTACTATTAAATACAAAAAAATATATTGTTTCTTAAACTGTCTCGCATTTTCATTTATTGTTAATTTAGAAATGCTAGATGTGGATGAAATATGTTCTTGTTCACTCCTGACTGGAGATCCAACATTTTTAGGTGATTGCGACGAAGAGGAGCTACCTTACTGTACCTTCTACGGGCCTGACTTGGGTCCCGCAAATCCAGCTGAACCAGGAACCCCAGAACCATAGATGTTGGCTTAGTTCTTTCCTTTCCTTTGCTTATCAGAACACATGTAATAAATGAATATTGAGATGATTGTTATTTCATTTTTCTCAGACCATTTCCAGTTAAATAAAATTATTTTATTTTCGTTAGATATTTTTGCCTGTTGTGTTTCACTGCTTGATACAGCTTACTGCCGCCGTCTCACAACGGTGCAGGCTGGGCATGATCCGACTGGACTCATGATATTGGGATCGGATCGTGACATGTTTTTAGTGGTTCCCATACAGGTCCAGTTCTGTAAATTGGTCTAGTCCACTTAGTCTAGACCAGCATGCAGTTCTGTAACTTGACCTAGGTTTAGATGAGACTTTAGGAAAACAGACTCTAGAAACAACTAGAATACCTTAGATTATATTCACCTTGTTACAACATAGGGTCGAAATTATCTATCTATGATATCTATTTTTGCTTGCTTATAGTTTCGTATGTTACCTTGCTTATGTTTGTACATACACCTTTCAGATAATGACTAATATTCCAAAACTATTCCCTTGTTGGCTTTGCTAAACTATTTCAACTTGACTTCCTTGAATCAATAAGACTTACTTTTTAACCCAACTTACCCAGCAAATTCTCAAACTTTTCTTGGATAAGAAAATTTTTTTTTTCAAAATAATTTTGGTAAATGTCAGTATCCTCTGAGTGATTTGTCGGAAATATTCTCATTGGCTTCTTCAACTCAACTCGAAGCTTTGATGCTTCTATCTTATCTTGTGTCCAACTCAATTAGTCATAATCAAGTTTGATCAATTTCATGACTTCAAACCAATCTCTTAAATCTCAAGAGCTACTGGAACACATATTTATCCTGATAAATTTCCTTGATTCCAGAAGAACATACATCTACATCTCTTCCTATCATGATTAGAACTTTAGAACTCGTTTGAATTTTTCGGAAGCTCCTTTGAGATTCTCATGGACAAAGTTGAGAAAATATTCAGTGACCTAATATGGCTTCGCACATTTGCATTGAAGTCATTTGTCTGAATTATGAAAACTGCAAGTTTACTGCAGCTAGTTGCGCACTGGCGAGGCATAAACTCTAAGTTGAAGTGATATAAGGTGTTTATAGGTTTTCAGATATTATTGAGACTTTGTCCTAAATGCATCAGGTTTGTCCCTATGTTGTTCAGCCATGAAATGGATAAAGTTGATAGATTACTCAGTAACCTATTATTTTTCAAGTTATGGAGCCAAAATTTACTGCAGTCAGGAGCACTCTGGCGAGGCATGAATTTGAGACAAAGTGACTTCGGATATATGTGGTTTTCGAATATTATTAAGACTATATCCATACCATGGTTGTCTTTCAAGCACCCTCAAATTATTTTGACTTTTGCCCGATTAGAGGATTTGCATTTCTAGCGGTTGTCTCCATTTTCATAAATCTCCTATCACAACCAGAAAGAAAAGATTTCCTATAAAGTTCTACTTGATTTTCCTAGAACTTATTATGACCATGTCAATATCTATTGGCTCAATCTCTTTCAAGGTCCAATTTTAGTGTGTTGCATATATTTTGTGGATAGTTATTATATTTTGTAGCTATATATATATATATATATATATCTATAGTTAGTTGATAGTTATATGTAGAAAAAATCTAGATAGTTACCTAGCGACCTTATTATATTATTTCGGTAAGAGTACCCTTAGAGGATCGATATTTTTGTCAATGAGATTAGATCGCTAAGGGTTGAATGACAAGGCACATTGTAAGCAAGTTAGTCTAGAGAGAATTATAAATTGTGGTTCATTTAGGATAGAATCATTACTAGTGCTTGGGTATTGGATTTGAACAAATGGATATAATTGACAATTTTGAATTTATGATTAAAGGAAGAGTTATGGAAGATAGATGAAAATATAGGTAGAGTTAGCAAGGAAAGTCTAGGATTTGGTAAGGTTTTCCCAAAGATGAAGTGAATTTGGATAATATATATAAACATGAGAATATGATGATCAAGTAAATGAACACTTGACGAGGATCAACTTTTATGATCAGACGACTACTGTACTCAGAAGGGACGGCTATAACTAAGGAATATCACGAGCAATGAAATGATAGTGAATAAGCAGTGAGGAATTGAGATAAGACCATTGGCATGTAACTTTGGAAAGGGACAATTGGGTTTAAATTTTTTACTAAACATTGGAGACTCATATTAGTTATGGTAAGAATGATTGAGATTTTGTGATATTTTGCTAATGTGTTTGGATGAGAACGATTGTTAGGTGCATGGTTAAAGATTAAAATTTGATTAGTGATTATAATTTGGTCAATTGATTTCAAGAATTGGAAATTCTCGAATATAGATCATGGATCAACTTTCTAAGGATTTATTCTGACAAGTGAGGATTGTGACTTTGATATAGTCAGTTTTGGAAGAATGATTGACAATAAAAAAATTGATGTCTGTAAAATAATTTTATTGAGAGAAATACTTGAAATTTGAAATACATTTGGTATACGAGTTACAACGACAGATGAAAATTTGATTTAGATGGTTTATGATTTCAAATAGAATTAGTTTTAATACCTTGGCAGTCGCCTTAGTTTTCTGTAGATACTGGGAGTTAAGCTAGTTTAGCGAGTTAGAGATAGGTTTTTGTATTGGTATTAATAATATGGTTATCTTGTAAGTCAGTTTTTCTGCATATCCTTTCTGCTGACCGTTGAAACAATGATATAATATTCTTTCCATCTCCTTTGATCATCACTCGGTACTCAATAGAAATATCTTGTCCGATTACATTCCTATCATAGTTAGATTATGCTAATCACCTTGCCATCCTACTATCATATAACTTGTTGATTTTCCCTGAGTCACAAACCCTTATACCCCGTTCCAATTTGATTTGAAATTTTTAGTCACTCATCTCAGAAGATTCCACTACTTTCTGCCTTCTCAATAAACTGTTGACATTCGTTTCTTTCTTGCCTTTTCTGTTTCATGAGACCTCATTTGATTTTTCTCTATTTTATGATCATTTGATCATATTTTAATCGTACCTAGATTTTACTCTTGCCTAAAATGATGTTGATCACAACAATATTTCAACTCTGTCTCATATTATATCTAGATAATTCTGATCGTGCCTATATTTTATCATTACACCTATTGATTATGCCTAGAATTCGATCGTGCCTGATAATTTAAATCTGGAACGATTTATAGCAGGGATTTATAGAGTACATGAGTTATGGGATGAAGATGAGATAAATATGAACACTGGTGATTTGAATCAAGGAAGGGATAATTAATGATGTGAATACCAAGCAAATTGATATTGTAGATTAGAGATTGTTAAATGATAAGCATGGAGATGCACTATAGGAAGATGCATGATGAATCAGAAGATATATAAAGGACGACCGAAATAAGAAATTTTGGACTTAAGGTGTAACTAATTAAGGATGACAATCGTATGAATTGAAGGGTGCAAAAGATTATAAATCAGAAACCAGAGATAGAAGGATTGTAAATAATACAAGGTTGGGAGATGTAATAAGATATATTATTAACAGAGAAAAGTTTGGTCAAATGATATAGTGAAATCAAGATGAAGGATTCGAGTTTAAACATGATAATTGAATTTTATTGAAAATTCGGGATCAAATAGGTAAATGAGGATTTGGAATCAAGATATATACATGTTGGTGGAAATAGACGTCTAAATAAATTACAGAGTGATCACATATCAGTAAGGAATGATAATTTTTTTACTAATCATGACAAATTGGAGTATAGCATGGTGTTGGATTTTAAATGTGATATTGGGTTACTGAGGCATGATATTAGAGTATTAAGACAAGACGGAGTGTACCAAATTATAATATTTTGGTCAAGAACGAATGAGATGTATAAGAACGTGATTGGAACACATGTAGTGGTATGACATAGAGTTAAATTTTGGATATATATTAGCAAGCTGAAGGAAGTACAAGATATATTGCGGAAAATATTATATGTGTAGTAAGAAAAGGTGGGAAGCCAAATTTTCTAAGGTTATGACAGTGATTGACAATTCAGGGATGAAAGCAGAAATCCATAATTGGGGATAGTGACTGTGTTTCGAAGGAAGGAAGTGTGTTATTAGAGAATAGTGGATATAATGATGAAGATATTGCAATACATAAAATTGCTACAAGACAGTTAGCCTAGTTAGGCATAAGGCTGTTGAGGAAGAATATCCTGACTGGTTTGAGGCATGATTGTACCCCGACCCTTATCCTTGAAATTTCGAGGACGAAAATTTCTAAGGAGGGAAGATTGTAAAACCCATTTTCTAAAAAAAAAGAAAGAAGAAGGAGCAAAGCCCAACCCAACCCCTAACTCTTTCACTCACCTGACCCCCTCACCCACGTTCCCATCTCTCCCTTTCCCTCATTCTCTCCCTAAAATTTCTCATCACCACCAACAACCCCTTAATTTCCTCTCCTTCATTAAACCACCACCTCCACCCTCACTATTTCCTTCACAAGGGAAAACAACTCACACCTCACCATCACTCTTCTCCTCTTCCTTCCCCCCACCAACCGGACCTCAGCATCCCCGCGGCCGACCCCGCAGGCCCGACCTCCGCGGCACTCCTCCCTTCAGCCGCCCTCCGGCCGACCCCCTCCTCGCGGCCAGCCCTCGGCGGCGCACCCCGCACCCGACCTTTGGCCAGCGCCCCTCTGCGGCCGTCGACTCCTGTCCGCACGCCCAGCTGCCTCCGCATGTCCTAGCTGTCGACCTCCGACGACCACGCCTTCGCCTCCCCGCATCCCGAACGCGCACCTGCGACGAACCCGCGGCCGCCCGCGGCCGATCTCCTCTGTCCCGCGATTCACAGTCAGTCCCGCGATCGCCCTGACCCGAGGCCCCTGGACGCTTCCGTTGTTCCGAACGCCGTGCTGCTGTCGTGACCGCGACGCGCTCCGAGACTCCCTATGTGGGTGACGACGCCGCGATCCGAGTCCGAGGCCACCCTTCAGATTCCGACATCAACTTTCGGTATGATTCCTAACAGAGTAGTTCGTCCCTCCCGTAGTAGTCTGTGATGACACGGTCTCGATCCCTCTACGGGACTCGATCAATTGTTTGCGTTGCTTGTGTAGATACTCGGGACGATTCTCGGATTGTCAGTCCAATTTCGGACTTCGACATTTTATTCATGCTGTTAGTTTGTCGTTTTGGACCAGTATATGAATGCGGTTGTCAGTTGTTTTGTTAAACTCAAAATTTAGAATATGTTCAGTTAGTTTTAAAAATTGATTTTTTGTTAAGAAAATAGTTTGTATTTTTTTTAGTTTGATTATTTTGTCAAAAATGTATTTTCAATTTTGTGAACCATTTATTATATTTTTATATCTAAAATTTGTATTGTTAACTTAAAATATATTCTTAGTATTTTGGGACCCCTTTTTATGTATATTCGTATGAATATTATTACTATTTCTTGGAAAACTTGGTTATTACAAAAATATACTTTAATATAGAAAATAGTGTTTTTAGGCCAATATATATATATATATATATATATATATATATATATATATATATATATATATATATATATATATATATGGGTAAAAAAGGTTATTTTTGTAAATTAACCATTATTTGGATTAATAAAATTTATGATATTAAAAACTAGATATTTTAACGGCTTTTCTAATACAAATCGTAAGCTTTAAAAAAATAAGATTTTCATATTTTAAAATGGTTAAAAATGTATTTTCTAAGAAAAATTGTTTTACTAATATTTGATCGGTAATTAATTTCTAATTAGAAAAAAAATATTAGTTTGGAAAATCTAAATTCCTTAAAATTATCAATCTCTAAAAATACGATTTAAAATTATTTTCTTAATATTTGTTATTACGACAAAACATATTTTATTCAAAAACGACTATTTTGTCAATTATTATTTTTGTAATAAAATATACTTTTATATATATAATTATTCTCCAATTAGGTTTTCTAACCTACCAGACTTAGTCTCTAGTGTTGTTTTTAGAAATATGCGTAGTTCTAGTTACTAAAATCTGGTACTACGATCTTGTAGGTTCTGTTCCCTAAAACCTTAGCAATTACCACTTCTTGTTGTTCACGTCGAGGAACAGTCTGAGGCAAGTTTCATATCTATTCCTTGTCTGTGTTTTTATTTTAATAATTAAATGTATGCATCAGTTGATTTCATCTAGTATGGTGACACTGATTCACCGTGGATCCCTCTCGGACTCCACATCGATTGCTGGATTGACTTATTGACTCATTGTCTCGGAAATTGCTTGGGGGAGTAGTATAACGTCTGTGACCAAATCCAAAATCTCGCTTGTTTCTCGCTTCGCGCTAACTCCTACCACACAAGGGGTTGAGCCGTACTGTATACTATTCGTTTCGGCCGAAACGTTAGTATACATATTACCTCTATTCCAGCCGGTCACAGGCCCTATTATATACTCAAAACCACTAGCTTAGCATTGCATCATAATTGACATTGATACCATCTTGCTCGTTGTCTTTTACTATTAAATACAAAAAAATATATTGTTTCTTAAACTGTCTCGCATTTTCATTTATTGTTAAAATGCTAGATGTGGATGAAATATGTTCTTGTTCACTCCTGACTGGAGATCCAACATTTTTAGGTGATTGCGACGAAGAAGAGCTACCTTACTGTATCTTCTACGGGCCTGACTTGGGTCCCACAGATCCAGCTGAACCAGGAACCCCAGAATCATAGATGTTGGCTTAGTTCTTTTCTTTCCTTTGCTTATCAGAACACATGTAATAAATGAATATTGAGATGGTTGTTATTTCATTTTTCTCAGACCATTTCCAGTTAAATAAAATTATTTTATTTCCGTTAGATATTTTTGCTTGTTGTGTTTTACTGCTTGATACAGCTTACTGCCGCCGTCTCACAACGGTACAGGCTGGGCATGACCCGACTGGATCCATTATATTGGGATCGGGTCGTGACAATACGCATTGTGTACCATAAGATGCTAACAACATAGGTAACCTCTTTGAAGCTTTTAAAGGAAGCTCTTTTGATATCTTGTGCATCCTCGAAGAGAATGGAGGAATATGTGGTTGGTGAATGCTGTAATGTAATACAGTTAGAGAAGCAACAATGCAGAATAATGTGAGCAAGCATCACCAAATAACTAGCTATTCAGAGTGAGTGAGGGAAGCAGCAGCAACAAGGTTGTCAAACTCGAGATACTACCAAGGATCGTTCGAAGGATGAACGATCGTAACTCGTGGGATCGTAACACAGGTCGCACGATCCCACCAGAAAGACAAAATTATATTTAATATATATTATATATTATTTATATAACATAAATAAGAAAAAGTAACATTAAAAATCAAAATAACCTTAATATAAAAATGTCATACATGAATCATAAGTCACAAACTCGTGGGATCGTAACACGGATCGTAAGATCCTACGCGTTTCGTCGCCGCGCCGGCCGATGACCGCGCCGGCCGATGATCACGCCGGCCACCAATCTGCCTCGAAGCTCCGTTTAAAACGCGTAGGGTCGTACGATCCCACGATCTATCGCGCGAGTTTAACAACATTGAGCAGCAAAGGGCGACCCCCTATTGAGTTGTTTGAGATAAAATTGTATTTAGAAACTAAGATATTGAGGGTCTTTTTGGACATGTTTTCTGAAATTTTTTCCTGGAAACAATTTTTTGAAAGTAAGTTATAAAGTTATTTTCTGAGTATAGAAACTTTGAGTTTGCGTTTGGTTAACTTTCATCTGGAAAATAATTTTCTGAAGAAAAAATTTCACATCCTGTTTGGTAAAATTTTTAACGTATTGTGTCCAGTTTTTTGTGTCTAGCTCTCCGAAGTAATCCTCCAGAGACCTCTTTCTCGAAGTCGAGCTAGCCGCATCCACCTCGGAGTCGATGATTGGCACTCCAGAGTCCGCCGCACGTAGGTGAGGCGCCGTCGCGCGTAGGCCCACGTCCACCGCCGCGCATAGGGGAGCCGCCACCGTGCGCTGACCCACGTCCTCCCCAGAGTCGACGACCGGCTCTCCGGAGTCCGCCGCACGTAGGCGAGGCGCCGCCGCGCGTAGGCCCACGTCCACCGCCGCGCATAGGGGAGCCGCCGTCGTGCGCAGATCCACGTCCTCCCCAGAGTCGACGACCGACTCTCCGGAGTCCGCCGCACGTAGGCGAGGCGCCGCCGCGCGTAGGCCCATGTCCACCGCCGCATATAGGGGAGCTGCCGCCGTGCGCAGACCCACGTCCTCCCCGGAGTCGACGACCGGCTCTCTGGAGTTCGTCGCACGTAGTCGAGGCGTCGCCGCGCATAGGGGATCCGCCGCCGTACGCAGACCCACGTCCTCCCCGGAGTCGACGACCGGCTCTCCGGAGTCCGCCGCACGTAGGCGAAGCGCCGCTGCGCGTAGGCCCATGTCATCGCCGGAGAACTAGAGAAGAGCTGTAGGAAGAGGGAAGAGTTCATTGTAGATGGTGAAGATTTTGGAGTTGGGGACTGCCGAACACTATCATTGAAAATTTTTGAAAGTAGATTTTGGAGTTGGGGACTGCCAAACACTATCATTGAAATTTTTTGAGTTTAAACCCAAAACAATGAGCAATAATGGGTAACCAAACACACCCTTGACCAACTGTTTGGCCTGACATCAACCATCTATTTTGGTGCCAAACTCCTAAGCAAACGTAGCTACGAGAAGGAGAGGGTTATGCGATTGAACCTATGTGGCCAATTGGCAGGTAGGCAACCTACGTTTTAGATATGCAATTTAAGCTTGTCTCATGCAACAAAGGAGCACCCTCCGAGCCCCCCCCCTAGGCTATAAGGAGTCTAGACAAGAAGTAAGATGATACAATTTTCTATAGGGATGTGCATTCATCTATATGGCACATTAAGCCAAAGAGGGAAAAGAATCACAATCCCATAGTTTCGTCTTATCGTGTTTTATATTTTATATTTTCGGTTAAATAAATTTATTAGTTTCTTATCGAAGGCATGTTCGCTTGATTTTCATTTGCCCATCTATATTTTAAGTTTCTAATAAATAGAGACAATAACTTTTGGATGATTGAAAACAAATATCATACTCGCAACTTTGTAAATTTAGTTTTCTTTAGGTTTGGCAGGCCTGACTCTTTGTTTTCTGCTATTAACTTTGTTATGGAGATGCAGCTTTTATAAAGTCCCTCATGGACACCCAGGAAGGAATTTTTTGAACTAATATACTGGTGACTGGTCCAACATGTTAAGAAGACCTCAATGTGATCTTTCCTGTGCTATCAGAAGATAACTTTTTGGTTTTCCTGTATCAATGAATGCATGATCTTCGTGACCTTTTTTTGTCTGCTAACAAATTTGCTATGGAACTGTAGCATTTATAAAGTCCCTCTTTGGCACCCAGTAAGGTTTTCGTTTTAACTAATACTGGTGATTGATCCAGCATGTTAATAATACCATGCGAGATCTCTTCAATGGTTACAGAATATGAAGTTTTTTTGTTCTCCTATATCAGCAAATGCATGTTCTCTTAAAAAAATAACTGTAGCAAATCTCTTCCAGGATTTTGAAAATCTTTACCCAATCATGAAGATTAAATTAGACCTCTCTGTTCTCTTAAAGTCCATTTCCTAACCTGAGTAATGTTATCTATCTTTATTCCGAGTGAGCTTTATATCGTCTCAAATAGTCCTCATCTTTTCCAACATATATTTTATTAATGTTTGGGGTATTTTTCCAAGTGGAATTTTGTTTTTAGGGTGATAAGTTTTTGAATTTACAGTTAATCAAGTTCTTACCATTACATGCTGTTTGATGTCGATAGTGTGCTTATCTGGCAGATTATATTGTATCATTTCCTTGTGGACTTACTTTTCTTACATGCTGACATACTTTCACCTATATTTGGCAGATATCCCCTCGTCAAGGTCTTCTAAGAGTTCGTGAGTTCACACTTGCAGAAATTGAACACTTTGTGGATCCTGATGACAAAGCTCATCCCAAGTTTGCTGATGTTGCTACCTCGGAGATCTGGATGTTCCCAAGAGAGGAGCAGCTATCAGGGAAATCAGCAAAGAAGATAGTTCTTGCTGAAGCTGTGTCACAGGTTGATTCACCAGGCAATTTTGCTTCTCCCTTTCTATTCTCTTGTTGTTGGCTTCGATTGTCAATTTTAGATTTAGGCTGTGTTTGATTGTGCTTTTTTTCCATGGAAAATATTTCCATCACAAATTTTCCACCAATTATAGTGTTTGATAGCTTATATTTTCCATGGAATTATTTTCCAAAAAACTATCATTTTCCATATTTTCATCTAAAATGGTGGAAAATGAAACTTGTACAACCCATAGGAAAATATCATTTTCCATGGAAAATAATTATTTTCCATGGAAAATAATGGCAATCAAACACCCAAATTAAGTTTTCCATGGAATTTTTTTTTAAATTCCATGGAACTTTTTCCTAGGAAAATAATTCCATGGAATTAATTTCTTTTTCACATATTTTCCACCTTGCAATCAAACGCACCCTTAGTTATTTATATACAACTGACTTATGGTCTACTAAGTTGTTTTTAATTATGATAGGGAACTGTCAACAACGAAACACTTGGTTACTTCATTGGCAGAGTGTACCTTTTCTTGACACATCTTGGAATCGACAAGGATCGGCTGCGCTTCCGACAGCATCTGCCTAATGAAATGGCTCACTATGCTGCGGATTGTTGGGATGCAGAAATAGAGTGATCGTATGGTTGGATAGAGTGCGTAGGGATTGCTGATAGATCTGCTTATGATTTAAAGGCTCATTCGGTATGACTTCTGTTTTGATTTGTACGGTCTTCCAATTTTACACATTCTGTTCCGGCAGCTAACTTTGATATGTCTGTCTTAGTTGTTCATTATTCAGGGTGTTGGAATTATCTTTTATGATACTTCAAGTACCACTTGGTTTGCAAATTTGTAACTCTATAGTGTTTGTAAACAGGAAAAAAGTGGGGTTGCTCTTGTTGCTCACGAAAAGTTCACAGAACCTAGAGAGGTGGAGGTAAGTTTCTCTAAACACCCTTCCAATCACCTCTCTCCCTCCCTCTCACACTTGCATTCCTTAAATAGAAGGACTTCCACATTTGTACACACTACATAGTGCTTTTGTCAAATCCTATGACTTAATATTTTGTTTCTTCATTTCCGATGGGAAGTTATACCAACTTCTCTTCACCTATTTACTCTCAATAATTGTGATTTCAGGAGCTGGTTATAACCCCATCCAAAAAGGATCTTGGTATTGCATTTAAGAATAGCCAACAGATGGTGAGCCAAGCACTCCAGGTAAACAACATGGTCAATGCAAGCTAGCATTTCCAATCGACTTTGCTGCCACTTTCTTTCAACTTTATGACTTACCCATTCTTGACAGGCCATGAAAGAAGCCGAGGCCTTAGATATGAAAGCTGCTTTAGAATCGATAGGTGAGGTTGAATTCAAAGTCTGCACCCTTGACAAAACTGTCACTATAAAGAAGAATATGGTCTCAATTAATATCGTGAAAAAGAAGGAACACCAAAGGGTATTTACACCATCTGTGATTGAGCCATCTTTTGGCATTGGGCGGATAATTTACTGCCTGTTTGAGCATTGCTTCTACACAAGGCCAAGCAAGGATGGGGATGAGCAGTTGAATGTGTTTCGCTTTCCTCCAATTGTTGCTCCCATCAAGTGCACCGTCCTTCCATTGATCAAGAGTAAAGAATTTGATGATGTCGCGAAATTAATCTCAAAATCGTTAAGATCCACTGGGGTCTCTCATATTATAGATATTACAGGTATGGCTATTAATTTGGTAATATGGAAGTGTTGCACTCTTCAGTTTCTGGGTGGATCTAAAAAATGACCATACATTCTCCTGTACTAGTCCTGTACTCGGTCCACAGCTTATTGATGTATCCATGGCAGGCTATTCTTTATTCTCTCCTATTAGATATACAGTATTTATGTGGCCTACAAGCCAAATCTTTTTAGGGTTCAGGATGATCAATCTTTTGACAAGTACATTCACACAGTACCCTTGTTTGGACATGCCCTAAAACACAGTATCCTAGTTTGGTTTCCTTCTTTTTCTTTTTCTTGTTTTTGTTTTTGTTTCACTTAATTTGATTTTTATTGTTCATTATTTTCCTTATTTTCTGTTTTATAGTAAAATCTAAACAGTATTTGCAAGTCTTGTTGCCCACAAATTTCACTCACAGGAGGTATAATTGCCACAACCAACTTAATGACCTTGCTCAATTCATTTGTTGTTGCAGAATTGCAACAGATTTAGGAGTTGTAACTGGAAAGTCTTCAGTGATGTATGCATAAGCTGTTTACACATGTAATATATCTTTAGCTGGAGAAACGAATGCATCATTATAATATCATTCCTTTTCACTCTTGGCTTAGTGTGTCGTAGAGATGAACACAATTTCCTGTAGCAAATTGTATCACCTTACCTCTTCGTCTAGACTCTTGTATTCTAAGGGAACTGAGAATGTGCTCCTTGGTTGCATTAGTTTTAATTGCATAGTCCAAATGTAGATACCCACCAATTGACCATCATTTATGGTATGACCCTCTTATACTCATAGTTAGCTTGGCTAGGAATTTGGCATCAACATAGGGTTGATGCCATATTGACAACCCATGATAGATTTTTTCTCATGGAATATCCTTGTGCTCCCTACCTGATGCCACTCCAGTGGAAGAAATGTGACAACATATAGTTTTAAACATTTTTGTCGTAAGATATGATTTTACCTTTCTGGTCTCTTTTGCTTCAGGTACATCGATAGGTAAAAGATATGCAAGGACGGATGAGATTGGTGTTCCCTTTGCTATTACTGTTGATTCCACCACAGCTGTGACAATTCGTGAGAGAGATAGCAAGAACCAAGTCCGTGTGAGCATCGATGAGGTTGCTTCAGTCATGAAAGAGGTTATAGACGGGCAAAGCACCTGGGCCAACATAATGTTGAAATACCCATCCCATGCTTTGGCAACTGGTGATGCTGAGTGAAGGCTGTGGGATTTGGCTATTCATTTTTGGGATACAATTATAATTTTAGTGCTTAGCGCTTAGCATGCTTACTGTTCCAATTAGTACCAAGCTTCGAAGACTGATTTCTCCTAGTCCTCGAAGATGTTTGATTTTGGTGATTGATTTTTCTAGAGTTAGAAAGGTGTTGAATGCTCATATTATCAGGTCTCAGTTCAAGAGCAGTCCATAGTCTGCACCTGAACAAAGTGTGGGCCTTTGTAATATTCTTCTGTCAGTAATTGTTCAGCTTGTAACTGATGTCTGGTTAGAGTCAGGTTGATAGTAATATTTTGATGAAGTGAATTTAGGAGTTTCAACAGTATCTTTTGTTCCTCCTAGTTAAAGAGCAGTGGTTGGTGGACATCTTTTCTTACAACTCTTGTAATCTGTGATTTAGTACTCATTATGTACTTTGTGATGATGTGATTTTGCAGAAATAATGTAATGTAGGATGCCCACCACCGAATCATAGTTACTTTGTTGGGGGACCATGAAGAGTACTACTGGTAATGCTATTAGGTACTTAATGTTCAATTGCAAAATTGAGACAACTAGCTATATTTAGTGTTCTTGCATATACCAAATATTAAGTACTAATGATGCTTCAGTCACAAAAGCCTACACTTGGAACATGGACGGCAGCAGGGGGAGCACACCGACCGGACCGGCATTGGCATTGCTCCGAGCGAGATGGCAGAGCTGGCGGAGCTTGGTCGGGACGTACCAGATGGAGAGGTTGGGGTGGGCGTTGAAGACGGCGTCGATGTCCCAGGCGTGGCGGGTGGACAGGGCTACGAGGGGCTTGTAGCAGGCCTGCCTCCACGCACCGACGTTCTCCCCGCGCTCCTTGTAGTCCCTCCGCAGTGCGTTGGACGCCTCCGCATCGAGGCAGTGCAGGGCGTAGCAGTGCACGTAGTGCCTCATCTTGGGCTTGTTGATGTAGCTCGCGCCCACCTTCTTCGCGTATCGGAAGACTTGATTCGTGACCTGCAGCACATCCGAGCTTGTAAGTTTGGTCACACTCATGTTAATATAAACATGAAAACTCATTCTTGACTTGTAATCCAATCTCTCCCATACATTTTCATTCTGTGATTGTACGTGCATAGCAAAACACACACACACACACACACACACACACACACACACCCCTCCGTGAAGTATTTATTATAGGATTATGTTAACATATGTGATAAGAACACATGTTAATATATAAATAAATATATATTTTATATGAATACTTCTACTATACATTTATTAATGCACATTTCTCTTAAAATCTGTATTGATAAAAGTAAAATAAACATTGATAAACGTGTTAAAGATATTCATGTAAAATACATTTATCAATGTATTAATCCAATTATCAATGTCTTAACCCTTTATTAGAAAGCAATTCAACTTTTTATAAGAACTAGTAAATTCATGCACTGTACATAAAATACTCTTTTTATGATATTGTTGAAAAATAGTTTAAATATTTAAATATATATGAATTAAAAAAATTATTATATATATGCTTATAGTTTAATTAGAATTTATTATGTATATATCTCTACTATTATAATACGGCTTGGAAATGGCTCAAATTATAATGTGTGGAAACTCCTAAAAAACACACATTAAACATGTAGTTACTGAAGTTTCCCCCCCCTAAAGAAATGTAGTTTACTGTGGTAAATATAAGTATGGAAACTCCTAAAAAAACATATAAACTGTGTAATGTCAAATACATATTATACACAATCTGAACACACTTCATACACCTGTGTCCGTGTCACTCTTTGTTTCCTGTGTCGTGTCAAAGTTGTGTCACAATAAAATGAGTAAATACTTATTTAGAAGAACTGTTCACAGTTTAGCACGCCGGGTGTCAGTCTGGTCACGTCCGTGTAACGTCACAGTAAGACAAGATTGCGGGTCCCACTTCCAAACATGAAACGTGTCAAATGCTAAACCAATTAGAACATGCTACGTGTCAAATTCAGAGAGGAAGGCCATCCGATGAATCCAATGCTATTAATTTTAAAACGAAAATTCCTGCTGAACCGAAAGGGGGGGGGGGGGGGGGGGGGGGGGGGGGGGGGGGAAGCAGCTCAAACCGAACGCTGACAGACGTGTCCCCCTCCCCCCCCCCCCCCCCCCCCCCCCCCCCCACCCCCACCCAATTGGCTACACCCCCAAACCACCCCGGCTAATGTAGGGCCGCCTGCCCCCACCCGTCCAATGAGAGGGGGACACGTCAGCTCGGTTTGAGCTGCGGTTCCCCTCTCGGTTTGTAGAGCAGAGCCCATTTTAAAATTCCTATCCATCTCACCTTAATCAACAAGTATTTTACAAAACTTTTTCTAGAACTCAAAAGATGAAATGTTTATTTAATATTATTCTGTTTCCAAAATTTTAAAATTCCTATCAATCTCATCTTAATCAACAATTATCTTACTGGTATATAAATTTATTTTTTATAATTATTTTTAATATAATTGTATACACCATTGGTTATACATACTATCTTGTTCTTGGAGAAATAAGAACAATATTGTTTATTTTTCATGGTAATTTTAATACCTTATAATATTATTAAGGTAGGTCATTTGATGAATCCAATACTATTAATTTTAGTATTGCTGTACTTGTTTATGTTATTTTTTTAGTCAAAGTATTTTAATTTTAAAAGGTTTAATTTAATATTATTCTTATTAATTTTTGTCCAATTATTTAAGTGTTAATTGTACAAAACATTAGTTGAATACATAAGTAGTTTAAATCATGGATTATACAGTATTTTTTTAATCAAATAAATTTAATAAACAAAAAAGTAATACTAAGAACAAATATATCCAAGATTAAATTCTATTAAAAAAATTCAACAAAAAATCTAATAGTATAATTATTATTATACTCATTATTTTTGTAAACTAAAAGATATAATAAGTTAATTAAGTATGTTAGGGATTAAAATTTGTTATCTACAATTTGAAATATGTATGAATAGTGGAAAATCCCACGCACACACAAGATTGGGGGATTCGAACCCTGTCGACCCCCTCTTGATGTCTCATCCACTACCGGTGCTCAGACCAACATAATTTTAGAGTTACTTACTTTGGTGGGACACTTCTCTCCCCTCTCTTTAGCCAGTGCTTGCACCTATGAAAGAAGAAGACCACATTCAAAAATACATGAATCAGTTAGTAATAAGAATGGATTTATAGCACTGTTGTGCTTAGCTTTGTAGATTTAAAAATCGAGCTAAACTTCAACAACAATAACTAAAGTAGTAGAAGCAACTAGTTATTTATTATGTTATTTTTCAAAAAATTGGTGGGTCTTACATTCCCACAACTTTCCATGTAAATCTGTTTCTATTCGGAACTATTGGTGAAGTCAAGCGGTGTTTGATAATCACTAAAAATAATAATATAATTATCTAATAAATTTATTGACAGTTTTAACAGAGCAATATGCCCATATTAATTTAACATGAATAAATAAATCAACTCCCCCTTCCTATATTTTATGAGTACTACATGGGCTATTCATATTCCAAAAAAAATTATATTGACCGACCCTCTGCTTTATAATTTTTATAAAAAAAACAATGATGGTCAGAATTATAAGTTTTTATAGAAAATATAAAATAGAGAATGGTCTGTGTAATTAATTTTAAAGTATGAATAATTTTTATAATAAATATAATTATATAAAATATTGAAATAGTTAACATAAATTATTCTTAATAGAAATATGCTACAATGTTCATGAACACATGTTGTAAACAATATAATAAAACAATATGGTAATGCGATCATCCGCAGTGTCATACGGCGTTAGACATGGAACAAATATAATATGAACACTCTAAAATACAATTATAACACGAAAATATAATAATATTATGTTGTGTTCGTGTTGAATTTATGTTAGTGCAATATAATTGCAAGTGTTTTAAAATTTTAGAAATTTGTGGGTGATGTTTCAAACCTGGATCAGGAACTCCCGGCACTGCTCGTAGAGGTGGAACAAATAGTCCAACCCGTTCTTCTTGGCACGTGCCACCTCCCCCGGCTCCGTCACGATGAACGGGTGCTCCCTCTGCCTCTCCCCTCCTCCGCCGCCGCACCCAACCCCGCTGCCGTCCGAACCCGAATCGGCAGATTCGTCGTCCTCGGATTGCGGTTCGAGTTCTGCAGTGCTCGTTCTCTTCTTCTTCTTGATCTTCATCATCTTCTTCTTCTTGTTGATCTCTCTCCGGTTCGGGTTCTTGTTGGAGCTCCCTCTGCGGCCCCTGTCGGCCGCCACCTCACCTCCGCTACCGGCCGCTTCTCCTCGCTCTTGCTGGACCGGCTCCTCCGACAGGCCTAACAGAGTTCAACCAAACCTTACGTAACATTTTGGCAACAAATTATATATGACTACATATGTTTTTGTATAAATATGATATTAATATAGTGTTTCTGAGCATGTACAAGTTGTACGATTGTTGTACGAAATCCTTAAAAACCAAAAGATATAACCTTCCTATACATTACTAATATAAAATCTCTATTTTTCAATTTAGGACTTTCTATTTTTTAGAAACTACAGTAATATGATCCTTAGAACATTAGAAAAGACCATTTTTAGAGGAATTAAATTTCGTTTTAGTATTTGTATGTCCTTAAATGTCACAAACGGTCATATATATATATCTACTTATATATTTCGAAACATTGACACTTACAAATGAATACATATGTTGTATTAATTTGTTAACCATTGATTACTATATATGTATATATTGTGTAATTTTCTTGTAAGCACTATTAGTTAGTTTAGCTATTTATATGGCATATTTGTTCATTTCTGGTTTTTGTTTTCCGAAAACCAGTAGCTTTGCATGTCAGATGTGAAAATGTTTATAATATTCCCGAAAGAAAAAAAAAGTAAATCCTTTTTGTATTTGATGATTATACAAAGCATTTTGCATATTGTCCAAACAAAAGATGAAGAAATATCAAATAGGAAAAAGAAAACCTTTCAAGTAAACTTAAGTCATAAACTAATACGACACGTACGCCGACATGACACAGCGAAAAGGATAGAGAGATTGTTTCAATATCATTTGGTACGATCAAATACAAGAACAAAAAAACAAGAGATGGCACGGACACGGTGAAATGGACAGCACATTGTACGTACTAGTGTATCTTTCGTATGTTTTTGTCGTGTCAAAGAAGTGTCTGACACGACAAGGAGTGTCCAATGCTTCGTATATATCATCTGTCTTTTGGAAAAAACCAACTTCCCTCTAGGCTGTGTTTGATTGGGCTTTTTTTCCATGGAAAATATTTCCATCACAAATTTTCCACCAATTGTAGTGTTTGATAGCTTATATTTTCCATGAAATTATTTTCCAAAAAACTATCATTTTCCATATTTTCATCTAAAATGGTGAAAAATAAAACTTGTGCAACACATAGAAAAATATTATTTTTCATGGAAAATAACTATTTTTCGTGGAAAATAATGGCAATCAAACACCAAAACTAAGTTTTCCATAGATTTTTTTTCCTAAGAAAATAATTCCATGGAATTAATTTCTATTCCATATATTTTTCACCTTACAATCAAACGCACCTAACTCTTATTTTTTTTTACCGTTTCTCCCGTTGCCAAGTCTAAACCAGATCCACTTTGTATAGGTTGCAATGAGCCAGCGGTTAGGGTTTGGAACTGTATATATATTTACATGTTCTGTTCTTTGTTCTTCCCTTTTGGAGAGTACTATAATAATTCCGGCAACAAATCTATGTTCCTACATCCGTCCGTCCTCTTTGTGTTTATTCTAAATTTCTGGACAAAACTAAGTTCGGATTATTCTCTCGATCGAAACTGTATGCAGTAACGAATAACGAGAAATAGCACGATAATTTTACCTTAAAAAGATTGGAAAATAAGTCTACATATAGATCTCGAACCGAAGACCTTTATTTTTTTTTACG
Organism: Iris pallida; assembly: GCA_029216955.1. Classification (NCBI taxonomy): domain Eukaryota; kingdom Viridiplantae; phylum Streptophyta; class Magnoliopsida; order Asparagales; family Iridaceae; genus Iris; species Iris pallida. Next base: position 10,208,971 of record JANAVB010038613.1, read on the forward strand.
GAACATCAAAGAAAAATACTAACATCATCAACATACGCAGGGAACGTCGATAATTTAAAGTCTACGATGATATATGTGCTGACCTTCCTGTTAGGAGCGTCCAGCAACAAATCTATGTTCCTACAGGAGCTGATATTTTGCCCGCCGCGGGATTAGCCCATGCTGGCCTGCAGCCACACAACGCGTCGGCACTGGCCTCCCGTCCGGGGTGGGCCCACGCTAGTGGAGGGCACTGACTGACCGTCACGCAGGTGCGGATCAGCCCCGTGGACGGTAAAAGTATTATTTTCCATGTCCCTACATCCGGAGAAATTATTGGGTGGTGCAAGGTCACCACATAGCAATTGCAAATGGTGAGCTCCGGCCACTAATTTCTTGATAGTTGGCATAATCCATTATATTACTACATTTTTCTTATTTTTTAGGTCAACTTTTTTTTTTTATTGTTTTTGAAAGATTTTTTTTCTTTTCTAATAATATGCCAAGTGAATATATATATATATATATATATATATATATATATATATATATATATATATATGAAATTTTTTATGTCAAATATTATGTCAAGTGTCAAGAAATTAGTGGCCGGGCTCACCATTCACCATTGCCATACGGTGAGTCCGGACCATACAATAATTTCTCCTACATCGGTCCTGCTCGTCTTCATTCTACATTTCTGGACAAAGTTAATATAAATTCGGGTTACTCTCTCAAAGCCAGAAGCCGGTAGCATGAGCATTTTATCTCTAGAGGATTCGAAAAATGAGTCTGGCTATAATTATATCTTAGAGCTGAGATCTTTGTTATTTTGCTTACAGATCTAACATCAAAGGGAAAATACTAACATCCTCAACATACGCAACGAACGTTGATATATTAAGTCTATGATGTGCTGACCTTCCTGTGAGAGAGCGTCCAGCACGTCGCGCCGCGCCTGCGAGGAGGACGTCGACGAGAGGAGGAGGAGCTGCTGGTGCTGGTGGTGCTGTTGGTGCTGGTGCCTCTGCCTCCTGTCGTGCGCGGCGGCCTGGTCGAGCAGGAGCTGCTGGTGGTGGTGCAGGAGGACGGCCTCGTCGATCCTCCTTCGCTCGGCCCTCGCGGCGGCCTTGATCCCGTAGCGCTCCCCGACGAGCAGGTCCCACCGGAACAGGTGGGACATGGTGGCCATCATGTCCTCCAGCTCCTCCTCCCTCATCCCGGCCAGCGTCGACGACGTGAACCCCAGCTCCCCGATCCGAGCCACGGTCACGTACCGGACCCCGTACCCCTCGAAGATCTCCGCCAGGTCGCGGGGGCGCTCCAGGAGGACGGGGGGAGCCTGCGGCGGTGGCTGCTGCTGCTGCTGCTGCTGCTGGTGGTGGTGTTGGTGGGAGGAGGAGGTGCACTTGAAGATGGCGTGGGAGAAGGAATCTTCGCCGCCTCCTCCTGTTCCTCCTGGCTCCATTTTTTTCTCAGAACGTTGATGCTTTGTTTGTCGCGTCTCCTTTCTCTTTTTGTCGCACTGTAGTATAGGATGGTTACGTGGCGTTTGTTTGTCTGCTCGTGTTGCTTTGTTTGGTTGGGTTTTAAGAGGCAGACTAGGTAGGAAATTACCATTATACCCTACACAGATTTTTTTTTTTTTTTTTTTTTTTGAATTTAGAAGTGGGTAAATGACAAAAAAAAAAAACCTCACTAGATTGGCCATTTTCACGAAAAAAGACCACATGCTCTTAAATTCTCCACTATTTATTTTTTGTTGCAAAAAATTCTCAAATGACAATTTTACCCCTCCCCCCTTCCTTCCTCGGCCGTTGGGGGAGGGGCTGGGTGGCCGGCGATGCCACGGGGAGGGCTGCGTGGAGGCCGGGGCGAAGGCTGGGGAGGACCGCGGGGGGTCGGCGAGTGCGGGAGAGGGCCGTGCGGGGCCGGCGAGGTCGGGGGGGGGGGGGGGGGGAGGCTCGCAGGAGACGAGCGGGATGGGAGCTCGCCGCCGGGGGGAGGGCCGACGGGGGGAGGGCAGGGGGGTCGGGCGGAAGGAGGGCAAGGGCGGCTGGGCCGGCAGGGGGAGGTCAGGGGGGTCGGGTGGGGCTGGGGGGTCACCGCCGCCACCGGGGGGAAGAGGGGGCAGGGACATTTTCGAAATTAAATTTTTTAATTCTGACTAGAGGGGCCTTATTGAGCGAATTTGTAATCTAAGGAGGGACGAATTGTTAAAAATGACTAATATGTCTTAATTTGCAAAAGTCGGATATCTAACGAGAGGTTTTTTTTGTCATTTACCCTTTAGAAGTTTTATTTAAAAGTTTGTTTACTTTATTTACTATTTGTCTAGTTTTGTTTGTTTTATATTGGATTATTTAGTTTTATGATCTCGTATAATATTCAAAATTTGTATTTGGGTATCTGTATTGTCCATAAGAGGATTCGAATCTCGTTCTTACAGCCGACTTTGACCAACAGTCCAAATTGGAGACCTAAATACAAGTTTTGAATATTACACGAGATCCTAAAACTAAACTAAATTTCGAATATTATGGAGACCCAAACAAAGATCTAACGGTCAGCCCAAGTTAACTGCCAGGACGAGACCCAATCCCTCTTCTGGACAATATCAGGACCTAAACGCAAATTTTAAATATTATATGAAAACCTAGAACTAATTTTTTTATATTTGGAGTAATGGATTTTATAATAGCTTAGTGTTTAAGACACGACATGTCCAATTGAAAATTTTGGACCATGAGTTTTTATTTTTGACTTCTTTTTTTTTTTTTTCATTATACCCTTTTCCCAGCATGTGTTGGTTGTTGTCCTTGTACTCATGTTCATGGTATAATTAGAAAAAAAAAAATCAAAAATAAAAATTCAGGTTCCAAACTTTCCAATTGGACATGTCACGACTTAAACTATAAGCTGGTATAAAATTCAAGGTCTAAACGATAATTATCCATTTTATATTTCTATAATTGTTTGTCCCTTTGTTACTATTTCACTTCTTGTTCAAACAGTGAAAGGGAAAGGGAATAATGCAAAGAAAAAGCCTTATAAAGGGAAATGCTATGCTTACAACCAATTTTGGTTGTAAGTTTTACAACCGCTTACGTGGCATTCATTGATTGGGGGAGAAGTGGGACCGGATGGGACCATGTTAGCTGGAGATAGGTGTAAGTTGAAAGAAAGTTGCAAATATTTACTAGTAAACTTAGCATTTTCCTATCTATAACTATTTATCCCTTTGTTACCGTTTCACTTCTTGTACAAGCGTTCGCTTAATCCTTTGAAGGTTGTTAGTTCGAGTCTTAGATCGAAACATAGAATCTGATGCCCACGCTTAATAGATAATCCTATGACTGATGAGTCGCGGTACAAGGAGGGTAGAAACAAGCAGATTATCAAGCTTACTAGTTTTGTAATTTTTTTTCTCTCTTATTATTACAAGGTTCAACAAGATTAACAACATCGCAAAATGTCACTAAACCTGCCAAAGGCATCACTAACATTGATTAGCGACGCAATATTTGAGTTGTCAATACACTAGTCGCTATTACATAAGACATTGCTATATTGACGTTTGCTAATGTCGACAAATGCGTCACTGTAGCAACATCTTAACAACTTTTCTTAAGGATAATTGACATGTCACGAATATTAGCAACGCACTAGCTATATCATTCACTTTCTAGAAAATCATATTAGAAGATTTAGTATCTTTTATTTATTGTTAACGAATAAGTTAAAAGAGCATTTGCGATGAAAATGGTAGTTAATTATAAGTAACTCAAAACATGTGTTCAAATTAACTAAGTACGTAGTTAAGAGTAATTAGCTTCTAGAAGATTCCCACTATATATGCTAATCCCTCTTTGCTATTTGCAAAATTACCATTAGACTAACTATTTTAAGAGAATTTATTTCAAGGAACTATATTGGCATTAGGAAAATTGGAAGGAGGAGTTACACATACCTCTTCGGTTCCTGCGGAATGACAGCTATTAATTGCATTGACAATACCGTCAACTCAGGGAATTAATTTTTTCTTGAGTAACGACATCCATATCCGCTAGTTTTTCACCCACAAAAGAAATGCCTCTCTTGTGCGGAAGAAAGTAGTCTCTCTTAGCTACGTGTCAGAAACGAATGAGTAGCTTTACAGTTGTTTAGGTGCTTCTTCATACTATTTGATTCATCGCGCTTCATTACTCGAAATAACCTCTCAAAATGTCGTCTCTTGAGGATGCGGGCTAAACATTGTTTGTCTAGATTTTAGGTTCACTGGATCATCTAGCCGCTGCAGCCTCTAGAATTAGCATCATAGTATTTTCCATTGGGGACATTATTCATGATGTATGTCAGCTAGTCATGATGCCTTAGATTACTCATATTTTTTATTCTTCTACAATACCACATAGAAGAAAGGCATGGCTATAAGCATGAGATTACAAGAGATTGTGTAAATGACTCACCAGATAGCAGTTGATGAGTGGGGAAGAAATGAGTCTACTGGTTGTTCGTGCCACACCCCGATCCCGCAGGACCGTTCGTCCTTGCTTGGGCGTGATGTCGTGCAAGCCTAAGTTGCACTTGCACAAGACCAGATCTTGCACAACACAAACTAGACTAAATAAAACAACAACACAAGCAAAACAAATGCAGAAAACCAAATATTTTAACACAGAGATTTGAAATTGCAACACCTCTTTTTATTGATAACTTGATAGGAATACAAGTACATTGCTTGTGACTCAAAATGACATAGCTTGGCTTACATCTTTCTTTTAGTACTCTTTCGAAAATAGCCACAATGCCTATATATCATATCCCTTTATTTTATAAAGATAAAAACACCTTCAAAAGAAAACTTGTTGAATTGGAAATAAAAAGCTTCGAGGCGATTGAACAATGCTCCACTGGATTGGACAACCTTCTAGCACCTCTTAAGATCCTCATGTTCCTTTGCTATATGAAATGATGCCCACAACGTGAATCAGTACGCAACATGTACTGGTGAGTGGCTATGGCCGAACTCATATAAATCTGCACTAAATTAACATGTGATCTATCAGTTATTTACTAGTGATCTTTCTACTTGTCTAGGTTACTTTTAAGCAACTCATAATAAGAAACATAAACAAGAGATCATCACTAATATAGTGATTCTTATCCACGGTCGTCGGTCCATCCCTACACAAGACAAGGATTAGCACAATTTGTACATCTATAAAGCATAATTTCCACTCTTCTTACTATTTTATATTTGCTACAAAATTAGGTCATATGTGCAATACCTCGCTTCATACAGAGCATTATGCCGAGTCGTTGACTCGAAGAGTTGTGTTGACCCAAAATATGTATCGATGTGAATTGATGTAAAGAGTTACGTTGACCCGAGGAATGCATCGAGTAAGATTGATACAAGTATTTGTAGAAGCATGGAATTTCAGGCGCATCCACAAGCCAAAATTCCTATGCGCTTAACATTACATGAGCCAGGGAGCTCTAATGAAGTAATTGGTACAGTAAAGAACAGCAAAAGTATAGACATCAAAAGGATTTTTATTTCATATAAAAGTCTACAACATGTCTAAAAAAGGCTTTACAAAAGAGAATTTCTACAAAAAGAAAGATCCTAAGACTACAGCCAGGCGCAGCAAACTGCCATGCGCCTCCCGCCAGGCGTATCATCAGTCAGGCGCATCACTTCAATGTCTCAGTCAGGCGTATCCATTTCAGCGTCTCAGTCAGGCGTATCTATTTCAGCGTCTCAGTCAGGCGTATTTATTTCAGCATCTCAGTTATGCGCTCTACTTCGACCCGATCAAGTGCTTCGACTAATGGAGCATTTATTGAGCAGAGCTAGAGTGGGCAATACCCCACTTTAGCTGGTGGAAGAGCTCTCCAAAGCCCAAGGAAGAGGAGAGCACCGTAATTCCGATCTGCGGCTAAAGGAGCAGCTTTCAACACAACCAGAGTGGACAACACCCCACTCTAGCAGGAGGAAGAGCTCTCCAAAGCCCAAGGAAGATGGAAGCACCACAATTCTGATCTGCGGCTCTTCCAGCATAACGGAGACAGGGCTCGAGCATCCCGAACTTTGGATGCAACAGACACCTTCCGCCTGCCTCAGAAGTCTGCGATTCTGACTTTTGGATGTAACAGTCACCTTCAAGTGCATGAATGAAGACAATTCGTCGCATGTTCACCCTCGGGAGCATCTTGTCAACAGAATGTGCTCGAGCAAATAAGTTCATTCGGGAAGACGTGAGAGAACGAGAAGCAAACTCTCTCCTTGCTGCTATTTATAGGCCGGGCAAATCAAACCCATGCGCCAAGTGGCGGGCTCTTCGAATCTCGTGCAATGAATTTGCATTTATGGTGATGAACCTGACGCTTCGAATTCGGCCAAGTCAAAATGGCTATTTAAAGCACTCGAAGAACACAACAGTCGGACCAATAAAGATGCGACATACAAATGGATGTGCCGGTCAGATACCGCGCATCGTACAGACGCGCCCGTCGGTACTAAGCGCCCTGTATGGATGCGCTCAACAAAGCACAGATCCATGCGTCCTAATCAACATGGACCCGTGCGCCAAGTGGAACGCAGATCAATGCACCCACTCAACAGCCCATCACCCGTCAAAGAACATTAAATGTTGAAGTCCTGACACGACAGGAGCCATGCCTCGATGACAGAGCAGCAACATCTTTTACAGAAAACGAAGCGCCGCTGACGTCAGCGCCATCATTACTCTCTTCCGGCAGTTACAAGCCACGTGGCCGCCCAACCATTCGCATGCGCCTTCACAGCCATGCGCCCAAACCTCTGCATGCGCTTTAAGAGCCATGCGCCTCAGCCCTTCCTCTGATCCCTAAAGACAGAGGTCAAGTCGCTACTGAAGCTTCGCATGCGCCTCAAAAGCCGTGCGTCCAGACTGGTTCGTGACTCCTGAAGATTGTGAGCCAAGGTCTTTTCATGCGCCCAACCCCAGGCGCATCCTATCAGATTACCCTCTACCAAATCCGAGATCTTTGAGCTACGGACACGCGCCACGTGTCCTTTGACTCAATTCAGCCTATGAAGGGGTGCTAATCACCCAAGATCTCAGCAACTGAAAGATCCTCTCCCCTGCTACGTGCCATCCCACAAAAGCAGCATAAAGGATTCAAACCACAAATGATGGTGCATCATCCAAGCGCCTTCTGCAGTCAACCACGTGGCGTCCCCACGTACAGGCGCATCCTACATATGCGCGCATGAGCAGCCAACCTGCAAGATATAAATAGAGGGATCATCTCCTTCTTTCATACAGACGGACATATCTACATACACACACATAGAGAGAGAGATAGATACAGACACTCAACGTCTTCTTCCTCTCCGCAAGCTCCAGCACCCAGAGCAACTCAGACCTTCAGAGAACCGAGAACTGTCGTCAGATCGTCAACAGAGTCAACACATTACCACTCATTCCATCGATACAGGGACCCAGATAAACAAAAGTGTACTCCTAGGACTACATCTAAGTCCTACATTGTAACACTGTTCTGTTTGTAATTGAAATTGCAATCAAAAAATTTTAATGGCAAACAAGCTGGCGACTCTGCTGGAGATCTCTTTCTCCTCCGCCGAGAAAGCTGTGTCGCAATCTGACGACGTGAAGGTCGGCTCCTCCCACAAGACGCTGGTCATAAGTCTCAATCAACAGGCGTATAAGGAGTTCATCACTGAAGGCAGTGCAAGTCCTTCGAAGCGGCCGCCGAAGCCGAAGAAGACTCGCCAAGCCTGGGTGCGCAAGGTCGACGCCCCTGGCACCATCACCGAAGGGGATGCGCCGATGCAGCCTACCCTTCCCGCTGACGTCCTCAGCAGCCAAGATGCGTCCACCGGTGCAGCGCATCTCTCGGGAAAACGTGGGGCTGACCACATTCCCCAACCATCTTTCTCTCAAACGAGGAAGATGCGTCGACGGAGCAGGGGCGCAGCTAACGTCCTGCGTATTAACTCTGATGCACAACAGAAGGCATCTGTCTTTGACAGACTCACTCGCTGTCGTGGCGAGGATAATTTGGACTCTGAGTACTATGCACCCCAACGGGCTGGTACGAAGAAGTTCAAGGCAGTACGGGCCATGCGCCTCGAACGTGCTATGCCAGCAGTGAGCCAGAGGCATACGCTCACAATCATGCGTGATGCCAATGGTAAACTGTACAAGGTTGACTCGGGTGCTTCTGCGCCACGAACGAGACGACCTTCAAAGTCCTTGTCACACTTGGGCGCATCTGCTGCGTTCGTAACCAAGTCGTGCAAGGCAAACTCAGTGGTCTTGAACCCCCGTGCCTACATTGGTTGTGCATCTGAGGCTGGTTCAAGTCACTTTAAATGTTGCTCCCCCACTGTTGATCTGGGCGCATCTTTTGTGTCGGATCAGGGGGTACAACATTCACTTGACCACCCCGGCCCTTGGCCTTGCCATGCGCCTGATGGGGGTGTGAAGGTGGCACTCTCCTCCAACGATTTGCGTAACATGATCACTCACAAACACCGATCAGGAGAGTCGACTGACAAGCACAATGCGCCCTTCACAGGGCACCCCTGTGCTGTAGTCACCATCAACTGTTGTTGCAAGACAGCAGTCCCACCAAGGCAGTCTATGTTCTAGCGGCTGCAATCATCAACACCTCTCCATCGTCGCCTCGGAAAGAAGGTGTTAACTGAAGAGGAGCCAGAACTAAAGGTTGTTTCTTGCAACGTAGTCTCCAACTCTCCATCAATTCGAAAGGTGACTGGCAACTCCTCGACCTCGTCCTCATCCAAGAGCCAGCCGAGGAAGACCAAGACGACCGTCCCGTCCTCAGGAGTGTTCGAAGGCACCCGGAGGAGAAAGAAGATCTCAGAGGAAGCTGGGGGTAGTCAAGCCCCTGTGGATCTTCATTCCGAAGACGAAGCTAGCCTCCCGAACATAGCAGGAAAAATTCAAGCCCCTGTGGATCTTCAACCCGAAGACGAAAATATCCTCCAGAACATAGCTGGGGGTAGCTAAGATGAAGCTCCGGGGGAAGTTCCTCTTCTACGAGAGAGCGAGGCTGAAAGTAAAGCTTCAACCGATCCATCCACTTCCAGTCACGTCATGACAGTATACATGACGGGAGGTGGTGATACGAAATCAGATGCGCCACCAGCAGATCTCGTTCAGTGCATGGATACCTTGGAGGGAGGACTCAAAACCCTCTCTGCCTCCATGCAGACACTGACTCATGCAGTGTTCGAGATACGGTCAGCTTTGGCCAGAGCACCTTCTACCGGTCCTGAACCAGGGGCCAATGGAGAATCGAGTGTACCCCTTCAATGGGTATCCTTGGATACAGATCGCCGTGAAGCACCTCGGATGTCGGAACCGTCAAATGTACAGCTCCAGGTTGTACCACCTTCTCCGACTCCCAGCTCTACAGAAGTCGTAGTGGAGATGATCAGGGACTTACGTGAGCGCTTCGAGTCGAAGAATAGACAGAAAGAGCGCCAGAAGATGGGGATCCCACAACCATACCCCCTCGAGTGGAACAAAGTGGTTTATCCTTCCAAGTATAAACCACAAACGTTGACACCATACGACGGGAAGGACTCTCCACGCCGTTATCTGACGTACTTTCAGTCTCAAACGGGACATCTCTCGAAGGAAGACGCGCTACTCACCAGCCTGTTTGTTGGGGCACTGAAAAGAGTGGCTTATGACTGGTACTGCAGTCTTCCTGACAACTCCATATCTTCCTTCGACGACTTGACACATCTCTTCCTCGATCGTTTCTACGACGGAGGGAAAGACATGACAATGGCGTCCCTGATAGAGGTGCGTCAGAAGGAGAAGGAGACGGTTCGAGAATTCATCGACCATTTCCGACAAGCCTGCTTCAGACTGCCCCCGGGCATGCCAGAACATGCACTCCTCTCCTCCTGCAGTATGAACAGGCTTTCTGCGATCAAGCTTTGGCTCAACTCCACTCCTCCTTCCGACTGGAGCTCATTGATGATTGAGGCTGAAGCAGCTGAAAAGAAGGCATCCAATGCTCGCCTTCTGGGAGTCAGTTTCTTTGCTTTTGAAAACAACAGAAAATGGCCTGCTGCCAACAACCCTGGACGTGAAACAAGGGGAAGCAGGCGCTGAATGTCAATGCCTCCAAAGGTACACAAGCACCTACTTAGAAGCCTCCGCTTGCGCTGAGGCCAAATGAGGTCTATTCTTTCAACGATGAAGACACCCTGCAACTCTTCGAGATACTGAAGCAGGGCGATAAGATCAAATTGTCGGACCCGAACCGTCCCGACGAGGTTGAAAGAGTAGAAAATCCGAGGTACTGTCACTACCATCGGTTTGTTGAACATCCAACACAGGACTGCTACGTCCTCAAGAACTACATCTAGCGCATGATCAATACGAATGTTATCTCCGTCGACTATGAGGAGAAAACAGTCTCGACCAACCTGGTGTCGCTCCAATTCGGCACCTTGCCGACAACCACAACACAAGATGGCGTCGTCTCCATCCCAAATGCGACAATGGAGGTGGTCAACCAACCACCTACTCATGACAACGTGAGTGGACTCATCCCACTCACCACATCTCGGGGAGAGATCTTATGGGTTCACCCCGATCTCGTCTCCGAGGTTACTCAACCGGGAGTACGCTCTACCTCCAAAGCTAAGGGCAAGAAGATCAAGTCTTGCCGCATGGTCTCTTCCTCCGGGGAAGAGGCACTTCCTGTACAAACGCGTTCGTAGCTGAACGCCCAACCTGACGAAGCTGCCGTCGAGGTGGTACCTCCCTGCACTGCCCCTGCTGCCGAAGAAGGAGGTCCATCCAAACCTCCAGCAGCCAATAAACAGAAGCATGTAGAGGCCCGTTTCGGCAAGCCTTTGCGAAGGAAGAATACTTCGGGGCTAGCCAAGTCCCACAACTTTGACATACTGGCACAACTTGCCGGTACTCCCGCCCGCTTATCTCTGTACGAGCTGCTTTGCCTTTCCAAAGATACCCGCGAAGCTCTCTGTGAAGCCTTGAAGGATGCTGAGTCCTTCATCAGCCAGGTCAAGCAGCCCGAGGATCTTCCGACCACATGTGCGCATTGCCATTGTGCGGATGAGGTCATCCCCAACATAACCTTCACCCAACAAGACATGCTACTTAAGCACAACTGGCACAACATGCTACTGTACTACACAGGATATGTGGGTTCCGTCAAGGTGAAGCAAATTCAGATTGATCCAGGGTCTTCCCTCAGCATCATCCCTAGGACTCTGTCGTCAACACTGGGGATCTCGATGTACCGTCTGGCGCCCTCCAACACTACAATCAGCGGTTTCAATGCTAGCAAAAGTGAACTGCTGGGCAAAATACGGCTGAAGTGTCATATCGGTAACCTCCGAACCGAGGTGACGTGCTATGTCGTAGATGTCGACGTCAACTACAACCTCCTGCTGGGTCGCCGTGGCTGCATGAGTACATGGTGGTGCCATCTATACTCCACCAATGTATGAAGTATGTGTCCACCAACGACATCATCCGGACAGAGTTCGCGGACATTGACCCTTTCAAGGGGGTCGAAGCCTACTTCATCGACGCTAGCTTATATAAGTCGCTCGATGAGGGAGAAGCCAACGATGCTGATGACGAAGTAGAAACAGCGGCAGAGCCGGACATGGAGCCAGAGATGATTCCCGGTGCTCCTTTGAAGATTCGACTCAAAGGAAAACCGCCTCAGATGCTGCCTCCCATGACCGTCAAGCTACCTGAAAAAGCGCCGGCTTCTCTAGGTAGAACACCCACTGAAGCTCCCTTGAAGATACGGCTCAAGGGAAGACCTCCTCAAACGTCGGCTCCCCTTGTGGCAAAACTACAGGGAAAAGCACCTGTCATCGAAGGCACAATCGAGGCACCCTTGAAGGTTCGTCTTAAAGGCAAGCCTCCGCAATCATCCAGGCTATAAGAGAAGGCCCACACAGCCCTCTTGGATCCCAAGGTCAGATCTGCGATGGACTCTCTCGAACCAGCCCCGGTGCTCACAGATGAAGAGTTAGGAGAGTACATATCTGCTGATATAGATGCACCTTCCCTTGATAATATAATCCTGCGGGACAAAATCTCATATTTTATCAATAATAGAGTGTCTTTCAATTATTCTAGTCTTCCACATTAGAATGCCATGTATATACTAGATAATGCTCTACGGTCGTTACAAACACAAATAACGACTGTCAATCATGTAAATCGAGTAGTTCCGTCCCAAGGAGTCTGTTTTATAGTCCTACCACAGAATCGGGATGAAGAACCCATCATCTTCGGTAAAGTCGAGCATCATCAAGACCTCCCGCCATCCGAGCCAGAACCAGATACCGCCAGAGTACACGTCTATCGGTACACGGACAAGGCAAAGTACCTCATCCAAAAGATGGGTTACGATCTGAAAAGTAACAAGGGCCTGAACTATGGCAAAGGCCGGCGTCTTCCCCCCGGCTCCCAACACCTAAGGGAAAGCCGCAAGACTACTATCATCGTACTCGACGGGGGTAGGCTATGTTACACCGCCAGCTACTCCAGAGAGTTCGGAGGCAGAAGAAGTGGAACACTCTCATTCGTCCGAAGCATCAACTTGGGAATCCGATACCAGTATCGGTTCAGCCCTCAGAAAGGTGCTATCAATCAATGTGGCATCTGCACAATCTCAAGAGGATGAAGGCGATGACCAGACACCGAAATTCTTTGAGGAATAACCCTGGGCTCAACGCCTAGGAGCATAGTGGGAGTCTCATTTTGAATTACGCAAACCCCCTACTGAAGACGAGGTCGAACAAGTTAACCTTGGAGATGGATCTCCTTCCAAACCCATCTTCATCAGCAAGAGTCTAAAGGAAGAAGACCGGGAGTCTTTGGTCCAATTGGCCAAAGAATATATCAACGTCTTTGCCTGGAGCTACGAAGATATGCCGGGACTTGATGCCCAGATCGCAATGCATAGACTTAACATCTTGCCTGATGCTAAGCCTGTAAAGCAACAACAACGACATTTTCATCCTGACATCATGAACGCTATCGATCAGGAGGTGGACAAACTCCTGAGCAGTGGGTTCATCCATGAAGAGCAATATCCGGACTGGGTGGCCAATGTTGTCCCTGTCACCAAGAAGAATGGGAAGATACGAGTCTGTATCGACTTCAGGAATCTCAATACTGCTTGCCCGAAGGACGAATTCCTGCTTCCAATTACTGACGTAATTATCGACAATACATGTGGCTTCGAACGCATGTCATTCATGGACGGGTATTCGGGCTACAACCATATCAAGATGTTTCCCGATAACGCAAAACACATGTCATTCAGGACTCCGAAGGGGGTTTTCTGCTACACAGTGATGCCCTTCGGCTTGAAGAACGCTGGTGCTACGTACCAACGAGCTATGAGTACCATCTTCCGTCAACATCTGCGCAAAACAGTTGAATGCTATGTTGACGATATCGCAGTCAAGAGTCGTCTCAAAGGTGATCACCTACAAGACCTAAATATAGTCTTCGATCTCATGCGAGCGCATCAACTCAAGATGAACCCCGCTAAATCCTTCCTTGGGGTTTTTAGCGAAAAGTTCTTGGACTTCATTATCATGGCGAAAGGCATTCATGTGATCCCGAGAAAACCAAAGCCATCATTGACATGGCCCCTCCGAAGAACCTCCGAGAACTTCGAGGCCTGCAGGGGCGTCTGGCATACATCCGAAGATTTATAGCAAACCTTTTCGAAAAATGCCAACCCTTCACCCAGCTCATGAAGAAGGAAGTCTCCTACGTCTGGACAGAAGAATGCCAGAAAGCTTTCGATGATATCAAAGCTTACCTGATGAGCCCGCCAGTCCTGGTGGCACCCGTCGCAGGCAAACCATTTCTCCTCTACGTCCGTGCCATGGATCATTCCTTCGGCGCTTTGTTGGCTCAGAACAATGATGCAGGCTACGAGCAAGCTATCTACTACCTCAGTAGGATACTGATCGGGGCCGAACACCGGTACAACCCCGTTGAAAAGGAGTGTTTGGCTTTGGTGTTCGCCATCCAGAAGACTCGTCATTATGTTTCGGGCCAGACAATTCATGTCATCTCCCGAGTCAATCCACTCAGGTTTCTCATGACGAAGCCGGGATCATTGAACTCCCGACTAGCTACATGGGCAATCCCGTTGACACCATATAATATGGTCTTCGTCCCATAAAAAGCCGTCAAGGGCCAAGCTCTAGCCGACTTTTTAGCTGCACACCCCATCCCAGTGTCCTCCAGATTCTATGAAGACATCCCGGATGAGGTCCAAGAATCAAACGTCACCGAAGAAAGCTCCGTTTGGCGGGTATTTTTCGATGGCGCTTCGAGAACAGGCCCCAAAGGCCAAATCATCACAAGAGTGGGGGTTGTCTTAGTCTCCCCCGATCAACTAGTCATCTAGCTTGCTTACTTCCTTTCGAAGCCGTGCTCCAACAATGTTGCCGAGTACAACGCTCTCATCATGGGACTCCAGCTGGCACAACAGCTGGGGGTGGATCATCTAGAAGCTTATGGCGACTCAAAACTCGTTGTTAATCAAATCAGAGGGCAGTATGAAGTTCGCCATGAAGATCTGGTTCCTTACCATGAAGCTGCATTGAATATTATTTCAACCTTCACTAAGTTCTTCATAGAACACATACCTCGGCTACAAAACTTGGAGGCTGACGCTCTGGCTGGCGTCGCAGCTTCATTAGCAGCACCCCTCGGGACTCAACACTACGTCACGGTAGTTGGACGAGACTTGGTCTGTCCCAAAAATAACCTATGCTTACAAATAGCCCATGCCATGACGACGAGTGCCAGTGTTAATGTCCGAGACTGGATGTTCCCATTCATCGACTTCGCTGTCTATGGAATTCTCCCAGAAGACCCGAAAGAAGCCGTCTCGGTCAGGAGGTGTTCCCTTCGATTTTATTATGATACATCTACTAAAACACTGTACCGACGTTCCTTCGATGGACTTCTCCTTCGATGTCTATCCAACGAAGATGCAGCCAAAGCCTTTCGAGAAGCTCATGATGGGACTTGCGGGGCTCATCAATCTGGCCCTAAGTTGCAGGATCGACTGCGACGCATGTGTTACTACTGGCCAATCATGGCAGCCGATGCTGTCGATTATGCTAAAAAGTGCCATGCGTGCCAGCTTCACGCCGACTTCATCCATACATCGTCGGAACTACTACATCCTACGGTCGCCTCCTGGCCCTTCGAAGCTTGGGGTATGGACATCGTAGGACCGATCACCCCTCTATTATCGAGGGGACACCGCTTCATCCTAGCCATCACCGACTACTTCTCCAAATAGACAGAAGCAGTTCCACTGACGGAAGTGAAAAGCTCCAGGGTGATCAGCTTCATCAAGTACCATGTCATCTACCGTTTCGGGGTACCTCGAAGGATTATCCACGATAATGGTCCACAGTTCATCAACCATGTTTTCAGCAAATTCTGTGACAAGAATCGAATTCAGAACGTGGCGTCAACCGCCTACAATTCGACAGCAAACGGATTGGCCGAGGCATTTAACAAGACTATCGTCAAGTTACTCAAAAAGGTCGTATCATCCAACAAACGCGACTGAGACAAAAAGCTTGGCGAATGTCTTTGGGCCTACCGTACAACGGTACGGACCCCGACGGGCAACATCCCGTTCTCCTTAGTCTACGGGAGCGAAGCGGTACTGCCTCTCGAGATTCAGATACCCTCACTCCATGTGGCGCTCACAAACCAATTAACAGAAGAAGACAACCAGCGTCGTCGTCTGCGAGAATTGGAAGCACTTGACGAAAAATGTCTCCTAGCTCAGCAACGCATTGAACTTTATCAAGCCCGTATATCACAGGCTTTCAACAAAAAGGTCAAGCAGAGGACTTTCCAAGTAGGTGACCTGGTCCTGGCAGTCAGGAGGCCGATGGTGTTGACTCATAAAACACATAGAAAGTTCGAGTCCAAGTGGGAGGGACCTTTCATCATAGAGACGGTATACTCAAACGGTGCTTACCGCCTCGCTCGACCAAACGGGGACTTGTTCATGATGCCCATCAACGACAAGTTTCTAAAGAAGTACTACTCATGACATCTTTCAGACATGTACTTCCATCTCTACCCAACAAGGGAGTCAGTGGACCTGATCATCAGAGCTCACATACATCTTTCCATCACAAAATCCTATGCTTTCGGAACCCAGTTGTTCCGTGGCATTCCATCCTCAGTAGAAGAACAACCACGTCCACATTACCTCTGAGTTGCTCCTCTACGTCCTGCAAAGCGTAATCTTACACCGCATAGGATTGTGCTACTTATCATGTTTACCACGTCCACATTACCTCTGAGTAAACATCCCGTACGGACGACCCCTGCGTTGCCGTACATCGATCGTAGAACTTCCATGTCCATATTACCTCTGAGTAGTTCCGTGTATCCCTCTAGAGTCACTCCTACCACGTCCTTAACACCTCTGAGTAGGAAGATTCTGTCATTTGAACCCCGTATTTGCCACGTCTATATTACCTCTGAGCAAACATGTCGGTTCTCTCAAACTTATTATCTGTACCTAAAAACCAAGGTACGCAAAAGATAATAGGTCCACACAAATCATCAGTTCGTGACAGCAAAAATGAACACACCACAAAATTCTTTATTTTTATTTAGAAGTAAAGGATTATATCCCCAGCAGAAGTTGCAAACCACAAAAATAACAAAAAAGAGAGAGAAACTACAATCCCTAAGCATCACTGGGATTGGCAGAAAGCTCTTCAATCCGATGCCTCAAGTCTTCCGCCCGAGTCTCTGCGGTCGCCAAAACCCGGCGTTCGGCTTCTTGATGCATCACCTCTACAGCTTTGGGGGCAGTATCAGTCTCATACTTCTCGTCTAGCTGTTGCCGCTGGTGGGTCAGGAAAAGAATCTGACGGGTAAAAGCTGCTTCCTCCTCCTTAGATGCTACATGTTCAGCCTGGACTCGCTCAGCATCTAACAAGAGTTGGGCTCGCTGGTCTTCAAGATGGTGAATCTTAGCAGTGACCTCCGCTATGCTAGCTTCCAATGAAGCCCGCAACTCCACCTTTTTCTGTGTAGATTGAGATAGCCTCAACACCGCAGCCTCAGCTTCGGCCACCTCACGGTCCCAGACAGCCACCGTGGCCTGGTACTACGACTCGACTTCAGCTATAAATTTCTCCTTTTCTGCTTCTATCAGAGCAGAAAAGTCATTTCGCCGGATACTCTGAAGCTCGGAAAGAAGCTGGTCGAGCTCGGCCACTGACGCCTCCAGAATCTCGGCCATATGATCGTGGCCCTGGTGAGAACGTATCAGACCAATATGAGGGAGCGCCATGGCTTTCGCCGTCATGAAACTCCTATTTGCATTCATCACGGTCGATACACCTCTCTGCAACATCTTGTACACTGCCTCAACAATAAACTTCACGTATTCATCTGCGTCCGCCAACACCTGAGGCGTCATAACAGGAGTTGGAAGAGCTGCTCTGGACGGCAGACCTGAAGAAGACCCACCGACCTCAATCTGCGAGGCTGCAATCTCAACCTCAGCGAACCCTCTCTCGTCAGAGACTTGCACTTCGTCACTAGCCCGAGGTGCCAAGTGGACGGAAGGGGCCGGATGGGGCGTCGATACTGTCCCCCAAGTGGAAAGAGCAGGAGGTGTGTCTTCCACCACAGGGCCCTTGCCCTTATCAGAGCCAATGATGGATGGTCCCCCGACACCCGGGTTGACGATATTATCCCCGGTCGGGGCAAGACGGCTATCCCTTTCATTCGAAGCTACAAGATTCGCCCCTGACAGTTCAACTTCCCGTGAAGCTAGAGTCGGATCACCTGCATCAGCTCCCCCTACAGGGACGGGTGTAGGGCTCGGCAGTGACTTCGACCCTACCACATCAACCTCCACTTTTGAGGCAGGAGTAGGGCTCGGCCACGAGGCCTCATGTGCGACCAGCGCCTCAGTACCACAACCGAGAAGAAGCCTAGCCGGCAAATCCTTTTCAGAGACGCCTCCACTAGACGCAATCTCTCTGGCAGCTTGATCAAAATCTTCTTGCGAACCATCGTCAGAAGAAGACGAGCTCCATACTTCCTCCTCGTCTGGAAGGATTTTTCCTATAACTTTTCTTGAGGCCTCAATGCTTCCAGGCACCCCCTCAATAGATAGTTCTACTCCTGGTCGAGGCTCTACGCCACCCTCCTGAGGGATCGATCGAGAGACCTCAGCAACCTGAGGTGCAAGTACATCTTCAGATTCCCTTTCAACATATTCTGGAGGTACCGAAACCTCCACAGAAGTGACGTCATCAGCGCTCCCTTCCCTGGAAGACGCTATAATCGGAGGGATGCGCTCGTCGGAAGAGCTCGCCACCTCCTTCGGCCTACTAATACTCAGTTTCGAAACCCGAGATTTTTCTTCGGCACCTTCTAAAAGAGAAAGGAGGACATAAGTCACAGAAATCAAAGAACAAAACATGTGGGACGTCTTTACCTCAGCGGGAGCTGATTCCGTTGGTATCACAGGTGGCGCTCCCGAAGCTCCCACCTTCGGAGTCATCGCTTTCCTCGATCTCTTTGGCGTGGACGAACCGGCCTCCACGTCAGCATGCCTCTTTCCAGCTGGGAGCTCTTCCTGAGTACCCCCCGTTGATGCTACAGCAGCAGCCCGATAACCTGCAACCTCCGGTGGACAATATGACAGGGCCGCCGCCAACATATTTTTTGTTGCCTCTAGCTGAGTGCCAACAATAAAACTGGTCTCCCTGTCATACTAGGGATACGGTGTTCATGGCACAATTCAGCTTCACAGCCGAATATAAGATTTGCGGCCGAGGGTTGGGAACTGGAGTAGTAAAACGAACTCCAGTGCACCCGACGTTGTAATACTGCCAATCCCGAGCTCCATCTAGTAAACTTCCGACAAACTCTAGACTGTTACTGGGGTTCCTTAACATGAGCTGGGTGTAACCGAACTGGCGCACGAACCGGCTCGGCAAATACGGCTCCAGATAGCACTTATTTTGTTGCGGTAGACCAAATGGGACGGTCGAATACTCTGTAACCAGCGAAACCCCCATGTCGGCAGGGCGATTGCAACTTCACCAGAGTCTTCCAGTTCTTAGTCAGCCTCAAAATCTGTAAAGACGGGACTGACCTTCGTGATCTCCCACCCTTGAAGATAAGACAAAACCTTCCTACAGACGGGGACACCAGTGTGCAACCACTTTCTCTTGTAGAAGCGACGGATAAAGGCGTCACCTTCAACATAATCCTCTTTAGGGCCTGGGCTCATCACGTTTGGATGATGCAGAATCAACCATCCCATCAAATAATAGAATGGTAGCTCAGCTCGGAGAAAGTTGTCTTTCTTGCCCCTCTCGTGGACCACATCGTCGGCAAAATCTTTCAAATCCTGCAATAGGTTACACACCATCGCGGGAAGGAGTGCCTGTAGAAGCATAAAAAAGAACATGAGATTCCATGCAGCTCAATATTAGGAAACTCTTCATGCGGCTCAAAAATCACTTAGAGCTCCATGCGGCTCAAGAAGTCCCTTAGAGTTTCATGCGGCTCAAAAAAGCCCCTTAGAGCTTCATGCGGCTCGAAAGTCCCCGATAGCTCCATGCAGCTCGGAAAAAGCCACGTGGCCCTATACGGTTCAAAATATGACTCTACAGCTAGCCATCATTTCTCTGTGCAACTGGCTCATTAAATGCTCTGACACAGTACGACAGCTCTGACACAAAGGATTGACAGCTCTGACATAAAAGTAAAATGATGACTCTGACATAATGACGTGCTCCTAGAGTGACGAAAAAAATCTTTACAGTTGGCACGATCCACCAATTCCAAAGCTCTTTATGCGGACCATTTAAAGGAGCTCATGCGGCTCTGGTTTGATGGAGCTTTATGCGACTCAGTTTTAACGAAGTTCATACGGCTCTGTTCTGATGGGTCCTCATGCAGCTCTGTCCCAATGGGACTTCATGCGGCCCAGTTTACAAAGGACTTATGCGGTTCTGTTCAGTGGGACTTCATGCGGTCCAGTTTACAAGGGTCTTATGCAGTTCCGTTTAATGGGACTTCATGCGGCCCTGTTTTAGAAAGAGGCTTATGCGGTTCTGTTCAATGGGACTTCATGCGGCTCAGTTCATTAGGAGCTCATGCGGTTCTGTTCAGTGGGACTTCATGCGGTCCAGTTTACAAGGGGCTTATGCGTTCTGTTCAATGGGACTTCATGCAGACCAGTTCACCAGGAGCTCATGCAGTTCTGTTCAGTGGGACTTCATGCGGTCCAGTTTACAAGGGGCTTATACGGTTCTGTTCAATAGGACTTCATGCGGACCAGTTCACCAGGAGCTCATGCGGTCCATTCATGCGGCTCACAGAATAAATGACAGTTGGGACACGTGGCAGAAGATTGACTAAGACTTATCCATTCGGATTCAGCAACCAATAAATCATAACAATATAGATTTATTACAATCATCATAACTGCCCAGATCGATTTCCAACAAACAATGCAGATTTATTGTAATCATCATAACTGCCCAGATCAATTTCTAATAAATAATGCAGATTTGTTGCAATCAACATAAACATCCCAGAATGATTTCCAACAAACAAGATCAAGGCTAATCGTAACAAATCCCCAACCGCCCGCTTTTTAAGGAGCAATTACTGCACACCCTACTTATCACAAAGTCCTATAAATAGCAGGGGATTATTCCTTTGCAAAACACAGAGAGTTATACGCACAGAGCCCGAACAGAGATGAAGAACAGTTTTGGCAACTCTAGAGGGGGGGGTGAATAGAGTATATATGTATAATGACCAATAAAAAATTAACTCTTTCACTAACAATGAATAGTCAGAGTAAAATGCGGAATGTAAATGAAAGACAAGAGAGCATACGCAAACACAGCAATTTTAACCTGGTTTCCCTCGTGGAGGACTAGTCCAGGCCTGAGAACTCTAGCTCAGGATTAAATCCACTATTTGTGAAATAGTAGCTTACAACCCGTGCCTTTTCTTCAGAAGAGCACGTCAACTTCTTACAGAGAATCGCAGTGGCGATTTGCTTGGAATTGTCCAAGCGATTTCTTCACTCTTGCACAAGAATCCTAAATGAGAGATGCTGAGCACTCGAGACTTAGGAGGCTTGTGGCTAGTAGATGGGAAGGGTATGGCTTATAGAGCTTGTAGGAGAGAAGAGAAGAGAAGATTGAGTGATTCAAAATGAGAGAATTCATGCCCTATTTATACTGATTTTAGGGACAGAATTCGGCCAGAATTCGGGTAAGGAAATTCAAAAATTTGGCCGTTGGACAGCTAGCAAACAGCTAACCCTAAAATTAGGGTTCCTGATTTCTAGGGGACAGAGTTCGGCCCGAACTCTGTGTGGAGGCAGAGTTCGGCCCGAACTCTGTCTCCAGAGCACAGAATGGTCCTAAGAGGGACTTGTGGGCAATTTGGTTTTGGTGGAGCTTGGGATTTTGGGTAGGCTTGTATACTAAGTTCCAAGAGCTCAGCATAACTCAGAGTACATAAATCTAGACTCAATGAAATCATAAAATACAGACTCCAGAACACACTGAGAGCTGAAGACTGAGCTGTCATCTGTCTTGAACTGAATGCAGTCGTCGTGTGTCGTATTGAATTTATACAAGTATTATTTGGTCAATATAGTCAATATTTGGTTGACTGTGTCTTTGTGTCAACAATCTCCCCCATATTGATAATTGACAAAATAATATATGTATATTTCAATATTCATACCTGGACACAGTTGATTGTAATATAGCTCCATAGCTCCCCCATAAACGATGCCTGAGCTAAGCGAAAATAGCTCCCCCGTAAACCATGAGCGGTGTCGAGCTAGAAGCTATAGCTCTCCCCCGTACAAATTGCATAGTTCCTGTGATCTGATAGATGATATTTTCCAGAGCAAGAAGCACAGATATACACAGATATACGAATGCATAGAGCCAGTAATAGTATGCACAAAATATACATATGTTTCTCCCCCTTTTGGCAGTTAGCAATAAAATAAACAATGAATAGTAATGCAACCACACTAAGAGAAGAAACAGTATAATATGGAGCAAAATAAGCATTGACATAGAATGATAAGATAGATAATGTCATCCACCAAACCAAGTGGCCAACTCATAAACATAGTATATAAAACCAGCTACATGAATCCATAAGAAACTAAATAACTGAAAGCAAAAATAACTAAGACCATCAGCAGTGGCAGCAGCAGCAGATAGTAGCCAGTCTCCATCATGGAGCACGAGAAGGTCCTGGAACATCTGATGGACCATGGAAAGATCCAACGAAAAGGTCCTGGAACATCTGAAGATCCACAAAAGTATCATCTGGATCCATATACTGCATGACCCACGGATCATCAATGCGATAACCCGCGCGCGCTGGATCCCTCTCAATAGGCACATGCAGATCAGGATGACGAGCAAGTGAATACCGCATATCATGCAGAGAGTTCCCAAGGGCACTAATCTGCAGAGTGGTACGGTAATCATGCTGCGTCCAGCGATCATCCTCAATAGCAAAACGATCGCGAAGCATAGTCTGAAGTGAATCCAAGGTAGCAGGAGGTGCAGTCTGACCGAGTGGAGGGGCGTTAGGCTCCTCATCAGCAGACGAATTAGTAGCAGCAACAGGCTGAAGGAGTCGTGCCGGAGATAGAAAGGTAGGTGCCGGCAGAAACGGACAAGCATCAAGTGGTATGTGAAAAGCACGAAAGATCATAGGAAGATACAGAGGATAAACCAAAGCTCGTGGTTTCCTCCTACAGCGAATCATCCAGTCCATCATAGTACGTGGAAGATTGAAATGAATTCCAAAGTGAAGATGATAAAGAGCAGAAATTTCAAGATAAGTAATTTCATCAGGGGAACCGATCTTGGGTAGAATGGTGTTAGAAATGATCCAATGAAGATCAGAAAAATATGGGTTGAGATATTTTGTCATGAGCTTTCGAGGACGTGTGTAAGGAGTGCACAAATCGTCCTTGAAGCTTTCAAGAGAAAGTCCGTTGGGAAAATGGAACGAGCGAGCATCAACAAGTCTTTCCCAAGAACTTGGCTCAAGAAGATCAAGATATTCTGCTAATTCAAAGTCATCAAACGAGATATCGATACCAGCAACTCGTGAATAAATACGAAGATCATCAAAGGTTAAGTTGCAGTAGAACATTTGAATGGCATGATGATAAATAGCAGAGGATGTAGTGACAAGTTCATCAATATAAAGGTCATGGAATAAATAATCATATTGAGAGAATATTGAAAAATTGATAGGATGTCCCGTGAATACCTGACGATTCCGAAAGTCACTAAACCAGTTGTTTGATGCATCAAGTGAGACAAAAAGTCTATTGTCATAAGTGGAAGGATGTAGAGGACGAGGTGGATTGAATAAAGGGTGAGGTGGTTGAGGAAGTTCAATGATTTGTTCAATTGATGGAGAAGAATCTGAAGAGGAAATACTCTCAATGCGAATCCTCTTCCCACGATTGAACAAGCAAGGAGCCATTAAAAGATATTAACTAGAAGATAGAAAATATGAATGATACCTCAAACAGGTAAAGAGCAATGGAGGATAATGGAGAGGAGACACCTTTTTGTTGATTTGAGAAACAATGGGGTACTCTGGATCAAAAACTAGGGTTAGGGTTTCAAGGAAAGAATGTGTATAGGTGAGAAAAGGTGGTAATAGTGAAGGAGAGAGGTAGAATCCCGACATAAAGTAGGGTTTTGTCTTTTGGTCGGGTGAAATATGGACCATTGGATTAGAAAAGATCCAACGGTGGAGCCAGATCCCGATTCTGGAACCTAGGGACCGAACTCGGCCCGAACTCTGATAGGGGCAGAGTTCGGCCCGAGTTCTGGCTCAATAGTCCAGAACTGAAAAAGGCAAAAGTCAGGAAGAAAATGTTCAATAATTAAACAAAATGACAGTCGGGAATAACAAAGAGTGTTGAATGAAAGAAATAGATAGAGAGGTATACAGAAAATAGAATGAACTTTTAGAAAATGTCAATTAGGCAATATTAAATTGAAACAAGCCATATAATAAATAAGGACATATACTGTGGTTCAATAGTCCAAATTTGCCATGGGTTAGCTGCAGGGGCCGGATCCCAGCTAGCGGTAGTCCTGAGGACTAGTGCACCGTGTCGCTTAGGCTTTTACGCCTTGTTGTCAGAAGGACCCTTTCGGCTTGTACCCATACCAAATTCTTTGTAAGGAATCACAATATACACGATATTTACGCAGGTGAGTTTCAATTTATGACTGCTTCATCTAAGATCCCAAGTTCACGACAAAGAAAATTGAAGCGCTCTTCGGATAGTGGCTTAGTAAAGAAGTCTGCCAGCTGATGATCAGTGTCAATAAATTCTAAGTTAATCGTGCCATTTTGCTGATGATCACGCAAAAAGTGGTGTCTGATCTCAATGTGTTTAGTGCGTGAGTGATAGACAGGGTTCTTAGTCAAATTGATGGCACTAGTATTGTCACAGAATATAGGAATATGCATGAAAGATAACTTATAGTCTTCAAGGGTTTGCTTCATCCACAGAATCTGTGCACAACAACGCCCAGCTGCTATATATTCAGCTTCTGTTGTGGATAGTGCGACAGAGTTCTGTTTCTTGCTAAACCATGAGACTAGAGCCTTTCCTAACAAATGACACGTGCCGCTCGTACTTTTACGGTCGACCTTGCATCCAGCAAAGTCAGCATCAGAGTAACCGATGAGGTCAAATGATGTTGACTTGGGATACCATAGGCCCACTGTAACCGTACCCTTAAGGTATCGAAAGATACGCTTAACCGCGGTCATGTGAGATTCCTTAGGATTTGCTTGATATCTAGCACATAGGCAAACACTAAACATGATATCGGGGCGACTAGCAGTTAAATAAAGTAAGCTGCCTATCATACCTCGATACTTACGTTGATCAACAGGTTTGCCGCTCTCATCTGGTTCGAGTTTGGTTGAAGTAGCCATTGGCGTGCTAATTGGTTTGACGTTGTCAAGGTCGAACTTCTTCAGCATGTCCTTGGTATACTTCGATTGACAGATGAAAGTTCCATTTGCCAGTTGCTTTACTTGCAGGCCAAGAAAGTAGTTGAGCTCTCCCATCATGCTCATCTCAAATTCTGTCTGCATACACTTGGCAAATTCTTGACAAAGAGTTTCATCAGTAGATCCAAAAATAATATCATCAACATAAATTTGAATTAATAGAATGGTGTCTTTGAAAGATTTGATAAACAGTGTAGTGTCAATTTTCCCTTTAGAAAAACCTTTCTCAAGCAGGAAGCTGCTTAGCCTTTCATACCAAGCTCTGGGAGCTTGTTTAAGGCCATAAAGCGCTTTCTTTAGCTTGAACACGTGGTCGGGAAATTTGTGATTTTCAAAGCCAGGGGGTTGTTTGACATAAACTTCCTCCTTAATAAAGCCATTCAAGAAAGCACTTTTAACATCCATTTGAAATAATTTAAAGTTCTGATGATTGGCAAAAGCACAAAGCATCCGAATGGATTCAAGTCTAGCAACAGGAGCATATGTCTCATCGTAGTCGATACCTTCCTCTTGGTTGTATCCTTGAGCTACTAGACGAGCTTTGTTACGTGTGACTGACCCATCTTCATTTACTTTGTTTCTAAACACCCATTTGGTACCAATTATTGAATGATTGGCCGGTTTAGGAACTAGTTCCCATACTTGGCTTCTTTCAAATTGGTTGAGTTCTTCTTGCATAGCAGAGATCCAAAATTCATCAGTAAAAGCTTCAGAAATGTTTTTAGGCTCTACTTGTGAAATGAAGGCAGTGCTAGCAACAGAGTCTCTTAATGATGATCTAGTAGTAACTCCACGTGACACTTCACCTATGACTAAATTTTCTGGATGTGAAGGTTTGAATGAGAATTTCTTAGGCAAACCCTCCAGAGAATTAGTTTCAGTTGAAGTATTCATTGGAGTAGAGGAAGTTGATGGCACAACATCATCATCAAGAGTACTTACTGCACTGTTATCTTCATCAAAAGTCACATTTGTTGACTCCTCCACAATAAGTGAGCGTTTATTGAAAACTCTATATCCCTTACTTTTGGCAGCATAACCAAGAAAGATACCATCGTCAGCTTTGGCATCAAATTTGCCTAAGTTGTCTTTGATGTTAAGGATAAAACATCTGCAGCCAAAAACTCTGAAATAAGAAACATTTGGGGTTCTCCCAAACCAAAGCTCATAGGGTGTTTTCTTCGAAATGGGACGAATAAGCACCCTATTTAAAATGTGGCATGCTGTACTTACAGCTTCTGCCCAAAAATATTTCGGAAGAGAAAATTTATTCAACATGACTCTAGCCATATCGCCAAGAGTCCTATTCTTCCGCTCCACAACACCATTTTGTTGAGGAGTTCTAGGACAGGAAAATTCATGATCAATACCATTTGCATTACAAAAACTTTCAAAATCTGAATTTACGAATTCGCCTCCATGATCACTTCGGATTCGAGTAATCATGTAGCCTTTTTCGTTTTGAACTTTATTTACAAAAACTTTGAAAACAGAGATAGCATCGCTTTTATTAGCGAGAAAGAAAACCCAAGTAAATCTCGAAAAATCATCAATAATAACAAAAGCATATAGTTTGCCACCAAGGCTAGCTATTCTACTAGGACCAAATAAATCCATATGGAGTAATTGCAAGGGTCTAGTAGTACTTACAGAGTTGATGGAATGAAATGAGGATTTAGTTGCCTTGTTAAGTTCACATTCGGCACATACCGTGTCCTTTTTGAATGTGATGTCAGGCAATCCTCTCACTAGCTTCTTGGTAGAAAGCCTGGATATAACATCCATGTTGGCATGACCGAGACGCTGGTGCCATAGTAGTCGTTCGTCTTTGTGTGCATATAAACATCTACCTGCATGGTTAGTATTTATAGAGAGATAGAAAATATAGATATTGTCCTCTCTTTTCCCTTCAAAAGCAATGTCTCCTGTTGACCTATCGTAGATGTAGCAACAGTTTTGTCCAAAGTTAATATCATATCCATGATCAGCAAGATGGCTAATGCTGAGCAGGTTATGCTTTAACTCGGTCACTAGGCAGACATCCTTTATAACAGGAGAAGGAGGATGACCAATGATACCGTTACCTATTATATGCCCTTTGAAATTGTTACCGAAGGATACGTATCCTTCTCTTTTCATCGATAGTGATGCAAAAAGATTTGCGTCTCCCGTCATATGTCGCGAGCATCCACTATCGAGAATCCACTTACTCTCAGTTGAGGAGGAAAGGTCCACCTACATCAAGAGTAGATGTGACCTTTGGTACCCATTTTCTTGAGGGTCCTGAAAAGTTAGTTTTTGGAAACCAAGCATATATTTTCTTGTCTACCAGTCTTCTAACTCTACACTGTGGTGAAATGTGTCCATGTTTTCCACAGTAAGTACAGATGGCATTTTTATTTATACTAGGAGCATGAGAATGATATCTATGAGCAACAGGATGAGGATGATATGGAGAATTAGCATGGTAATGATGACTATGCTTAGAGTGAGTGGCCTGATGATGATGTCTGTGTGTCATAGCATGATGATATTGACTGTGAGGAGTGGCATGCTGAAATTGTCTATATGGCATAGTGTGATGTTGTGGCATGATATGATGATTTTGCTTATGTGGCATAACATGATGATTTTGTCTACGTGGCATGGCATGTTGATGAGGTATGGTATGATGACTTTGTCTATGTGTAGAGTGATATTGGTTGTGTCTTTGTGCAATATGATGAGTATGAGGAGTATTTTTACGTGCATGTGGTTTGTGAAAGTTTGTGTAAATAAATGCATGGTTATGTGCTGTATGAGGGTGACGTGGTTGACTAGCATGAGTGGTGTTGTGCTCATGTGATTGGGTTTGAGGTTTAGCCACCTGTTTTCCCAATTTGATTTCTAATCTTTTAGAAACAGCTTGTAATTCATCAACTTTAATATTCAAGCCATAGATCTTAGTCAGAGAAATCTTGTGTCTACTCTTTTCTTCAGCAAGCAATGTATTGAGAGTAGTGATTTCTTGAGTTTGTTGCTCAATGCGTGCTTCAGCATCATGTAAGCTTAATTTAAGCTTCGATACTTCATCAGTGTCATTTGTGGGAGATGTGTTTCTAACATTATTAAGAAGCAAGGAAATTCTTTGTATCTCATCTTCTAGACTTTTGATTTTGTCCTTGGCATGCTTGTATTTACCGATAATCTTTTTGTGATCATCAAGTAAATCGGTGAAGGCATCGCCAAGTTCATCAAAAGAGAAGTCATCTAAAGTTTCGTTTGATACCTTGGTGGAATTTGCCATGAGGCAAACATTTGCTTTGTCTTGAGGAGAGTTCTTCTCTTCCTCGGAGTCACTTGCTTCGCTTTCATGCCAAATGCTTGTGTTGGCATATCTTTTTGATGAGTTCTT
Organism: Iris pallida; assembly: GCA_029216955.1. Taxonomy (NCBI): domain Eukaryota; kingdom Viridiplantae; phylum Streptophyta; class Magnoliopsida; order Asparagales; family Iridaceae; genus Iris; species Iris pallida. The sequence goes on from JANAVB010038613.1 coordinate 10,237,546, forward strand.
CTTGTAGGGCTTTTCATACCGGTTGCTCTTCTTTAAGAGCGGACAGTCTCTTCTGACGTGTCCAGTCTTTTTGCAACCATAGCAAGTTGGCTCTTCTTCATCGTCTTCTTGTGGTTCCTTCTTTCTTTGATTGAAGCGAAGGAATTTCTTGAAGTTACGTACCATGAGAGCTTGGTCTTCATCATCTGAGATATCGTCTTCAGTCTCATCGTGATCAACCTTTCGTCGATGGACTTTGAGTGCTATCTCCCTGGTCTTCGGAGCAGGCTCTTCGAAGTCCTTGAGGTCAAGCTCGTGAGTCATGAGCTTGCCCATCAAAGTCTCCATAGACATACTTGTGAGATCATTTCCTTCTATGATGGCTGTCACCTTAGGGTTCCAAATCTTTGGTAATCCTCTGAGTAGCTTGCGGATCTTCTCATGGTTTGAGTACTGCTTACCGAGCGAGGATAACGGGTTGATGATGTCGAGGAATCTTGTAAACATTTGAGTGATCGTCTCATTTGGCTTCATCTTGAAGGCTTCGTACTCTTGAGTGAGACGGCTTATCTTTGATTCCTTGACTTGAGTGGTTCCTTCATGCGTCACTTCCAGAAGTCTCCATACTTCATGAGCAGTGGTGCATGTAGAGACCCTGTTAAACTCGTTCCTGTCTATAGCACAGAATAAAGCATTAATAGCCCTAGCATCTAGACTTGCCTGTTTCTTCTCCTCGACAGAATATTTGTCGTGTGGCTTCTCAGTGAGGTCACCATCGACAACTATTCTGGCGGGCTTTTTGTAACCGTCAGTTACGACAGTCCACAGGTCAAAGTCTAGAGACTTCAGATAAAAACTCATCCTTGTTTTCCAATATGTGTAGTTAGTCCCATCAAATAGGGGAGGCCTATGAGTGGACTGACCTTCACCATGATTGGAGATCAAGGATTGTGTGGTTGCCATGGATCAGCTCTTAGGATGTTAGTCCTTATAAAGAGAACAGAGCTCTGATACCAATTGAAGAACAGTTTTGGCAACTCTAGAGGGGGGGGGTGAATAGAGTATATATGTATAATGACCAATAAAAAATTAACTCTTTCACTAACAATGAATAGTCAGAGTAAAATGCGGAATGTAAATGAAAGACAAGAGAGCATACGCAAACACAGCAATTTTAACCTGGTTTCCCTCGTGGAGGACTAGTCCAGGCCTGAGAACTCTAGCTCAGGATTAAATCCACTATTTGTGAAATAGTAGCTTACAACCCGTGCCTTTTCTTCAGAAGAGCACGTCAACTTCTTACAGAGAATCGCAGTGGCGATTTGCTTGGAATTGTCCAAGCGATTTCTTCACTCTTGCACAAGAATCCTAAATGAGAGATGCTGAGCACTCGAGACTTAGGAGGCTTGTGGCTAGTAGATGGGAAGGGTATGGCTTATAGAGCTTGTAGGAGAGAAGAGAAGAGAAGATTGAGTGATTCAAAATGAGAGAATTCATGCCCTATTTATACTGATTTTAGGGACAGAATTCGGCCAGAATTCGGGTAAGGAAATTCAAAAATTTGGCCGTTGGACAGCTAGCAAACAGCTAACCCTAAAATTAGGGTTCCTGATTTCTAGGGGACAGAGTTCGGCCCGAACTCTGTGTGGAGGCAGAGTTCGGCCCGAACTCTGTCTCCAGAGCACAGAATGGTCCTAAGAGGGACTTGTGGGCAATTTGGTTTTGGTGGAGCTTGGGATTTTGGGTAGGCTTGTATACTAAGTTCCAAGAGCTCAGCATAACTCAGAGTACATAAATCTAGACTCAATGAAATCATAAAATACAGACTCCAGAACACACTGAGAGCTGAAGACTGAGCTGTCATCTGTCTTGAACTGAATGCAGTCGTCGTGTGTCGTATTGAATTTATACAAGTATTATTTGGTCAATATAGTCAATATTTGGTTGACTGTGTCTTTGTGTCAACAAGAGAGACCAGCAACCCCCGCACACAAAAAGAGCATTTTTTCGCCAGAGCAGAAGCTACGTCCGATCGTCTAAGGAGTAAGGCAGAGTTGACATCACTTTCCCGAGCCTCTATCGTCATCCCCCAGAAAAACTAAACAATCGTACTTAGATTGCTTTTTCTAGGTTTTATTCCTAGGCTCTCTTTGTACGAGCGAGTTTGTATTGTGGATCAAAGTTCAGTCCTCCCATAAAACTGTTCTGTTCTTTTGATAATCAATGGCAAACACGATGGCGACTCTGCTGGGGACTAACTTCTCTACTGCTGAGAAGTTGGTGACACAATCGGACGTAGCCAAGCTTGGCTCCATGCAACAGATGCTGGTCGTCCGCTTCGACTAGCAGGCGTTTGAAGAAATGCTCTCCGACGGGAGCGCTGGCCCGGTCCAAAAGCGAGCTCGCATGAAGAAGACCCGCAAGGAGTGGAGGCCCAAGACTTTTACTCCTACCTAAGCTCTGGAAGAGGCGTTCTCTACTGCCCAAGACGACGGAAAAGACCCCCATGCGGCCCCACTTCAGGTCACAGAGACCCCTGCTGTTCTCAAGTTCGGCAGAGGAAAGCACTACGATGCTGGACTTGAGGAAGCAAATGGAGACTCATTTGCAATATATATATATATATATATATATATATATATATATATATATATATATGCGGTCCAGGAAGAAGCTGCATAAGGGTGCCAGCCGCATGAAGGCTCATGCGGCCACTAAATCTAACCGCATGAATGTTCCTACAAAATCCAAATTCAGTCGTATGAATGCTGATGTGGACACAAATGCCAGCCGCATGAATGCCTATACGGCAGCCAAATCCAACCGCATGAATTCTTATGCGGCCACAAATGCCAACCGCATGAATTCTTACGCGACCACAAATGCTAGCCGCATGAATGCTGATGCGGCCACTAATGCCAGCCGTATGTATGCTCATACGGCCACCAATCCCAGCCGCAGACCATCTGCTCCATGCGGCTCGGGTTCTGTCTTTGACCGCCTCTCATGCGGTCTTGATCGTGGATGCTCCAATGAGAATGTGCCAGACTCTGTGCGGCACAATTTGGACTCTTCCTACTATGTGCCCTTGGGTGCTAGAAGAAAGAAGTCTGGGGCAGCGCGGGCTCGTCGAGCTCAGTCAGCTGTCCCAACCTCTGACCATCAGAGAGCTCCGCTTACTGTTAAGCGGGCCTCTGATGGGAAGTTGTACAGAACCGACCGTGTCCAGCCCCCAGCGGCAAACGGACAGAGTGGTTCCCAAAAGTCTTCCAATCAGGGAGCAAACATGGTGCCAACACACTCGTGTGCTCGGAACTCCTGGGCCCACAAAACGAGTGACTTGCGTGATGTGATTCTTTACAAGCGCAAGAAAAGAGAAGAGAGCTTGGTGGGCAGTGAGTCCTTTCATGGACATCACTGCACTCAAGTCATCGTCAACTACTGCTGCAGCAAGATGACAGTTCAAGAGGACCGACAGTCCGTCTTCCAGCGACTGTAACGGCCAGGACCGGTCCTGCAACAAAACTCGGGAGACGAGGCACTTTATGTCGCCTCCTGCAATTCTACTTGGAAGATCCCTACCGGCAAGGCGGAGAAGAAGATAAATGTTTTCAGTCCGACGGTCTCTACGAGCACGGCTAAGAAACTCTCATCTAAGCGGTTGTCTATGACCACCACAAGAGGAGTTTTTCAAGACACCCGCTCAAAGACGAAATCTTCAACACTCGGAGATTCGTCATCTATATCTCTGGGGGTGGCCGAAGCTGGCGGTAGCACCCCTCCGAACGTCCACAATAATTCGGTGTTCCAAGAAGATGTACCAGGAGAAACAGATACAGTAGATCCGGACATCCCTGAGGACGTCCACGGGTCCCAAGACGAGACAGCCTCCTATGCAGGGGTAGCACTTCCTCTGAGTCCGAACCAGAGAAGAACATCCCTACATACCCCGACGATTTCTCATGCAAGGGTATGATTCAGAGGGCACGTCCTCCACCGTTCCTTCCATCTCTCCTCATGTGAGGACGGTGTTCATGACGAACAACGACCAAGACGGTTCCAGTGATCGCCAATGCATCGACACTCTGGAGGCCATACTTCATACCTTGGTCAAGTCCGTGGACGAGATCAAAGCGGCCCTACCAGCCCTGCAAGGAAGGACGCCTGGCCAAACAAGCTTGGGTTCCGTGGTCAATGCGGACTCAAACTCAACTGCGCCAAACTCGGGCGACAATCCTCCTGGAATATCGGCTCCCACCGCCGCAGACGAGGCCAGGGAGGCAAGACGAGAGGTCCAGGAGCTCCGGGCTATGTTTCACGCCCGAGAAACCTTCCAAGACCTCATGATACGACAACCGTATCCTGCTGCATGGAGAGAAGTCCCCTTCCCACCAAGATATAAGCCATTCAACATCAATCCATATGATAGGAAGACATCTGTGAGCCGGTACATCACCTACTTTGAAGTCACAACCGACCATCTGCCTCATGACGATGCCATCCTCACGCGGTTGTTCATCGAGGCATTGGAGGGGGTAGCATTTAATTGGTACCGCAATCTGCCGGACAATTACATCCATTCCTTCGTCGGCTTCAAAAATATGTTCCTTGAAAGATTCTACGAGGTAGGACAAGATGTGACAATGTCCACCTTCATGGACGTTGTTCAAGGTGAGAAGGAGCTGACAAGGAACTACATTGAGCGGTTTCGCCAAACCGCGATGAAATTGCCCTATGGCAATCCATATTCTTCCTTGATTGAGATCTGCCAAAAGAGGCTGCTTCCCACAATCAGCCTCTGGATGGGCGAAAGTCAGTTCAAGAACTGGAAGACTTTCATCATCAGCACCACTAGCGCAGAAGATAAGTTAAAGAAAGCTCATCAAATGGGGTTGTACATCTCGGAAGGAGAGGACAAGGGCAAACGCCCTAATGCCAACAACAACAACGGTGGTAATCCCTCCAACTACCGAGACAACAAGAGCAAATAGGCTATGCTGGCCGACACAGTCCCGAAGCCCGAACTGAAGCCGACAGAGAAGCAGTGGCCGCAGATGACTTACTCCTTCGAAGATAGCCATGTCAAGCCCATCCTTGACATGCTCATACAAGGAGACATGATTCAGCTCCCTCCACCGAGACGAGAGCCTCGACCCGCAGAGATGGAAAGCCCAAAGACTGCTTCTAATTAAAGCGGTACATCCAGAACCTGATCGACTCTAAGGCTCTGGCCAATGACTTCGAGGAGGTAACTATGGCGGCCAATATGGTGTCTGTCCAATTCGACAGCTTTCCTCCGACGAAGACTCAAGATGGAGTAGTACCCGTCCCCCAGGCAAAGATGGAGGTCGCCAATCTTCCACCTCCTCGAGACCAGGCTGCTGGTCTAGTGCCCCTCACCACATCACGAGGGAAGGTCATGTGGGTCCATCCGGACCTGGTACCTGAAGTGACTCAGCCCTCATTATCCTCCACCGGCAAGAAGAAGGGTAGGAAAGTCAAGTCCTGCCGCACAATCTTGGCAGATGTTGAAAAAGCTACGGCCGTCGTCACCCGGTCTGGTGCATAATCCCAACCTACACCGGGTAACTCGGCTGAAGATCATCAGTCGGCGGCTGCTGATGCTCCAGGACCTTCTCAACCTCCGACGACCGACAAGCCTAGGCCGAAGGAGACTCGCTTTGACAAGCCGCTCCGAAAAGAGGCGCCTCATGGGCTGGAGAGGCCCTACAACTTTGACATCTTGGCACAACTGGCCAACACACCGGCCAAGTTGTCATTATACGAGCTCTTGAGGCTCTCCAAGGATGTTCGCGTCGCCCTGAGTGACGCACTTCAAAATGCTGATGCTTATTTGGCTCAAGTCAAGCTCCCAGGAGAGAGCTCTCCAGCAGATGCCCAGGACAGTGCTTGTACCGGTGCAATGCCCAATATCGTGTTCACTCCGCAGGACATGCTTATCAAGACCAACTTGCACGATCGCCCTCTGTATTACACGGGATACGTCGGCGACGTCAAGGTAGATCGGATGCACATTGATCCCGGCTCTTCGATAAGCATTATTCCGAAGAGCTTGCTTCACCATCTGCGCATCCCTATGCATCGGCTGACTCCTACAAGCACCGCCATCAGCGACTTCAATTCCGGGAAAAGCTATCCCATTGGAAAGATTCGCGTGAAATGTCAAATTGGCGACCATCAGTCGGAGGTAACATGCTATGTCATCGACGCAGACACCTCCTACAACATTCTTCTGGGGCGTCCGTAGATACACGATTACATGATCGTGCCCTCCACATTGCACCAGTGCTTCAAGTACGTCGATAAGCACGGTTTCGTCAAAACAGAATTTGTTGACATCGATCCCTTCAAAGGAGTCAAATCCTATTATTCGGATTCTTGCTTGTACGATAAGTCCAAGAGGCACCTAATCAACGAAGATGCTCAGGAGCAGACATAGGCAATTGCAGGGCCGGAGGAACCCTTGAGAATCTATTTCCAACCTCGCAAACCAGGCAAGACGGCACCTCTTACAGCCACTCTGCGTAGAGAAACAACAAGGCTCCCGGTGCTCACTACACATAAGGAGCAGATGATAATCTAACTGCCAAGGTCTGGCCAAGCGCCGAGACCCACTACAGAGCCGCTGACAATCAGGCTGCATAGTGCCGGTCAACAACAAACAGAGGAGTTCAATCCCTCTGTCAAGCCGATGACGATTCGTCTTCCCAGGATGAGTCGACAGCTGAGTGCTAAGCCGGGGACTGATAGCGAGCCAACAACTCCCCGCCCAGCACCGAACACCAAACTGGGGGTCGCTAGTGCGCCAACGACTCCATATTCTATTCCACCAGTGGAGCCTCCAATGATTACGCTGCCCAGGTCGTCCTCCCAGTCTTCATTGACACAGGGGTGGCCGAAGAGGAGTTAGAGTTGGCCAAGTATGTGGCTGCTCATGCTGATGTTCTGTCCACAGATAATGTAATTCTACCAAAAAAGATACCTTACTTCATCAATAAAGTATTATCTTTGAACTACCTCGAGCATAATAAGCTTTGTACAATGTATGCTATGGAACACGGTATAGGCACCCACCTACACACATAGGTGACAAATGTCTACACCGCAAACCAACTTACTCCCGTAGAAGACGCTTGCTTTATAGTCGAGGGAGAGGATCATCCAATCATCTTCGGTCGGAAGAATGATCCACAGCCCTTCAGGATAGAAGAAGTTGATCTCGAACCCGACACTGGGAGACTGCCCAATTATCTGTATAGCTCTCGATCCAAATACCTCATACAAAAATAGGGGTATGATCTGGAGACTATGCCAGGCTTAAACTACGGCACTGGTCGGCGGTTACCTTTGCAGTTGCCAGTCCCGGCTGAAAAACCACGAGATTATTACAACAAGACCAGATGTGGGCTAGGTTATGTTACACCTGCAATAACTCCTGAAAGCTCAGATGAGGAATGTGACTGGCATTCACATTCAACCGGATCACCAACTTCTGATTTGGATGTCAGCAATGGGGACGTATTCAGGCAAGCTTTGTCTGTCAATATGGCATTTACTGATGCCTACGAAGAAGACGAAGATGTACCCAAACTTTTTGAGTTAGAACATTGGGTCCAGCAACTAGATGCACAGTGGGAGAAATGCTTCGAACTTCGTGAACCTCCCACTGAAGATGAGGTGATGCAAGTTGACCACGGCGATGAGTCCTCTCCAAAGCCAATCTTCATCAGCAAAAGCCTGACAGACGAAGAGCGGGAGGCACTTTTGTAACTTGTCAAGGAGTACATCGACGTATTCGCCTGGAGCTATGAAGACATGCCAGGGCTAAACCCCAAGGTTGTACTTCATAAACTCAATATTCATCCGGACGTAAAGTCGGGCAAGCAACAGCAGCGACGGTTTCGTCCAGACATCATGAACTTCATCGAAGCTGAGGTCAATAAACTAATTGTCACGACCCCCACCCACTGTGAGGGTACGAGAGCGTAACAACGCCCAGCCTACGCCGCAGTATCGACGGTAAAACGCTGTTCTAGGTCATGAACTATAACTAACATAATATGAATGCTCTCCATAAGGAGGCCAACACAGAGGTACAACTCAATCACAATCTAGAGATAGAATATGGCACGATAAAATAGATAAGAGAATCCTCAACCGAGGTACAATAGAAATAAAATACAAGTCTCAACATCTCTACAATATACAAACTCTGAATCAAGAACAACAACTAAACATGAAAAGGAAAACAGTCTAAACTATCTATACTAAGCAAGGTATCGTCCTCAGCAGCTGCCCGAACCTCCCCTGGGGTCCAGGTCGCGAGTATCAACTAGGCATTTCGACAAACACCTAGGCTACAGACCTGATACGTGTCCAAATGGACACAAAACTAATACAATCCGACACGAAACCAAATCAGAAACTTAGGGGACCCCTAGGGCTTCCTAATGATGAAGACAAAACAAAAATCCATGGAGAAATGAGAAGGTTACCTATTGATGAACAATGGGTGAAAAATCCCCAAATAGAATGATTCCTCAAGCCACCAAAATCCCACAAATTGTTTCCTTCATGTAAACAATCAATACCAACAACAAGAACAATGAATTTAGGTCCTAATGGAATTAGTTTTGGGGAAAAAGGATTTAAAAGTGATTTATAATAAATTTCTAAAGATTTGAAAATACATTTCTTCTCAACTTGTTCTTTCCTAAAGAGGCTAGCCCTAAACTAAGAGAGTACTTATAGGGGTGTGGTTCCCAAAGCTTTAGGTGGCGGGCCAAGTCAAGTAGGGTTAGGGTTTTGGAATTTGTATTGGGCTTTGGGCCAAACTACAAGGCTTTGAGTTAAATGATTAACCAAAGGCTCTAAATCATAAGCCATGACTTATGACTTTCTAATTCCTATTGCTAATTAGAGTCTAATGACCAAACCAATGATTAGGCTAGGTTAGACTAGAGTCATATAACCTAACCAAGTCCATACTAACTAGGGTTAGCTCCTAGGTTGGTCTACAAGGGTCAACACTAGTCAAAGTCAACCTAGTCCAAACAATTCCAAAATAAATTCTAAAAATTCCCATAAATTCAAGTAAAATCTAATAAATTTAAATTACCCCAAAAATGTCAAAAATACCCTAATCACATGGCTAGGCTCTAGGGTAGGCAGTCTCTACTGTTCACTAGCACAACACAAAAATCACAAGTCATGAATTTAAATAGTTTAAAATAATTAAAAATTACTAAAAATCATAATATGAAATAAATATCATTAAATAATAATTATAATTATAAAATTTAAAAATTACCCTCTTTTGGAAAACTGGGTGTTACAATCCTACCCACCTTATAAAAATTTCGTCCTCGAAATTAAGATGATCGCACCCCCTTCTAGGTCAAACATAGTCAAGGGTCAATCACTAGTCAATTTCTCAACATCCAAGTACTTGGTCATCAACTGGTCAACTTCTTAGGGTTTTACCTATGCTAGCTATTTAGGTGTTGGCAACTAGAATTTAGCAAAAGAGAAACTCTATAATAGACTAGCTCTTAACTTCCAAATCCTATCAAGTCACCCATAACTAAATACCCGCAAGCTAAGCACACCAATCCCAATTACCACATATACATAAGCTCAAGAACAACAACCCATCATATATATCCTAAGTATATCATCTATATATATATATATATATAGGCCTCTTAGTCTTAGGTGAACTACAACTTATACTCAAGGTCAGGCTCTGGTCACTGGGTGCCTCACTGGAAGGATAAAGGAAAACTATAATAAATCATTAAGGTTGTATGGCATACTACATCCTATACGTAACTGGTTGGTATCACAATAACAGGGAATTATCTGCAATGGGTTACTATTCTAGCACCAATGCTAACTATCACCTCTAGGGTACAGACACTCTACAAGTCACCATATCTATATACTATGAAGGAACTACCTATGAACAAGCTCTATAAACTAAATATCCCTACTCCTAAGTCATTTTTAACAATATAAAGGGTATGATGTTTCAAACCTTCTCAAGATACAACCTGTTAATCATATGCGTCTGTCCAAAATCATGTTGCCCAGAGTCCTCATCATGCTAGTGGGCAATGCTACGATAATCACAGAGTCCTTGACTATGGTACGTACCCTTAGGTTTATGGTATTTAAAATTTTCGTATTGCCGCGTACGACGGCGAAAAGTTTAAATTTCCATACCCGAGAAATACATCCAAAATCTGACTACATGTCCTCACTATGCCAACTAACACGACCATCGAAGATTCTAGATCCCATGATTTAGGTGACCTAGCCCATATGATTTATCTCAGAAGAAAATCAATATAACACCAAAAACAACAGGATAAAATTGATAAATCAACAAGGAACAGGGAGAATTGAATTTCAAGACAGCTATAAGAGGCAATTGCGGAAATAAAATCAAAAGAACGGAACCTACAACTAGATCTCCAACGGCCTGTACATCCTTGACTGTCCTGACGATAGCTCGTCCTGCTAGTTTCCCCTGGTCTGCTACTGATGCTGCATGAATCACCGCTGCTGAGAGAAATCAGAAATGACGAGAGAAAATCTCTGTACAGATAGAGGTGCACCTCCAATGTAGCAGAAACGCCAACCTGAGTCGGTACAACAGAAGCTGCGGTCTCGAGGCCCTGATGAACAGGACGAGAGGTGGCCAGCCTCTCGATAGTATCCCCCGAACCGAAGCGATGAGATCGTGTCTTCATAACCATCATGAAAACTGATCAAACAAGAAGCAATTTCTGAGAATGAAGCGAAAAATTCAAAGGAGGACAGTTTATATTCAAGGAAAGTCAATAAGCAACAATTTTTGACAAAAAGGAATCTGATTAAGAGTTTTTCTTAATGTGATTGAGTACCTCCAAAAATATCCTAATCCTACTGCAGGCTGTAGTGATACTCTAGTTCGAATACCACTACATAAACTCGACCTGCATGGGCTACCACTAAAAACGTGTCACGACCCGCACCCACTGTGAGGGTACGAGAGCGTAACAACGCCCAGCCTACGCCGCAGTGTCGGCGGTAGAACGCTGTTCTAGGTCATGAACCATAACTAACATAATATGAATGCTCTCCATAAGGAGGCCAACACAGAGGTACAACTCACTCACAATCTAGAGATAGAATATGGCACGATAAAATAGATAAGAGAATCCTCAACCGAGGTACAACAGAAATGAAATACAAGTCTCAACATCTCTACAATATACAAACTCTGAATCAAGAACAACAACTAAACATGAAAAGGAAAACAGTCTAAACTATCTATACTAAGCAAGGTATCGTCCTCAGCAGCTGCCCGAACCTCCCCTGGGGTCCAGATCGCGAGTGTCAACTAGGCAAACTCCAAGTAAGGGTGCAGGGTGCCTCATCATCCTCTGTAAAATTTTCAACAGGTCCAGTCAGGACAGGAGCGAGCACAAAACATCTCACGCAGTTCATATCATGTTAGGAAATATAAAGCATGCAATAGAGTAAGGTACATGAAATACTGTAAGAAGAATGTATATAAAAAATAGTAGAGATTTAATAACAGGAAATATCTAAATATGATAAATAAGAACTGTAAGTCTACTGTGATTTAGAGTACAATATGGTTATGTAAACGGTCTAGGAAAATGCAATGGTAACTCCATTGTACGTGGGTGTACAATAGACATATACAATAGTTATACAATGTTGTACAATAGGATATGAGTACATAACCAATTCTACTCCCCCTCCCCAAATCAATACTCAAGGATCTACTCCGGTTACGTTATCTTGCACAATAGTGTACAATGTTATACAATGGATGTACAATATTATACAATAGATGTACAATGTTATACAATGGATGTACAATATTATACAATAGATGTACAATGTTATACAATGGATGTACAATATTATACAATAGATGTACAATGTTATACAATAGTTGTACAATGGTCTATCCCTGGGACTCATGTGATACTGAGAGTATAATATGCACAGTGAGTATACAAGGATATGGGTATTCAATAAATACAATATGTAAGTGAAACACACATCACAATATGTATTTATTGAATACAAGGAGATAACATCTCAGAAGAAGATCCGTATAGTACCAATCCGTGATAATGATCGTGTCAGCATCAAGTACAGTAATCTAGAGCAAGAATATAAATCCAGACAAGTATGAAATGGTCAGAGAATGTACTCGCCTCGTATCTGAATGTCTGGAGTAAATGTACTGTCCGAGATGAGGTACCTAACTCCTAGTTAGAGCAACACAAGTCAAGATGTACACAGGGAATGATAAATATAATCTACAATGCATCTGCATGCTGTCTAGGTCAAACTAGACTAAAGTCAACACTTGGTCAACTCCAGTCAACTAGACTAGTCAAACTAGGTCAGATCCTAGTCAAACTAGGCTACACTAGGCTAACTAGTCCATTCTAGGTCTAATAAGACTAAACAAGTCTAAACTAGACTCATTAGCTAAACAAACACAACCATAGGTCAATAGACCAATAGACTATACCATATGCCAATAGGCAATACCATATTCAATTCTATATCTAAACAATATATATGTACAATATGACTATAAACTCTAATATAGGGAGTCACACAACCATAAATCACATCTACAAGAATATATCTATACTTAAATAGTACACATATTACTATATCAATATATTTTAATATAGAAATTTATCACCTATAGGTTATCCATATGAAAACAATACAACTATATGTTAGTATACAAATATGTGCATATGTGTATGTGTGTACTAGTGAAGTGAACATGTGTGTGTGGACTTGTGTGTGTGGTGTGAGAGTGATGTGAACATGGTGTGGAACATGTGAGTGTGGAGTGAGCATGGCAAAACAGTGAGTGAAGTGTGGCAATGCAATAGGGTGTGAGAGTGACTTGAGAGTGCATGGGTGTGTGAGGCATGAAGTGAAACAAGTGTGCCAATGTGTGTGGTGAGGCATGTAATGAGGTGAGTGTTCACAATATGATTTCTGAAATTAACAGTGAGTGAAACATGAAACAGTGAAATAGGCTAACAGTGAACATAACCCAGACAAATACATTAAAGGGACAATTAATAGTTCCTAAAGAACACCAAATCTCAGTAAAACAGTTCACAAATACCCAGTTTCAGTCCCCACACTGGAATCATAGATTTTTGCCTTAAAACACATAAAAATCAACCCAATTCAGTTTAAGGAAACAGTTTACAACTGTCCAGGTTAATACCACATTGGAAGACATCTTATACAATTTAAATGAGACTCAAACATGCTCATAACAGACCAAGTTAACTCAGTTTTAGTCTCTTCATTAAAACCCGGATTTCAAGCCCAAATCTCATCCAAAACAGTCCCAATTCGACACACTCTTAGAAATCACATAGGAGAACATATTAGGGGTTTTATTACATGCAAATAGCAGTGTTAATTAGGTTAAAATGATTGCCAAAACTCGTTTTCAAAATCTGGACAGAACATGAGAATATAGACAGTATCACAGTTTAGAAAACATAGGAAATTGAGTTTTAATCATCCAAAATTGATTTAAAAAGCTAAAACAGGGTTGGTAACTTACAAACACATTGTGTACGTGCTAAGTGAGGTGTTTGTGTCCACAAAAGTGGACACAAACGTGTCCATTCAATCAAAAGTCCAAAAAATAGCAACACAGGACACATAATTCAGAATCAGCGTGCACGTGTTCTCCTCGATTGTGTGCACGACACAAGGCGACATGACCCACGAGATTGTGTCCACGTGTCGACCTAGACTAGGGCTAGAGATAGGACACCCTGTCTCGAGTCCTCGTCGTGTGTACGCGACACGAGACGCGCGTATTAGTGCTCGTTTTCGAAGGAAAACCGCACAGGCAAAACCAGTACACGTGCTCGTGCGTGTCCGATACGACACGTGGGGGTCTGAGACTCGACACACGTCGTGTCAGTCATGAGGACGTCCCATGTGTCAAGTGTCAAGTGATGATGTGGCGTGTCCTGGCAACTGTGGCCCCCGATCAGCAGGAGAACACTGTAGCTCGCGCGCGAGTACTGTGCACGCGCGTGTCCAAACGATGAATCCGACACGAAATGACACGAACACTACCACATAAGAACATGACACAATGAGCAAGATTAAAACTAATATTCCTATTCAAAAATAATGCACAAACAAGATCGAAATACCCTCAGTGGCATTTCGACAAACACCTAGGCTACAGACCTGATACGTGTCCAAATGGAAACGAAACTAATACAATCTGACACGAAACTAAAGCAGACACTTAGGGGACCCCTAGGGCTTCCTAATGATGAAGACAAAACAAAAATCCATAGAGAAATGAGAAGGTTACCTATTGATGAACAATGGGTGAAAAATCCCCAAATGGAATGATTCCTCAAGTCACCAAAATCCCACAAATTGTTTCCTTCCTGTAAACAATCAATACCAACAGTAAGTACAATGAATTTAGGTCCTAATGGAATTGGTTTGGGGGAAAAAGGATTTAAAAAGGATTTATAATGAATTTCTAAAGATTTAAAAATACCTTTCTTCTCAACTTGTTCTTTCCTAAAGAGGCTAGCCCTAAACTAAGAGAGTACTTATAGGGGTGTGGTTCCCAATGCTTTAGGTGGCTGGCCAAGTCAAGTAGGGTTAGGGTTTTGGAATTTGTCTTGGGCTTTGGGCCAAACTACAAGGCTTTGAGTTAAATGATTAACCAACGGCTCTAAATCATAAGCCATGACTTATGACTTTCTAGTTCCTATTGCTAATTAGAGTCTAATGACCAAACCAATGATTAGGCTAGGTTAGACTAGAGTCATATAACCTAACCAAGTCCATACTAACTAGGGTTAGCTCCTAGGTTGGTCTACAAGGGTCAACACTAGTCAAAGTCAACCTAGTCCAAACAATTCCAAAATAAATCCTAAAAATTCCCATAAATTCAAGTAAAATCTAATAAATTTAAATTACCCCAAAATATCAAAATAATCACATGGCTAGGCTTTAGGGTAGGCAGTCTCTACTGTTCACTAGCACAACACCAAAATCATAAGTCATGAATTTAAATAGTTTAAAATAATTAAAAATTACTAAAAATCATAATATAAAATAAATATCATTAAATAATAATTATAATTATAAAATTTCAAAATTACCCTCTTTTGGAAAACTGGGTGTTACACTAATAGCCAGCGGCTTCATCCGGGAAGAGCAACATCCAGACTGGGTCGCCAACATAGTACCAGTCCTCAAGAAGAATGGAAAGATTCAAATTTGCATCGACTTCCAAAATCTAAACGAAGCATGTCCTAAAGATGAGTTTTCTCTTTCCATCACGAACATCATGATCGACAACACATGTGGCTTTAAGCGTATGTCATTCATGGATGGCTTCTCAGGATACAACCAAATTAAGATGTTTTCTGATGATGAGAAGCATACATCATTCTGAACACCGATTGGCGTGTACTGTTACACCGTCATTTCCTTCGGTTTAAAGAATGCCGGTGCCACATACCAAAGAGCTATGAGTGTCATCTTCAGAGATCACCTGCGTAAGACCGTGGAGTGTTATGTTGATGACATCGTTGTCAAAAGCCGCTCTAAGGGAGACCATCTACAGGATCTGAGGACGGTATTCGACTTGATACGAGCGCACAACTTGAAGATGAATCCTACCAAATCTTTCTTGGGCGTATCTAGTAGAAAATTCCTGGGTTTTATCATTACTGCCCCGGGAATTCATATAGATCCAGAGAAGACGAAGGCAATCATGGAGATGGGTCCCCCGAAAAATCTCCGTGAACTCCGAGGCCTTCAAGAGAGGCTAGCTTACATCAGGAGGTTCATCTCCAACCTCTCCGGGTGATGTCAACCATTTACCTACCTCATGAAGAAGGGCATCTCATTCGTATGGGATGAAGAGTGCTAACGCGCGTTCGACAACATCAAAGAATATCTGTCAAATCCTCCAGTTCTGGTTGCCCCGGTTGCTGAAAAGCCGTTCTTGCTTTATGTGCGAGCGATGGAGCATTCCCTCGGTGCTCTACTATCACAGAATAATGATGCGGGGCATGAACAAGCTATCTATTACCTCAGTCGAATGATGATTGGGCCTGAGCATAGATATACCGCCGTGGAGAAGGAATGTCTTGCTCTGGTGTTCGCTATCCAAAAGACGCGATACTATGTTACAGGACAAACCATCTATGTCATATCTCGAGTTAACCCCCTCAGGGTTCTTATGACCAAGCCGGGTGCACTCAGCTCTCGCCTCGCTACCTGGGCGATATTATTGTCTCCCTACCACATGATCTTCGTCCCGCAAAAGGCCGTCAAAGGTCAGGCTCTGGGGGACTTTTTAGCAGCCCATCCAAGTTCAGAGTCAACTAGAATATATGAAGAGATTCCAGACGAGGTCGCCAATTCAAACATGGCTTCCGATGATTTCGTCTAGCGAATGTTATTCGACGGTGCTTCAAGAACCGGGCCCAAGGGCAACATTGTCGTTGGGGTCGGAGTGGTACTAATTTCTTCGTCCGGCTTGGTGATCAACCGCGCATATTCCCTTACAGAACCCTGCTCAAACAACGTGGCCGAGTACAACGCCTTGGTTATCAGACTCCGACTTGTAAAAGAACTGGGGGTAGAGCACCTCGAAGCATATGGCGATTCATAGCTAATCGTTAATCAGATCCGGGGTTCATACGAAGTTCGTCATAAGGACATGATCCCCTATCACCAAATAGCGATCGACATCATCTCGTCCATAGAAGGGTTCTTCATAGAACACGTTTCCAGGCTCCCGAACATTGAAGCCGATGCCCTAGCAGGCCTTGCCGCTTCCCTAGCGGTTCCAAATCATGCTCACCACTTGGTTGACATAATAGGCCGTAAATTGGTCTGTCCCAAGAACAATGTTCAATGTATTGAGAGTTACTCCGCTCTGACAGTCGACGAAGCACCAGACTGGAGACAGCCATTCATTGACTTCGTAGTCTAAGGCATCTTGCCAGAGAATCCAAAAGAAGCCACTTCTGTCAGAAGACGTTCTCTCAGATTCTTCTACGATACAGAGACAAAAATGCTGTATCGACGATCATACGATAGATTATTGCTCTGGTGTTTATCAGATACGGAAGCCAAAGAAGCGATACGCGAAGCTCACGACGGCATTTGTGGGCCCCAGCAACCTGGCCCGAAGCTGCAAGACCGCCTTCGTCGGATGGGCTATTACTGGCCTTCGATGGTGGCGGATGCGATAGACTATGCAAGAAAGTGCAAAGCCTGTCAAGTCCACGCAGATTTCATCCATCAACCATCCGAGTTCTTACATCCAACGGTGGCATCCTGGCCATTCGAAGCATGGGGAATGGACATCATCGGTCCGATCGCTCCACCTTCGTCCAGAGGACACCGTTTCATACTCGTAATCACAGATTACTTCTCCAAATGGGCGAAAGTTGTTCCGCTTGCAGAAGTGAAGATATCATACGTGATCATCTTCCTCAAGCATCACGTCATCTATCGCTTCGGACTGCCTCGAAGGATCATCTACGACAACGGTCCGCAGTTCGCAAGCCACGCCTTCCATCGGTTTTGCAATAAATATCGGATCCAGAATGTTGCCTCAATACCGTACAATCCGGCGGCGAATGGTTTGGCGGAATCGTTCAACAAAACTATAATCAAGCTGCTCAAGAAGTTTGTGTCTTCCAACAAACGTGACTGAAATAAAAAGTTTGGCGAATGCTTATGGGCGTACCGTACTATAGTTCGGACGGCCACCGGGAACACACCATTCTCTCTGGTGTATGGGAGTGAGGCAGTTCTCCCACTGGAGACGCAAACCCCTTGCTCCGCGTCGCCCTCACCTATCGATTGACGACGGACCGTCGCCGACTATAAGAGTTGGAGGCCTTAGATGAGAAGCGTTGCTAGCTCAACAACGAATCGAGCTGTATCAAGCACGCATCTCGGAAGCCTTCAACAAGAAGGTTAAACTCAGAACATTCCAAGTGGGCGATCTCGTTCTGGCAGTTCGGAGGTCGATGGTTATGACTCACAAAACTGCCGACAAATTCCAGCCAAAGTAGGAAGGCCCATTTGTCATCGAGGCTGTATTCTCCAATGGTGCTTACCGTCTCGCAAAACAAAATGGAGACTTGCTCATGTCGCCCGTCAACGGCAAGTTCCTGAAGAAGTATTATGTCTAAACGACATCCTCCAAATCTACCGGACTGTTAAGTTATGTGCCCTTAGGTACCGCTGAACTTACACTCTGGTCTATATCGCATCTTCTGGGTAGTAAGTCATGTATGATCATACCTCTGAACTTCCTTCCCAAAAGAGCATCTTCTTCATGATCTAGTGCCCGTACTTTTAGTGCATAAACAGGGTAACAGATCCATAAATTTTCCGAAACAACCACGTCGATGTCACCTCTGAGTTGTTTCACTTCCATCAAAAACAAACCACCCCCCACGTAGAACTTCAACATCCATATTACCTCTGAGTTGTTCTATGTACCCTTCATGGTGTCCACTCCTACCACGTCCTCATTACCTCTGAGTAGGCAGACTCCATTGAAGAAACCCTCATATTTACCACGTCCTCATTACCTCTGAGTAAGTATGTTAGTTTTCTCTCGACTTATTATTCGTACCCAAGACCGAAGTACGCCAAGGATAATAGGTCCACAAATGTCCTCTGTTGACCACAAATGTCCACTTTGACCACAAATGTCCTCTGCTGACCATAAATGCTTTACTAAGTTTTCTAGTACATGAGCCTCATTTCTCATCATGCCTCAGGAGCCCAGCTGCTCCATGGCATTCTTTCTCCCGATACCAGGAACTTCCATGGCCACCTTATCGTAGAGTTGTTCTATGTATCCCTATCAAACTTATTATCCGTACCTAAAACCAAGGTATGCCAAGGATAATAGGTCCACAGAAAAGCCTCCAGTGGGGCAAACACATAAATGCAGTACAAGCACAACAGATAAAGGATGATGCAAGCAAAGTTATTTATTCAAATCAAATGAAAAGTACTACATTCTTTGGGACCATGTCCCTGCCAAAAAGGCGAAGAAACATAAAGAGAGAAAGAAAAGAAAAAGCCGACTATGGTTCGACGATACATAATTCTCTGAGACGGTCCCTCAGTACGGCCGTCGACTGCTCAAACAGCTGCTTGGCTCGGCGCTCGGCTTCCTGAGTCAACCGCTCCGTATCCTCCAGATGCGCGTGAGCCTGCCAGCCATCCTCAAGCTTTTTTAGAGCACGCTCCAAGGCAGTAGAAGTTCGGGTGACTTTGTTGGCCTCCTGAACAATTACCTCCTTATCCGTGCGGGAGGCCTCGAGCTCAGATTCCAAGAAAGTCAATTTCTTCTGGAGCTCGAGGATCTGCTCCTTCATATCGATTATCCCGCGAGAGGCTGCCGCTTCCCGAGCAATGCAATCCTCTCCCCGACGGCTAAGCTGATCATACTGCAGAGAGAGATCGCGGAGGTCCTTCATTATGGTCGGCTTGGACGCTTCTCGTGCAGCCCTTACCTTCTCTATGGCAGTGATGAGGAAGGCTCGCTCCTGATCTATCGCTGAAGACAGATCAACTTGCCGGAGTACTTGAAACTGGGCCATAAGCTGATCCGCCTCTAGCAATTTGGGCTCCAGGAGCTCAACTATCCCTGCCCCGTCGGGGAGGGTTCTAAGGATTTCAATATAGCCCCGGGCGCATTGACGGGCCAAGGCAAAAGAGGTCCCCCTCTCTACTGCAGCCTCAATTCCTTGCCTCAGGTGACGATAAAAACTGTCAACTACATCCTTTGACGATTCATCCAGAACTTCCGAAGAAGTCGGCGTCAAAGGAAGGGTAGCTGGCATGGACGAAGAAGATGCACCGGAACTTCCTGCCCCTGCCACAAGGGAAACAAGTTCCGAGCGAAAGGACGCTTGAATAGCGGCCAATTCCTCCTCCGCAGCACAATAGATCTGGAGACTCGGCAAGACGGAGAGTTCGACCTCCGGAGCCACACAAACAGAGGAGGGTGCAGGGACCATTTCTTCCTGCCTCGGCCGTTCCACCGTGCACTCTCCCGAACTCGATCCAGCGGGACGTCCCTCAATGTAAGTTGGAGGGGGAGGAGGCACACTCCCTTCCACCAGATCCCCTCTGGCGAACTCTCCCCTGATAATATCCGTCGTTGGTAGTGGAGGAGCAGGACCTGTATGTCCAGAGCGACCATCAGTCAGCTTAACCCGAAGGATGTGATGATAGAGCAGATGAACCTCCTCACTAGTCAAGACTTGGCTTATCTTACCAGGGGGAAGTTGCTGAAGATGAGGTTCGCTCATAGCCGCCGTAGCCTCTTCACCAGCGACATCCGAGCCGAATTCAACTGGTTCCTTTGCCCCAGCCGCCCCGAAAGAAGATACAACTGGATCAGCGTCACCCAGCTGAAGTTCAGCAGCCTCGGGGACGAGTTCAGCAGAGCCCACGTCACCGTGGGTTGAGACCTCAGCAACGGGAGGAACCTCAGCCGTCACCGGAAGAACCCCAGCAGAAATAATCTCGACACACATGTCACTAATCAAAGTGGTCAGGGCCGGGTCGACTTCAGAGCCAGGGGCCGGATCTCGAGAGTCCGATTCTTTTGACGCCTACAAAGAAAAGAAAATGATTAGGTCATAGTTCAAAAGAAGAGCTAAAGAAGACGATGGTTGTAATTCAATTCACCTCTGAAACGGCGTCATCCTCGCCTCTCTCCTTAATGAGCAGCCTGCGAGGCTTAGACGCAGTCCGTTTCACGGAGTAAGTTCTGCAGCCAACGGCGGGCTCATGCCTACTTCGCTTGTGCGAAGGACCAGATACGACAGGCGGCTGATCCGCCTCCATATTTTCTGCGGGAGGAAGAGAGTTATCGGGGTCATGCTTGTCATCCTCTTCGTCCGCATCGGCAGACTCCGAGTCCGATACTGCAACTGTGTTCTCCGGCTTCTTCCTCGCCTTGGACCCCTGGGGCTTCTTCGCCAAGCCAATACCAACAATAAAGCTGGTACTCGGGTCAAAGCCAACAGGAGGCTTGCTCGCCGTGACATGGTACAGAGCCGCCAAATACAAAATCTCTTCTGGCGCCTCAGCATCAGGAACTGAGAAGCTAGTACGGGTGTGAACCGTGTCATAATAATGTCAGGCCCTGATGCCGTCAAGGACGCTACCTTCAAAACCCAGGCAAGGGCTGGGACTGTCCAAGAGTAGCTGACTATACCCAAATTATCGGGAGAACCTACTGGGCAAGTAAGGCTCCAAGTAGACAGTGTTACGGTTGCGGTATACTAGGTGCACAGGACGGATGTTACGCAACCAAAGAAGCATCTTCTCAGACAAGAGGTGAGGAGGCCCGATACCATCAATATGTACGCCCCTCACTTCTTCATCGGTAAAACGAGGAACAGATACAAAAAAGTTGTATCCGTCCACTCTCGCCAGTGCCCTCCGATAGGCTGGCATAGTGCTACACTTCCAGGGCTGATGGCAATATTGGAAGATGAAAGCATCATCAGCCGTTACGCGTCTTCTGTGCCAGGCCTCATCAAAGACCGGTAGTGCATCAACAACCACCCCATCAGATAATGATAGGGCAGTTCAATGCGTTCAAAGTCCTTCGTCATGTCATGGGCGATAACCTTGGACGAGAAGGCACGGAGGCCATGGTGTATGTTGCACACCATGGCCGGAAGAAGAGCTAGTCTGGCCCCAAAGACCAGCTTCACAGCAGGGAGGATAAAGTTACGGCTGATCCTCTCAATAGAACCAGCCCCTCCTGAGACCACGCAGTTTCGCAGCCACACCATCAGGAACCCTGCCAGGAGTGCCTTCTCTGACAGCTGCTGAGTACCCTGATAAAAATAACTGAAGGAGTCAGTTCGACTCCCAAACCTGTCGCCCGAGGCCCTTGATCTCTTGGCACTCAACACCAGGTCCTGTACTTCCTCCTGGGCTTGAGGATTTCGAGGAGAAACCTGGCCTGAGGCGCCTAGCATAAAAAGGTATGTGAGCCATGTCCGGGTGTGAGGAAGATTCCCTTCCGAGCTATCGTCCTTCTTGATGGATGTCTGGTGGCAGGTGCTGTGATGACATAATAGCTCTCGGTATACGGCAACAAAGCCCGGGAACCGCCGATCCAAATCCTCGAACTCTTCGTTCGTCGGGGTATACACTTCAAAGACTTCATCCCCCCAGGGCAACTTGGAAATTGCATGCATCTCGTGGAGAGCGAGTCCCATCTCCCCTTCCGGCATGAAGAAAGTTCCCGTCCGCCGGTTGTACATCTCCAGAAGAGCCGTGAACAACGCCTTATTTATGGAAAGACCGTGACAGGTGCCCCGAATGGCGTGGTAGAGGTCGATCTCACGCAAGAGAGTCTCATACTTCCGCAGAATCTACATGGTCAGGTTGGCCCATAAAGGGATGGGGTTTATCCAGTTCAACAGTGCCAGCTAGCCAACGGGATAGGACCCTTTCCGAGCAAGCTGGTTCAGAAAAGTATCAGCTTGAGAGAACCTGAAATTGGGACCCTGCACATTTGAGAAGGTACCCAGGGCCAACCCCATCACGTAGCAACTGACCGATACCTTGCCTGCGTATATTGACCCTAAGTTTCTGTTATAGTTGATGTTACCCACAAACATCCCCGACTGGTTCGGAGTTAAGGAGTCTACCATCTTTCTGTCCATCGGCAGCATGTTGAACCACGACAGCGGAAAATGACGCTACATCTGAGGAATATGGATCGTCATCCCGTCAGAAGTAAAGCTCCAACTCTCGGATATATTCAGAACTTGGAGGTTCTTCACAGTCAAGGCATCCCCAAAGTGGAACACAGGCTTCAGGTATTCTCTCCCCAATCGTCCCGAGTTCATCATGGCACAAAGAAAGTAGAAGGATTGGTTCTTGATAGCATTCAGCCTCTCCACAGGCTCGTCTTTGGGAAGCTGGTTTACCACATACTGGACTATGTGGTCGAACCGCACACCCACAGCAGATTGGGCTGAACCCACCAAGGGTTTTCCCGCAGCATTAACTGGCAAATTCATTGAAAAAAGGACAAAAGAAACAAAGTCAGGAGATGGCCATAAAACATTTAAACAGAGTTCATGCGGATCTGTTTGGTGGGTCCTTATGCGGCTCAGTTTTAACAGAGTTCATGCGGCTCTATTTGAATGGGTCATTATGCGGCTCAGTTTTAACGGAGTTCATGCGGCTCTGTTTTGGTGGGTCCTTATGCGGCTCAGTTTTAAAAGAGTTCATGCGGCTCTGTTTGGACGGGTCCTTATGCGGCTCAGTTTTAATGGAGTTCATGCGGCTCTGTTTTGATGGGTTCATATACGGTTCTGTTCAGGGGACTTCATTCGGCCCAGTTCATCAGGAGCTCATGCGGTTCTGTTCAGTGGGATTTCATGCGGTCCAGTTTTAAAGGGGTCTCATGCGGCCCAGTTCAAATAAGCTTATGCGGCTATGATTTGGTGGAGCTTCATGCGGTCCAGTTTATCAGGAGCTCATGCGGTTCTATTTTGGTTGGTTATTATGTGGCCCAGTTTTAAAGGTGCTTATGCGGCCTGGTCATGAAACGATTCTCATGTGGCTCAGACATGGGGCATACCCCATGCGGCTCGGACCTGAGAAGTTCATGCGGCCCATACAGTACAGCATATGCGGTTTCATCGTACTGAACTTAGACAGTTCAATGAAGACAAAGAGCGCATTAAATGCCAAGGAGAAAGGCTTGTGCATAAAACATGCAGCATAGCCATTTTTGTTAGGGTTTGAAGCGTGCAGTCTTCTCCACAAATCTTACCATCGATAGCGGGATGAACGTCAGGATGAACTTCGACCGTCGCAGCCGACGAGGAGGCCGCTCCTTTGTCCTTCGCCGCAGCACTAGAGGAAGCTTTAGGAGCCATTGATGATCGAAGAAGGAAGAGAAGACGGCAACTTAGGGCAAGAAAAGTTGAAGAGAAAAGAAAGTAAAGAGTCTCTCTCTTCCAAAAGCACTCGTATTTATAGGCAGACAGGGGGGCTTGTAGACCAATGGACGCTTCGATTCATGTGCTGCCTAGGAGAGGAGACCGACTCTTGGATTTCTATCCCCCGCATGCAAAAGAATACTCGTAATCATTAAGAACAAATCTAAATATTTAAAGCTGACTCTTGGAATCCTATCCTAAAAGACGGCTTTAAATCAAAACAAATCAAAGGCAATTAATGAGATGCCTACGTGGCACAGGACCAGTATGCGGCCAGAAGAGTCTATGCGGCCAGAGAAATCTATGCGGCCAGAGAAGGCTATACGGCCAGAGATGGCTATGCAGCCAGAGGAGTCTATGCGGCACGAGGAGTTTATGCGGACATAGCCATGCTTCTTATTCAAAGTATTTCAATTTTACAAATTGAAAACTTTGAAGGGGGTCTTGTAGAAGCATGGAAAAGAACAGAAGATTCCATGCGGCTCAATATTGGGGGACTCTTCATGCGGCTCAAAAATTACTTCGAGCTCCATGCGGCTCAAGAAGTCCCTTAGAGCTTCATGCGGCTCAAAAAAGCCCCTTAGAGCTTCATACGGCTCGAAAGTCCCCGATAGCTCCAACCGGCTCGGAAAAAGCCACGTGGCCCTATGCGGTTCAAAATATGACTCTACAACTGGCCATCATTTCTCTGTACAACTGGCTCATTAAATGCTCTGACACAGTACGGCAACTCTGACACAAAGGATTGACAGCTCTGACATAAAGGTAAAATGATGACTCTGACATAATGACGTGCTCCTAGAGAGACGAGAAAAATCTTTACAGTTGGCATGATCCGCCAATTCCAAAGCTCTTTATGCGGATCATTTAAAGGAGCTCATGCGGCTCTGGTTTGATGGAGCTTTATGCGGCTCTGTTCTGATGGGTCCTCATGCGGCTCTGTCCCAATGGGACTTCATGCGGCCTAGTTTACAAAGGGCTTATGCGGTTCTGTTCAGTGGGACTTCATGCGGTCCAGTTTACAAGGGGCTAATGCGGTTCTGTTCAATGGAACTTCATGCGGCCCAGTTTTACAAAGAGGCTTATGCGGTTCTGTTCAATGGGACTTCATGCAACTCAGTTCATCAGGAGCTCATGCGGTTCTGTTCAGTGGGACTTCATGCGGTCCAGTTTATAAGGGGCTTATGCGTTCCGTTCAATGGAACTTCATGCGGACCAGTTCACCAGGAGCTCATGCGGTTCTGTTCAGTGAGACTTCATGCGGTCCAGTTTACAAGGGGCTTATACGGTTCTGTTCAATAGGACTTCATGCGGACCAGTTCACCAGGAGCTCATGCGGTCCGTTCATGCGGCTCACAGCATAAATGATAGTTGGGACACGTGACAAAAGATTGACTAAGACTTATCCACTCGGATTCAGCAACCAACAAATTATAACAATGCAGATTTATTGCAATCATCATAACTGCCGAGATCGATTTCCAACAAACAATGCAGATTTATTGCAATCATCATAACTGTCCAGATCGATTTCCAACAAACAATGCAGATTTGTTGCAATCAACATAAACAGCCCAGATTGATTTCCAACAAACAAGATCAAGGCAAATCGTAACAAATCTCCAACCACACACTTTTTAAGGAGCAATTACTGTACACCCTACTTATCAGAAAGCCCTATAAATAGCAGGGGATTATTCCTTTGCAAAACACATAGAGTTATACGCACAGAGCCCGAGCAGAGAGACCAACAACCCCCGCACACAAAAAGAGCATTTCTTCGCCAGAACAGAAGCTACGTCCGATCGTCCAAGGAGTAAGGCAGAGTTGACATCACTTTCCCGAGCCTCTATCGTCACCCCCCAGAAAAACTAAACAATTGTACTTAGATTGCTTTTTCTAGGTTTTATTTCTAGGCTCTCTTTGTACGAGCGAGTTTGTATTGTGAATCAAAGTCAAGTCCTCCCATAAAATTGTTCTGTTTTTTTGATAATCAATGGCAAACAGTGCCAGAGGACGACCAAAAACCAATTTTACCGCTGGCAAAATGAGGTTCCAGCTCACTCTCTCTACGGATCCAGATCCGCCCGAGAACACGTAGTCCCGTAGCCATATCATCAAGTATGCAGTCAATACTGCCTTGGAAGACATTCGATGCACGCAATGCCATAAACAACTATATATGTCGGCACCACTTTCGTTTGAACGAGGAGTCTTCTCGCCCAGTCGGCTCATGTCGGAGGTCACCTCCGTGTGACTCAGTCCTTGCGGAGTCACAAACCGAATCTTAGAGGATCCGTCAAGTCCTGCTTGAAGACATAATCTCTCCAAGCAGTCACATGGGGCTGTGACCCGTCCCTCTCCCTATGTTGCATCATATAATGATGGCTTGCCACATCCTTGAAAACAGCTACCATTTCTGGGTCCTTGTCTTCCAGAACCTGAATCTCTTCATTTGTCGAAAAATATTCCTCATATGGCTTCGAGCCCCAAGGAAGCTTGGACACCTCGTACATCTCATAGAGGGCCAATCCCAACTCCCCTACCGGAGTAAAAAAGGTGCCAGTCTGGGTGTTGAACATCTCCAGGAGGGCAAAAAACATATGTCGATTAAGGTCGACACCTGCTTGGGTTGCGCGAAGAGCAGCGGTCAGTCCAATCGCTTTCAGCTCAGTTTTGAACTTCGTCAAGACCCAAAGGGTCAGCTCGTCCCATTTTGACACGTGGTGATACCACCCCTCAACCTGAAAACCTTCTTTTGGATACATAACATTCGATGTTAGCATCCGGCTCGCAAAGGTCGAAGCACCTAAGGCGAAAGTGTCGGGGGGAACATCACTATAAATGCTCCCAGGGCGCAAAGTTCGGCAATGGTACGAGGTCCCGGCTCGCGAGGAGGCCAAGGTATCTCTTTGATTTGAAGTAACATCAATACGAAGGGTACCCCCCACTGCCCCTCCTTGAGAAGGAGTAAGTTTCCATGGCATCCTCCTCTTGGAGGCCAAGCGGTAGAAAGCTGTCAGTGGTAATTGACGCTCAGACTGCCGCATGTACAGGGCTACGCCCTTCGCTGTGAAGAACCAGTCTTCTTTGATCTTCAATATCTTCGTCTCAGTGGAGATCAAGCGGTCACCAAACATAAAGGCCCGTTTCAAGAAAGTCACATTCTCGGACTCAGCAGATTTCAGTTTGTCGCTTTCCATCATACTTTAGAGAAAAACAGGCGACTGATCCCAGATTTACAACATCCTCTCGGGAGACTGATCCAGTATGATAGCAGCCTTCGCTGGGTTAATAAATTCCTCGTTGAAGTTGACCTCCATTTGGCAAAGGGAAGCATCCAGAAGTTCAGCAAGGGGATAGTCATCGACACTGACGTAGCAAAAACAAAAGTCAGGCAGCAAGGAGAAAGTTAGAGGCTTAAAAAAAACAAAAAATTTGGGGCGCATCAGCAGCCTGGCACATAATCAGGGCCCAAGCCCATGCGCATCAGCAGTGAAGCTTCGGCATATAATCAGGGCCCAAGCCCATGCGCGTCAGCAGTGAAGCTTCGATGCATAATCAGGGCCCAAGCCCATGCGCTCAGCAGCGCAGCCTCGGCGCATAATCAGGGTCTAAACCCATGCACATCAGCGGAAGAGCCTAAGCGCATCATCACGACAGAAGTCTATGCGCGTCGGTAACAAGGAATTAGGGCACAGCAACAGGATACAACTCATCCGTACGCCCCAAACTCGTCTAAAAAAGAGTTGGCAACTACAAAATTAGAAGACACCCACCCGTCACCACGGGTCGAACGTCGGCGGGAGTCACAGTGACGACATGAGCGTCCTCCTCATCGAACTCCATCGGCTCCTTATCCCGGCCTTGTCCTTGGCTAGCACCACCACGAGGAGTCTTGGGAGCCATTTCGTAAAAAGAAGTTAGTGTTTTGGAAGAAGAACTCTAAAGAAGAAGAAAGCAAAGAGAGGAAGAACTCTCTCTCTCTCTCCATCAGACGCCTATTTATAGGCTGGGTCAAACGCGTGAACCGATGAAGGGTGACGTCAGCCGCCGCTTAGGGTTCTATAAAGTGATAACTGCAAATAATCCAAAAAGATCATCATTAAATCTTTTTATTTATTTCGAAGCATTATCATTTGCATTTAAAACTGAAGAGGAGCATGCGCCTCATCACAGATGCGCAGAGCAAATCATGCGCCCCGAACAGTCATGTGCCCCATGAAAGTCAACACCATGCTTCTTATTCAAAGTATTCCAAAATTTAACGAAAAGTTTTGAAAACTTTGAAGGGGGTCTTGTAGAAGCATAGAATTTCAGGCGCATCCACAAGCCAGAATTCCTATGCGCTTAACATTACATACGCCAGGGAGCTCTAACGAAGTACTTGGTACAACAAAGAACAACAAAAGTATAGGCATCAAAAGGATTTTTATTTCATATAAAAGTCTATTACATGTCTAAAAAAGGCTTTACAAAGGAGAATTTCTACAAAAAGAAAGATCCTAAGGCTACAGCTAGGCGCAGCAAACTGCCATGCGCCTCCCGCAAGGCGCATCATCAGTCAGGCGCATCATTTCAGCGTCTCAGTCAGGCATATCTATTTCAGCATCTCAGTCAGGCGTATCTATTTCAGTATCTCAGTTATGCACTCTACTTCGACCCGATCGAGTGCTTCGACTAATGAAGCATTTATTGAGTAGAACCAGAGTAGGCAACACCCCACTTTAGCTGCAGGAAGAGCTCTCCAAAGCCCAAGGAAGAGAAGAGCACCGCAATTCTGATCTACGGCTAAAGGAGAAGCTTTCAACACAACCAGAGTGGGCAACACCCCACTCTAGCAAGAGGAAGAGCTCTCCAAAGCCCAAGGAAGATGGGAGCACCACAATTCTGATCTGCGGCTCTTCCAGCATAACGGAGACAGGGTTTGAGCATCCCGATCTTTGGATGCAACAGGCACCTTCCGCCTACCTCGGAAGCCTGCAATTCCGACTTTTAGATGTAACAGTCACCTTTAAGTGCATAAATGAAGACAATTCGTCGCATCTTCACCCTCGGGAGCATCTTTTTAACAGAATGTGCTCGAGCAAATAAGTTTATTTGGGAAGACGTGAGAGAACGAGAAGCAAACTCTCTCTTTGCTGCTATTTATAGGCCGGACAAATCAAACCCATGCACCAAGTGGCGGGCTCTCCGAATCCCGTACAATGAATTTGCATTTATGGTGATGAACCTGACGCTTCAAATTCGGCCAAGTCAAAACGGCTATTTAAAGCACTCGAGAAACGTAACAGTCGTACCAATAAAGACGCGTCATGCAAATGGATGTGCCGGTCAGATACCGTGCATCGTACAGATGCGCCCGTCGGTACCAAGCGCCATGTATGGATGCGCCCAACAAAGCACAGATCCATGCATCCTAACCAACATGGACCCATGCGCCTAGTGGAACGCAGATCAATGCGCCCATTCAACAACCCATCACCCGTCAAAGAACATTAAATACTGAAGTCCTGACACGACAGCAGCCATGCCTCGATGACAGAGCAGCAACAGTTTTTACAAAAAATGAAGCGTCGCTGACGTCAGCGTCATCATTACTCTCTTCCGGCGGTTACAAGCCACGTGGCCGCCCAACCATTCGCATGTGCCTCCGCAGCCATGCGCCCAAACCTCTGCATGTGCTTCAAGAGCCATGCGCCTCAGACCTTTCTCTGATCCCTAAAGACAGAGGTCAAGTCGCTACTGAAGCTTCGCATGCGCCTTAAAAGTCGTACGCCCAGACTGGTTCGTGACTCCTGAAGATTGCGAGCCAAGGTCTTTTCATGCGCCCAACCCCAGGTGCGTTCTATCAGATTACCCTCCACCAAATCCAAGATCTTTGAGCTACGGACACGTACCACGTGTCCTTTGACTCAATTCAGCCTATGAAGGGGTGCTAATCACCCAAGATCTCAGCAACTGAAAGATCCTCTCTCCTGCTACGTGCTAGCCCACAAAAGCAGCATGAAGGATTCAACCCACAAATGATGGTGCATCATCCATGCGCCTCCCGCAGTCAACCATGTGGCATCCCCACGTACAGGTGCATCCTACATATGCGCGCATGAGCAGCCAATCTGCAAGATATAAATAGAGGGATCATCTTCTTCTTCCACACGGATGGACAGACCTACATACACACACAGAGAGAGAGATAGATACAGACACTCAACATCTTCTTCCTCTTCGCAAGCTCCAGCACCCAGAGCAACTCAGACCTTCAGATAACCGAGAACCGTCGTCAGATCGTCAACGGAGTCAACGCATTACCACTCGCTCCATCGACACAGGGACCCAGATAAAAAAAAGTGTACTCCTAGGACTACATCTAAGTCCTACATTGTAACACTGTTCTATTTGTAATTGAAATTACAATCAAAAGATTTTAATGGCAAACAGTATTAAGTTGGCCCGAAAGAAAGCATTGAGTCGATTCGAAGATTCTAAGAAATCGAATAGTTGCAATGCACAAGTCCGATTCAAACGAGTATTAATTTTAGTTGGTTTCGTGTGTAGGCTATGCTTTTATGCTAAAATATAAAAGATCGATATTTTGCCTTATTTGCAACGGAGTCTGCAAAACCAAATCATCGCCTCGCAACGGACTAAGGCATAGACACGATAAGCCAAATCAGTCAGATAATTAGATAAAGCACAAAGTGCTCGAATGGCCAAGTCAGAAGAGAATTGGTCGTGCAACGAAGTTATGAAATTGAGCCGCATCGGCTCGGCAAAACGATAAGGCATATCGGCTTAAGGTAGGAGGACTTTGACCCTTCTTTCCTACTCCGTCATGCCTAGCCTAAGTAAAATATACCATTGTATGCTAAAGTTGACTTATCGAGTCCACGAGTATGGCTCGATCGAGAAAAATCGTAGTGTATGTCGAACACTAGATAGAAAAATTGAAATAAAACGTGCATCAAATGCACGAGTCATTATTGAACATCGAAACACCATAATAACGAATGCCTCGGTGCACAAGCTATAAGAACATGGGATAATTGTATCAGCGAGTGCCTCCGTGCACGAGTCATTCGTGCCTTCGAGCACGAGTTAGAAGGCTAGCATTGAAAGACTATTGAGGCGAGTGCCCTAGGGCACGAGCTAGAAACATTGAACACTAAGGTATAGAACATGAAAATATTTTATAAAGGCGTGCATTGCATGTACGACTCGAAGAATAGAGCACAATTGTGTCAAAGCATGCGTACATGCACGGGAATCATAAAATATGGCTTCATTACGAAAAGAACCGTTGTAGCATGAATGTGACGGGACTGTCGAATATAGCATAGTGCCTCAAAATGTTCAGGCCTTCGGATCGTTCGTTTGACGAACATTGAATTGAGACATGGTGCCATAGAACATTGAAATGAAGAATAAAATCGTACAAAGAATGTGAGAACATAGAAAGAGTGAGAACATCGAAAAAAGAGAAATACAAGACGACGAGAAGTCTGAGTTACGAACTCAAGACTATGTTTGGTTGTATGAGTAGTTGCGTGTTACGTGATCAAATGGACGTTGAATTAACCTGTGCACGGGTTCGTTTCCTCGAACAGGCGCGCCAGGGCATCGAGACTGTTCAACCTAGGAAGAATGTTTATCGTGACAAGTTATGCACGAGCATTGCGGGACCTTCAGTAAGGTTAATAACCTAGGCTGAATTGGTGGCATCGTAATGCATGAGACAAACATAAGTCCATTCTGACATCGGTGAATTTCAGTGATCTTCATGTAGATAGGGGCCGGTTGGTTGAATAGTGTAGGCACACAGAGATCCTACAAAACGAGCACTTATAACATGACAGGAAAAGATGGTAGGCATATTCACCTTGCATCGGTGCAAGGATGAGTGCGTTGACATTGGAAAGAAGTCACCACAAAATAAACACGAGATTGATATTGGTTGCCTGTATGCTTACGCGAATAAATGATAACATGCTTGCCATGATAACATTCTTTACTGCTTTTGAATATGCCATAAAATCGACCCTAAGGCAAATATAGAAAGATCACAACTTAAATTGCATGATTTATATATATCCACTTAATGTCGGTTTAGTAAAGTGGGTCAAGATCAGTACGCGAGAGGATTAGTACTGATCCCCCACCAGATTGCTTGCGGCGGAGGTTCGCTTGAACGCGTTGAGGCATGGGATGCCGTAGCGCTTTGAGGTGTGTGACCGTATTGTCGCTTGGACTTGCAACATGATGATGATGCCGAGATATAGAAGACATGATGTATGGAACGGTAAAATCCTTTGTGGGCAAGAGAGAACTTGAGTGTTATAATCCAATCTGGCATGATTCAATTGGGCTATTGAAAGTCTTTGTAATTTTGCTGCTTATTGAATAAAGAGAAATGTTTCGTATACTCTATTTCTTATGCTGCTAAATATCAAAGATAACCATTTGAGAACTTGTCATCTTACCTTATATGAGTGTAACTCTAGACTCGTACGGAATCATGCCCAGCGAGAATGAACGATTCAATAAAAATGATACAAGGACAAGCAATTTTTTGGGTCGGAACGTGACAAATTGGTATTAGAGTTCTAGGTTCAATTTTTTCAGGACACTTGCTTTGTTTCAATTCCAAAAAGTTGCCCACCACAATCAAATCACTCTTTACTCTACTCGATGCCACACTGGATGTTTCATACAATAAGTCTAATACAAGTCACGTAATTTTGTCGCATGTGTATTAGAAATTACATAATGTTTGCTGAAAAAGTCGTAAAATATTTATTGCATTTAGTGCAACGAGCCGTAAAATATTTGTTGCTGCAAGTGCAATAAGTCATGTGATGTGAATTGAAATATTTGTTGCTGCAAGTGCAACAAGTCGTGAAATGTGAATTAGGATGCTTGTTGTTTCAATGCAACAAATTGATATGAGAAATGTTGGTTGCATCGATATAACAAAAGTCGTAGGATATTTTCGTTGTATGAAATACAATGAGTTGAATTATGATTTGTGCACACTGTAAATGAACATCAAACTTGATATCGAATGTGTTGAACGGATTCGAGCATTGGCTTTGAATGTCAGAAATAAATTATTGCACGAGGTACAACGGATGTCGAAAATGAATCGTTGCACGAAGTACAACGAATGTCAGAAATAAATCGTTGCACGAGGTACCTTGGTGTCGAAAATGAATCGTTGTACGAGGTACAATGGATGTCAGAAATAAATCGTTGCACGAGGTGCAACGGATGAACTGAAATCATAAATCGATTGAAATTAATCGGTTCGGTTGCGCACCGAGCTTGTGTTGATAAATGAATACATTGGCCAAATTCTGTCAGATTTTGTTTAATCAAAAGTTACGATTGTGATCGACATGATCACTGCAAAAATTGTGAGTCAGAATAGATAGTTAGTTCATACCGAATATGATGCGGGAGAAATGACTTAATTTCTTAGTGGTATATTGTCATACCACCTATGCGTTGAATGACTCGATTCTGAGTGGTATATGCTAACCACTTGTACGATGGATTTCATCGACACGTTGTGTGAATTAGGGAAGGTTTGTCTGCAATGGACGGGATAGTACCGGGTCTCGATTGAAAATTTGTATGACGGTATGTTGATGCAAGTGTTCTTCGATAATCAGTTAGAATGATCATGCATGAACTTATATCAATGAATGATACATCAGACAAAAATTACAAGTCGGTTGAATGACCGAGACTAACGAAACGATTATGCTTGGGCAATAGTCGGATTGGTCAGATAGGAAACTCAAAGTTATAACGAGTCACACGACTTGCGAGCTTGATGAAAAATGTTAGTCGATGCAAATTATAATAGGATCGTACTACTTATGATCTCGATAGAAATGTTGGTCGATGCAAATTGTAATCGAATCGTACGACTTGTAATTTCGATGAAAGCGTTGGTAGATGCGAGTAATCGTGCCTACAAAAATAGTTTGTTCTGTTGAGATGAAACTTATTTGAGTACGACTAAATCACGTAAAACTTAGAGGACATGATCATATAACTTGAGGGTTCAATGTTGGATAATCGGTAACTGAGTTACGCGATCGAAGTATAGCGGGATACGACGAATCGATAAACAATGTGACACGTATAAGAAAGTCTGTTATGAACTTAGATGTATGCGATGCGAGTTAAGTTGACGTTGAAATAGATAAAAAGTTGACCCTTGCGCTATCAAAATTGATACGCAAGAAAACGTAAGCACTGTTTGCAAAAATAAAAAAGAAAATTCTATTTCTACAAACTAAAAAAAAGTACAAAGAGTACAATTGATTTCTGGGTAAGTACAACTATAGGAATCTGATCAGAAGATGATCACTTTATCCCTTGGACGATGTGATATCGAAGATACGAGCTTCTAGAGGATACAAGAACACTTTTGCAGGAGTTTTTGATACTTCGTTCCCTTGAGACTGATTTGAAACTCTTTTTATAGAGTTCTTGAAATAACTGTTTAATAGTTATTCTGGGTTACGCGCACTTCAGGTTGCGCGTCTCCTGTTCACTTGCGCGAGCGGTTGTACTAACTGCTGTGGACGCGTGTCATCGCTTGATTAAGATGTGCATGGTCGTGGGTAGTGTAGTAGGCACGTTCTACAAAGTTAGTGGCATGTGCGTCACGTCACCCTGCTTTGGATATTGTTTGATCACTTTGCGTGAGCTTCATCAAGTTGCGCGAGACGCAACCTAGCAACTTGCGCCAGGGTTCAACCTCGCGCACCCTGATACATTATGTGAACTACTAGCTGTCATCTTCAACTTGGGCCTAAGTACATCTTCGTGCACCCTGACACGTTGCACAAACTGCTTGCTGTCATTAAATCTAACCAAATCTTTTTGAGCTCCGTGTTGCGCAGGATTCGAACGAATTCTCCTTGATATGCGTGTTGTCCGCTGTCAGGCAATGATGATGCCGTTCCAGCTTCTCGAGAAAGTGTGCCATGTGGCGCTCGTGCAACCTGTCTCTTGCGCAACCTGATGATATGACTTCAGGAGCGTCGCAACTTAATTTTTTTAGCCTCTACAAGACCTCCTTCAAAGTTTTTGAAACTTGAAAATAAGTTTTGAAATACTTTGAATCGTGCTAGTTTTGTCTAGGTTGCGCCAGTCAACTGTTCAACAAAACTCCGAATTTTAAGTGTCAGTTGCAGAATATTTCTAAAAGAGTTTTTAAGCTATAAATAGCCGACTAAAGAGAACATTTAACTTTTTATCGAAAGTTAATTCTATTAAACTCTTTCATCTTCTTCTTTCAAACTCTCGAAGCTCCCCCGACGATCGTCAATGGCCCCAAAGAAGTCTGCCGCTGCCAAGAAAAAAGCCATTGCTGGGTCTTCATCTCGTGCACCACCATTGAGAGCGCCTCAATAC
Source organism: Iris pallida (assembly GCA_029216955.1). NCBI lineage: Eukaryota > Viridiplantae > Streptophyta > Magnoliopsida > Asparagales > Iridaceae > Iris > Iris pallida. The sequence goes on from JANAVB010038613.1 coordinate 10,273,068, forward strand.
GTGCCACCGTCATCAAGAACTAAAAGAGCCAACCCGACACTCGAAGGTGAACGTCGACTGGATTGACCGACTCTTTTTAGGGTTTTGGTCGATTTGTGCGTCTCACAACGTGCGCTACCTCTTTTTAGAGTGTAGGCATACTTCACAACTTGTGCCTTCTCATTTTAGAGTTTGATTGCTATTCACATATTGTTCGTCTTTACGAACTGTGTTGCGTGATTTTCAAATTTGTACTTTCTAATTTTGTGCGAATGCGCATAGCAAAAGTAGTGCAACTTGAAATCACGCACAATACAGATGTCGCGCAACGCAGATACTGTACAATTAGATATTGTACAACATAAAAATTGTGTAACACAGATGTCGCGCAACAGATACTGTGCAACCATATGTCGCACAATATAGATATCGCACAACATAGATGTCGCGTATACAACATAGATGTTGTGCAACACAAAAGTTGCACAACACAGATTCTGCGCAACCAGATGTCGCGTAACATAGATATCGCGCAACATAGATGTCGCACAACATAAATTTTGCGTAACATGGAAGTCGCACAACACAAATGTCGCACGACATATGTCTTTTCTTTGTGTGTTCTGCTCCATAGAATAGAACTCTTTTTGAGATTAACTGTTTGTTGTTCTTCTTCTTTTTTGTAGTTGATCTTAGAGAAGACATTGATGCTGATAAATATGCTTCAGCTTTCAATGTATCAGAATATAAAGAAGACTTATCTCATGTCTCATATTCTCAATATGATACACCTGAATCCAGAAGGGCCATTCTCACTGCTCAAGAAAGCAACACTTTGTTATATCTGATGAATGGTGAACCTTTGAAAAGTATAGGTAATGTGATTCATAAGAAACCGACTTTCCTATTTGGAGATGCAGTGAAGAAAATATCTCAACCAAAGACCAAGAAAGAAGAAAGGATTTATCAATGTAAGGATAGAATTACATATCTTACTGAGATGTCAAGACATTTGTCCTTGTTTCGATATGAATTCTTCAGTCACCCTCGACGGATGGCCTGGGATATGACTCCAATTCAGCAAGCCAGAGTCGGGAAAATATGTTATAAGTTAGGTCCGCAAAGCAAGGATCTATTTTACAGTACTTCAGACAGGTACAGTTCTCATCTAAGGGGTTTGAAGCCGAGTTGTATACCTCCAGAAATTCATCGATGCTTCTTGACGTCAGGGTGCCCATCTTTGCAAACACATTTTCTAAATCTGAAGGAAGATACTCAGATCAGGCCATGCATTTAACAGGCCTAGTCAACCCAGACATGAAACATTGCAGCAACTTAGTGATCTGGATTCTAGATCAGTTCAAGGACAAACTTCTTGAACTAGAACTTTATGAGGCCATCTGGACTACTGTTCACGGCTTTCGCCCAAATGCTCATATTTTCTTGGCTCTGATTGAAAGATACAATGACAGAACCGGTACCTTCATTACCCCTCACGGGAAAATTGTTTTTTCACTTCATGAGATGAAATATCTCTCACATCTTCCAATGGATAACAACCCATATGAAGAATATGTGCCCACTAATGAGGAACTGGATATCCTTTCTATAGAAAACTCTTAGATGGTGGCTGTGTTCGAAGAGCTTCTATGCCATTATAAGATATGCTTCCTTTATTACAAAAGCGCTTCCGCAGGGACTTGTTATACAACTAAGTGGTTGCTGTATTTGTTTCTAGGCCATATCTTTGAAGACAAGATAATCGAGAGTCAAGCTTGCGATCCTTGTTTCTTCCAACCGCTCAGTCGTAGCGACATAGAAAAACTGATGAAAAAGTCCAAGCATACAGATAACATCTTGGATGTGGACTGGCACCCCTTCAAGGCTGGTGCTACTATTGAGAGTTATCTCAGATAGGGTTACAAACCCATGTCAAAAGAAGCCCATTGACGGGTTTTCTTGCTTATGGCTGCGACGGTTTGTAGTTCCAGGGGCTAGTACAGTCGATAGATTTCACAGAGGCGTATTATTTGCTGTTGTACGTCTAGTATTTGGCCACAAGATGGACATTCTTTCAGCGACGACTTGTCTCCTGAACGTAGGACTGCGTTCTTTTGTAGACACTATGCTGCACGAAATGCCATATACTTATTTGTTCGGGTGGTTAGTGCTACACCATCCCAGTTTGATGGAACCTAATATGGGCGAAGTTGGGGGTAACTTCATCAGGCGTTATTCCAATGCTCGTTGGAATATAAATGCACTTTCAGAATGTAGAAGAGCTTTGAATCGAAGATCTGGATGGAGATTTCAATGTGTTCCCCCTCCTCCAGGATATGAGAATCTTCCTCCATAAATGATGGATTTAGAAGCAGCACCTTTCCGTCTGTCCCCGACTATTTTTACATGGTTGAAGACAATTCGTCCGTCTCATCTAGTATATCGATTTGAGGAAGAGTGTTTTCTAGAACCATATTTGCCAAGTCGATTCGCTCGACAATTTGGTTATGATCAGCTGCATGTGGGAAATGCCACTACTTGCCTTCAAGCCAAGGGTTTCTTGATTGATGGTGCTAGGGCTTGGAGATATTATAATGCCAGAGGCACTAAGGCTATATTCTCCATGTCCCATAATCTTGCTCAGGGTCCGCGTATGTTATACACATACACGAATTTCTATACTTCGACAAACCCTTTTACCGAAAACTTTCATCTGGCCCGCCGTTTTGCCAGTGATAAGCGATCGAAGGCTGGAGTTCGTACTGCATGATTGTTCAGGGATGCAGAAGATCGAGACCCTGCCGATGATCCTCTAGAGGCTTCTCTTGTAGGCTTCCTAGATGAAGTAAATGAGCCGTTGGACGTATCATTAAAAGTCCAAAAGGAAAAGTCTCCTGCCAAGGGGCTTAAGAAAAGAAAGACTGGAGATTTATCTGCTCCTTCGTATCATGATGATCTTCCTTCTTCTCCTAAAGCATCGGGGAAGAAAAAGATGAAGACTACTTTGATCATTAATGAACACCCTACTACTAGGATGACTCGGTCCCAGTCGAAGCAGATACATAGTGGGACCTCTCTTGGGGAAGGAGAAATAACTCCTTCTTCAGTTCCAAAATAGAGTGGAGTCACCCGAGAAGAAGTGCACAGAATACCAGATGACCTTGATGAGGTCGAAGAAGAGCCTGTAGCACCTCTGTTACGGAAGGCTAAAAGAAAATTATTGGTGACTCGAGCAGAACGTCAAACCATTTATGCTTCCTCCCTCCAAAAGGAATTTGATATATCATTATCCTCAAAGGAGGATCTACCATCTCAAAAAGTTAATTTCTATGCTTTTAAGCAAAATTTTGAAATGAATGATATACATTGATATTATCCTTTTTCATCTACAGAGGCTACAGCAACTGAAATTCCAGTCTCAATTACTACCGAGGCAATTCTAGGATATCGAATTGTACGGACAACTATTTCCATAATTGCCCTGGCTACAGCAGGAGTAACATTGTCATCCCCTACTCCAAATGTCGAGTCCTCCAAAGAAGAGTTGCCTCCTATAGAATCTCAAGCTGGAGCTGCCGATCTTCCGGCCACTCAAACTCCTACTCGTTCTTAAGAAGATCGAGTGATGATAGACGCTCTCCTGGATTGTGACTATGGCGATGTGTCAATCGGAGATAATTCTGCAAGTGTTGCCGAAGAAGAACCAGTTCCAGTAGATATCCTACTGGTATCGACTGAAAAATGCCATACAACTGTTGAGGATGAAGAAAATCTAATTGTTGAGGAGGTACAACCAAGCCCAAAAACTGATGAGCCTGAAAATAAAGAAGATCAAACTACGGCTCTTGAAGATGTTGGGAATGATGAAAATCCCAACACTGTTGTTGCAGAGACTCAGACCCCTACTGATCAAATCTTTGAAGTCAGGGATACAGAGGAGATTTCCCCAGTTAACCAGGCAGAATCAAGGAGCGGAAGCAGCCATTTCTTATCAGGCGGTTTCGAAGCTGGGAGTAGTCAGGCAGCTGTGTCTGAAACTACCATGGCCAGACATCTTCTGATCTGGACATGCCCCATGAAACCCCATATGTATTGCCAGGATCAGGTCAAATTTTGACTTTTATTTACCTTAATTCCTATAATTTATATGTAATGACTGTGTATCTTGATCACAGAAGGTCCTGTGGGGACACTTGCAAAAGCTGCATCGACTACCTTCAATTTTAGCTCAACCATGGGTCCTCTGGATATGGGGACCCAAACTGGAGAGGGGAGTTCTTCTATGATTCCAGTACTCGGGTCTTCTGGTGTACAATCTATAGTTCCTCTAGTTACTTCAGAAACAAGAATTCCAATAGAAGTGGCTACCCCGGGGATCTCAGCGACGAACAGAGCTGTTGTCGAAACTTATACTAATAATTTCTTTACTTCTCTGAAGTCTTTAATTTAAATGGTCATGGAAAAGGACAAACCTTATGAATCAGTAAGGGGCCCTACCTCCTTCATCATTGGAGCCATCCACAAGATTGGTGATCTGGATAGAGTCAATTATTTAGATCATATTTTGAATGAACTTGAAGAATCGATCAAGTCTTACAAAGATCTAATAAGAGGAAACATCCAGAAACTTGTAGATGCTGAATGCGAGGTGATGACTCGTGAAGCCGCAATACGAAAAGCAGAGTTTGAAGCTTCTGTGGTAGCTTTCTCACAGCATTCTGCAGAGTTGGAATCTCGTATTGTCAAGACAACTTCTTCTGTTGAATGATATAAGACTGAAGCTGCAAAGAAAGAAAAAAAAGTTGCTAAATATCAAGTTCGTCTTCAGGAATTAGAAATTGAAATGGCTCGGCTTTAAGAAGCAGCTAAAGCAGCTCGACGACACGAAGAAGAAGTATTGGAGATGCATCAAATTGCTGCAAGTCCATTAGATGACTTGAAGAGGCAGCGGGATGCACTTATCCAAATTGAAGGTGTAGAACTGGAATGCCGAGCAGAATCGCTGCGACCTTTTGATCCGAAGTCCGGGAGAGCTCTTGCAAGACAAAGGATACTTGACACCAGAGTAGAGATGGCTGAGAATTTAAAAAGATTGATCATTGATCTCAGCACTCAGCCTCCCCAATGAAGCAGTCTATAGGATCTTTTGTCTTCTTGTCTTTCAAATAATGTACTTTTTTGACATTTTGAACATTATGGCAATAAAAATAATGCTCTTTTTGTGATTCTATTACTTATTATATACCTATAGTAGATATAAGTAATAGATAAGGATAGAAAAATATGTTCAGAGGTACCTGACATGACATATCCCCTAAAAGAAAATAATAATATTAAGGTTTAATTGCACTTTGCTACCCTCAACTATTCTGCTTTTTCAACTTGATACCCTAAACTTTTTTTTTTGTAACAAGTTGATACCTCAACTATTTTTTTTTCAACTTGATACCTATTTTTTTAAAAAACCCCAAAATGCCCTTATCCCTTTCCTCTTCCCTTCTCCCCTCCCCCCTTCTCCACTCCGGCCACCCCCACCCTCCCGCTCCGTCTCTCCTCCGGCCACCCCCCCTCTCCCTCGTCCGGCCAACCCCGCCTCCCGCTTCCGGCGCCACCGCCGTGGCGGTGGTTGTGGCTGCTGCTGCTGCGGTGGCCGACGATGGTGGGGGTAGGGGGGTTGGCCAGACGCGGGAGAGGGGTATTTTGAGCAGGGGTATTTTCGTTCCAAATTTTTTTTGGGTATCAACTTGTTACAAAAAAAAAGTTTAGGATATCAAGTTGAAAAAGCAAAATAGTTGAGGGTAGCAAAGTACAATTAAGCCTAATATTAATTATATTTGTTCAATGGTAATATGGACGTGACAGAATATAACTCAGAATATTATCATTTCAAAAGACGACTTTATCAGAGGTAATGTGGACGTAATAAGTCGCTGATATAGATGATAGAATTCAGAGGTAATGCGAACGTGAATCTATTAATATAGAAAATAGAATTCAGAGGCAATGTAGACGTGAACTCATTTTTTTCTTCTATTGATGATCTTCAAATCGGCTAGGACTTAAAGACATGATATCATGTCTAAAAAGACGATATTTGTGATAATACAGATTATCATAAAGATAAGACATCTTTTAAAACAGCTGGGTTTCAAAAGACAGAATTGATGTTGCTGGAAGGGTATTTCTGAAACTGGAGATACCAGAATTGGAGGGTTCATCAAGTATCGATTTATGTCTTCAAATGCTTGCTGACATTTTTCAGTCCAAATAAAAGACACCTTTCTTCATAAGTTGAGTGAACGGTCTACAGCATCCAGAGAGATTTGAGATGAATCTCCTGATATACGCAAGCCGTCCCTGGAATCCTTGTAGCTCTTTTAGGTTGCGTGGAGGACGCATCTCTTGAATGACTTTGATTTTCTTAGGGTAAACGTGTATACCTTTAGAGGTAATAACGAATCCAAGAAATTTGCCACTAGAGACTCCCAGGAATGACTTGGTGGGATTCATCTTAAGTTGACGCTGGCACATTAGATCGAATATAGTTCTCAAGTCTTAAATGTGGTCTTCCTTTAGACGATTTTGACAGCAATATCGTCTACATAGCATTCAACCGTCTTTCGCAAATGATCATGGAGGATAGTACTCATGGCCCACTGATAAGTTATACCAGCATTTTTGAGGCCAAACGACATGACTGTATAGCAATAGACTCCAAGAGAAGTACGAAAAGGTGTATGTTTTTCATCTTCTGGATGCATCTTGATTTGATTATATCCTAAAAATCCATCCATAAAAGATATACGTTCAAATCTGCAAGTATTGTCGATCATGACATCGGTGATTGGAAGAGAAAATTTGTCTTTGGGACAAGCTTCATTAAGGTCTCTGAAGTCGATAAAGATTTCGACCTTTCCTGTTTTCTTCAAAACTGGGACAACATTAGCCACCCAGTCCGGATGTTGTTCTTCTCTGACGAAGACACAGGCAATGAGCTTCTTAATTTCAGCTTCTATGGCGTCCATCATGTCAGGTCGAAATCGACGCTGTTGTTGCTTAACTGGCCTTGCATTTCGTAGAATGTTGAGTTTATGGGTAGCAATCTGGGGATCTAATCCCGAAATGTCTTCATAGCTCCAAACGAATACATTAATGTATTCCTTTATGAGTTGGATCAGTTCTTGTTTATCGATTTCAGAGAGGCTTTTGCTGATAAATATTGGTCTTGAGGAGGTTTCATCTCCACTGTCGACTTGAACCAACTGATCTTCGGTAGGAGGATCACGTTGCTCGAAACGAAGCTCCTATTGAGTATCTATCCTTTGTGCCCAAGGATCAGATTCAGAGGCTTCGACAAAATCTTCGTCGTCTTTCAAGAATTTGGCAGTTACTATATTGGAAGATAGAGTCACTCGATGGATGTGCCCTACACTGGTGTCTGAATCCCATGAAACAGAATCAGAAGAGTTAGATCGTTATTCTTTTCCAGATTCGAAAGCTTCTGGAGTAGGAATTGGTGAAGTATAACCCAATCTCTGCTTCGTTTTGCTGTAATATTGTTATGATTTTCCTTTTAGAGCAGGGATACGAATAGGAGTTCGTCTTCCTTTACCACTATTGAGACCAGCTTTAAAGTTATAGCCCATCTTTTGAATGATATCTTTTGATTGTTGACTATAACGACATAGTTGAAGTCTTCTGTTATCGTGATTGTCTTCTTCACCATTGGGCGTGATCTTCTGTTCTGTTCCTTTACTAAAAAGTATAGGAAGTTCATCTTTCTTTCTAGAAGAAACTAAGAAGAAGGAGTCCTGCATTGGCTCGAGTAATACTTCGTCTTCGAGAGGTTGAACTGCTCCTATGGTAAGTGGTTCGAAGTTGTCTAGTATTTCTAAATAACATCGAGTATAATAAAGAACATCAGTATACTGTAAAGGAGATACTATTTTATTGATTTGTTCATCATCATTTACAATAAGATTTTTAGCCTTAACAGAAGGTTTAGTAAGGTTGATAACCAGAGAAGAAGAGGAAGGATTTTTGGCCTTAACAGAAGGTTTAGAGAGATTGATAACCAGAGGAAGAGAAGGAGAAGGTTTGTTACGACAAAGGTCGATAACAAGAGGCTCAAAAGAGGTGAGCTCTCTTTGTTCCCTTTCTTCAGCAGGAAGCTATTTGTTATGAGAGGAAAGATGGATAGTCAAAGCTTGAGAAGAATAGGTACGAATAGTACGTCCTTTGACAGGGATTGTGAGAACATCTTTTGAAATATCTTTCTGATCTTCCTTACTATCCATCGCTAATACAACCTTCATGAATTCTTCCTTATACATCCGAGAATCAGTACAATATGCTTCAATGCCCTTGAAAGTGTAGTGCCCCGACCCGCAAGATGCCTTATGATGGATGGTTGGTTCGATGAAGCCTTGTTGGACTTGGGATTATGCGAAGGATCGCTTGGAAGGCTATGCGATCGTGGTGGGAATCGTCCTATGAATGTGAGTAGTGTTGAAGCTTTCAAAGATCCTTTAGCTTCATGCTTAAAATAAGGATGAGTATGCTATATTTCTTGTTGAGTTTCCTCAATAACACCTTGCATGGAATTTGGAAAGATAATAATCACCTGAACGTAAACTGTTGTGGCTAAATGAATTGTATGCTTGTACGATATTGTAATGAATTACATGACAAGTGAAGGCAAAGTCCCAAATACTTGGGCGGTGAGTATATCGAGCTTTGGCTCGATGAATAGATAGTAAAACAGATGTTAAGACCCAGGAACTGGGCAGTGAGTATGCTTGAATTACATTCAAATGAATGTATGTTAATGAGATGCTAGGTCCCAGGAATTGGGCGGTGAGTATATCGAGCTTTGGCTCGATAAATAGATGGTAAAACAGATGTTAAGACCCAGGAACTGGGCAGTGAGTATGCTTGAATTACATTCGAATGAATGTATGCTAATGAGATGCTAAGTCCCAGGAATTTGGCGGTGAGTACATTGAGTTGGTTGGAAAGATGTATGGTATCAAAGATGTGGCAAGGCATTGGGTAACAACATTCTATTATCCTGTGACGATGTAGAATGTTGATTACGCCAAGACCCTGGATTGGGCAGATGATAATGTGAGCATTGGCTCAAGACAAGATGGCAATATGAATGAGAATGGTGGCTGGATTACTTAGTTTTTCTTATCATGCATTAAATGTTTTCTTCTTAGATAAGTTGCATATAGTTGCATGGTCATGGACAACTTGTCGACAAGGTGGTTTCTCGAATGGTATTCCTGGGCCATAGAAATCGGTTCGTCCTGGAGGAAACCAATGCTGAAGTAGTAGCAGTGCTGAAGTAGTAGCACGGTATACAGGACTTGCAGTGAGGCTAGCTACCTGCACTGGCAAGGGCGCTGTATACCTATAAGTCGGTCCAAGATAGCGTGTCGCCAGTGAACTTCATATATATAGGTCCAGTGCTAACGATGTCTTATGCAGGCAGAGTAAGTTATTACTCAAATACAGGGAAGGATGTCGGCTGTTGGTAAGAATCACCTGAACGGTGATATTCATATTGAATCATGATTTTATTTCTAACAATGTCTTGTGCAGGCAGAGTAAGTATTATAAATGTACAGAGATGGCTACAAGTCTGTGGGTAAGATTCACCAAAGGGTGATAACTGCATGCTTTAAATTATGTTGGCTATGTAATTTGCATGCTTTACTTCATGTTGGCTATAAACATGAAATTGATCCTAAGGCAACGAGAAAGACCGCTGTTAATAATGTTCTATAACATGATTACTTAGTGTTGTCTTCTTAGGTGAGCTGGGCCAGCACCGCTCGCCAGTACATTGATGATGTACTGACCCACGTTGTGGACAATATTACAGGTGTATGCTTGGGTGAAATCCTTTGATCAGTGCTTGGCATCGATGAATCAGATGGGTGTGCAGAAGCTCTTCTTTCAAGACGATGTCTTCTGCTATACGGGACATAATGTATGGAACATTGTAACTCATTTGTACCAGTGAGATTGTAGCCAAATTGGCAAGTTTAATGTAAAGAAGTCGGTATATTCAGTTGTAGCCCAAAGGGCAAGTGTATACATTCAGTTGGCTATTCAAGAGTCTTGTAATCAGTTGTAAACTCTGTATTCCGTTGCAAGTCTTGTAATCCATTATGATTATCAATAAAGAGATACATTTCTTCATATCTTATATGACTTCAATTTATCTGCTTGGTTTTGCTGCGTTGTCGATGTCTCTTGAGAAATACCAGGAACTATAATGGTTTTGCCTTGTACAAGTGCAATCTAGACTTGTACGGCATCACGTCCAGTGGCTAGTTTTCGATCCTCCGGGATCTGGACGTGACATAATGGTATCAAAGCACGACTTTACGTCCTTGGATTCTTATTCGATTTGTTTCAAATTAATGTTGCTACTAAGATGATTCTAAGCTGCTTCCGCGATGATTCAAAGATTGCTTCTGCGATTATTCAAAGTTGCTTCCGTGGTGAATCAAAGTTGCTTCCGCGAATACTCAAAGTTGCTTTCGTGGTGAATCAAAGTTGCTTCCGCGAATACTCAAAGTTGCTTCCGCGATAAAATCAAAGTTGCCTCTATGATGACTCATAGTGCTTCTGCGATTATTCTGTGTTGTTTCCAAACTATTCTATGTTGTTTCCTTGACTAAAAGTCCATTGATCCTTCTAGTTGCTCACTGGGTGTTCCATACAATAAGTCTAAATATGTGGGCTGTGATATGTGTGCTTTGTTGAATTTCTAAAAAGATACCAAAAAGAATAACAATGATGCGATGTGATAATAAGTTTGTGATGTATGCTGGATGTCTTATGTGTGGGATTCTTGAAGTCGATTGTTATGCAGCAATCGATCGTGGGTGATGGAATGGTATGTCGGAACAGAATGTGCATGGATTTCAGTGAATGGAAATCGACAGAATCTTAAGTCGGTAATTGTGGTCAGCATAACCACTGCAGGATGGATAGTCCATATTGGACGTTGGTTTGGTGTGAGGGAATATTATGTCGAGTATGGCTTGAGCTCTGAGTGGTTTATTATATATACCCTCGTCGTGATAAGATGTCCCTTGACCCTTGATGTGTTCATAATTTTATGATTGCTTTACCTACAAGGTATTGGGTAGTATCGAGTCGTAGCTGAGATTACGATTGGTACATGACGGCTAGGCGTGTCCCTTGATGATTAAATTCGGATGACCCGTTGCGAGATTTTGATGTGTCCGGATGAACCATCGCTAGACCTGGACGGTTAGCATTAAGTTGGGTAATAAGAGAAATGAGAATATGAAATGAATGCCTTGGTTGGGAAGGAAAACGAATTTCAGATTCAAGCGAGTACTTGAATCAGTTGGGTAAAAAGGATTGTAGACTTGGTAACGATGGTGTAGTGTTGCTATCGAAAGATTTTACGAGAACAACTAAGGATCGAATATTGAATGATGTTAGAATTGAGTAAAAGAAATTGTATGCTGGATATCGACAGAATTGATGGCAATGTTAGGCGCTTATCGGGATGTGCGAATGATTTAGATGATGCAGAGAGAGTTACATCAATGACCGAAAAGATTGAGAATGGGATTGAGGAATAAATGATCTTAGCACGTGGTGCAGTGTGCTTGAGAGAAATTGATGTCCCGAATTAACAAGTTATGACCCTTGACTATTTTGAGGCATAAAGAATGAGTACTTGTCCCTTGATGTATGAAAGAGTGGATGTCCCTTATGAGAGTCGAATGGCTGGAATAAAAATAAGTATCGAGGTGCATCGATATGTAATAGATCCTGTCAGTAGATGATGTTGTCGCATGAATAACAAGTTTGGTGGAATATAGAATTGTTGGATTATGACTTAGCTAATGAGTTATGTCATATCCATTAAGATGACCAATATACGAATGCTAGATGAATGGTGCTATAGAGATTGGATCGGTGTATGAATAGTAAATCTTCTTATGGAATCACAAGGGGATGATACAAACGTATATTGATGGTCAACGTGGATTGCTAAGAGATGACCGTGTTGGGTGCTAGAAAATTTATAAATGATGCCTCGGAAGAAATACGATTTTATAGTTGTCTATGATATTGGTTAAGGAGTACAGACCGTATCGATGATCTAAGAATATGGGAAACGAATATGTCGCGAAGAGACCGTATGAAAGAGATCGTAAGTGATAAACTATTGAGATAGCAATGTCGGATGATGACTCGGAATAGTTGACCCGATTGAATAGACAATTTGAGTACGATATGAGGATACAAGTCGGATTGAACAAGTGATGCTATGTCTATGCAAGTGAAAATTGAAAGTTTGGATATTCGATTGATAAGTTTTATATGATAGCTTCGGGAGTGACCATAAGAATTGTTGGATAGAATTGTCGGATAAATTTTGTCGGTTACGGGTAAGTCTAGAATGAGACTTCGTTGGTTATGACCCGAGTACGAGTACGGATAGAAAGACTTGACCCTAGAATGTTGGTTGGTTGCCTAGAATGTCGGTTGGTTGCCTAGAATGTTGGTTGGTTGCTTAAGTTTCAGATTGGTTGGTGATGTTCTTCAGTTGTTCGTGTTGGGAATAAGTTCATAAGATTGGGGTGGTGTCCCATGTCCCTAAGTTGGTCAGACCATAGAGTTTTCCCTATGATAAGAATTGGTTGCCTCTAAGATAAGAGATAAGTATGTCCCTGATAGCTATCCATCTCATATGAGTTAGCTGAATGTCTGGTTTAGCTTAGATTAGCTGACCATAGAGACTTAACTGAATGCTAAGTTAACTGTGGGAAAACCGTAGGATGTCCCTATTGTTGTTGCGTGAGTATAGTCGGTATGAGTAAGATGTGTCGGATGGTAGACTTTGGAATGGAATGAAGATTAGAAATTTTGATGTTACAATATTGGATGGGATGACGGATCATGTTAGTTTCAAAATTTGGTTGCCTTTGTTAGAATGCTGGAAATTGCTAAAGCTGGTTGGATTTGGTTGATTAATATTGAGCTACGAAAATTGATGGTAGTGCCTTGAGACAGTTGGGATAATTTCATTGATCGGATCAAAATTTAAGAATAAGTATAACGACGAAATAGAATAATGCATGTAGCCGAGATCGGCGAGAGCGAATGTGAATAGGAATGACCCTCAGGATTAATGTTGCTGGAATATGAGAGTGGCTTATACGAGAGGATAATATGTTGGCTTGATCTATACGGGAAAATGTTACTAGAGTGGAATGATGGTACAATTTGATGGATGAATCGTGATCGAGAAAGTTATGAGTTGCAAACAAAGTATATGGATACGAACGATAACGAATACAAGATTTGATCGATGAGAATCGGATATCGAAATGAAATGTGACTATAGGATTTATCAACTTTGGTGGCATGGATGACAATGAACTTGAAAGGAATACTTGATACATCTAAGTCTGAATACTTTGGAAAACGTTGGGATCGATTGTGGAAAATTTATCGAGTTGGAATTGGCAACATCTATTGTGTTATTGGTTGGTTGGGATATCAAATAAACAAGTGGGATTATATGAGATGCTCAGAAAGAATTACTGATGTTCGGAAAGGAAGTTACACCGTAGCTCGTTCGCTTTCTCTATTATTGAACTTGGCTGAAGTGTATGTATTTTGGGGACGCCTATAATATGTGTATGATTTTAATTAAGTGGTATGTTGAATTCAAACGAAGCCACGGGAAGGATTATTATGTGCTGAAGAATTGCACGAGTGTCGGAGGAAAGATCAAAGATGGTAAACTATTTTGAATTAATTGGGATACTGTAACGAGACGGTACATTACTTGAATCAATCGGGAGATTGCGGAGAAATATTAAATAGTGCAAGTCGATCGTTGAGAAGTTTCATGAAAAGTTGGTTGAAGTTTTGGGGATGAGTTTTGTTTTAAGTTTCGAGGACGAAACTTTTTTTGAGTGGTATATATTGTAGTGCCCCGACCCGTAAGATGCCTTATGATGGATGGTTGGTTCGATGAAGCCTTGTTGGACTTAGGATTATGCAAAGGATCGCTTGGAAGGCTATATGATCGTGGTGGGAATCGTCCTATGAATGTGAGTAGTGTTGAACCCTTCAAAGATCCTTTAGCTTTACGCTTAAAATAAGGATGAGTATGCGATGTTTCTTGTTGAGTTTGCTCAATAACACCTTGCATAGAATTTGGAAAGATAATGAAAGATAATAATCACCTGAATGTAAACTGTTGTGGCTAAATGAATTATATGCTTGTACGATGTTGCGATGAATTACATGAAGGCAAAGTCCCAAATACTTGGGCGGTGAGTATATCGAGCTTTGGCTTGATAAATAGATGGTAAAACAGATATTAAGACCCAGGAACTGGGCAGTGAGTATGCTTGAATTACATTCGAATGAATGTATGCTAATGAGATGCTAGGTACCAGGAATTGGACGGTGAGTATATCGAGCTTTGGCTCGATGAATAGATGGTAAAACAGATGTTAATACCCAGGAACTGGACAGTGAGTATGCTTGAATTACATTCGAATGAATGTATGCTAATGAGATGCTAAGTCCCAGAAATTGGGCGGTGAGTACATTGAGTTGGTTGGAAAGATGTATGGTATCAAAGATGTGGCAAGGCATTGGGTAACAATGTTCTATTATCCTGTGACGATGTAGAATGTTGATTACGCCAAGACCCTGGATTGGGCAGATGATAATGTGAGCATTGGCTCAAGACAAGATGGCAATATGAATGAGAATGGTGGCTGAATTACTTAGTTTTTCTTATCATGCATTACATATTTTCTTCTTAGATAAGTTGTATATAGTTGCATGGTCATGGACAATTTGTCGACAAGGTGGTTTTTCGAATGGTATTCCTGGGCCATGGAAACCGGTTCGTCCTGGGGGAAACCAATGCTGAAGTAGTAGCAGTGCTGAAGTAGTAGCATGGTATACAGGACTTGCAGTGGGGCTTGCTAACTGCACTGGCAAGGGCGCTATATACTTGTAAGTCGGTCCAAGATGGCGTGTCGCCAGTGACCTTCATATAGATAGGTCCAGTGCTAACGATGTCTTATGCAGGCAGAGTAAGTTATTACTCAAATACCGGAAAGGATGTCAGCTGTTGGTCAGAATCACCTGAACGGTGATATTCATATTGAATCATGATATTGTTTCTAACAATGCCTTGTGCAGGCAGAGTAAGTATTATAAATGTACAGGGATGGCTATACGACTGTGGGTAAGATTCACCAAAGGGTGATAACTGCATGCTTTAAATTATGTTGGCTATGTGATTTGCATGCTTTACTTCGTGTCGGATATAAACATGAAATTGACCCTAAGGCAACGAGAAAGATCGCTGTTAATAATGTTCTATAACATGATTACTTAGTGTTGTCTTCTTAGGTGAGTTGGGCCAGCACCGCTCGTCAGTACATTGATGATGTACTGACCCACGTTGTGGGCAATATTACAGGTGTATGCTTGGGGGAAATCCTTTGATCAGTGTTTGGCATCGATGAATCGGATGAGTGTGCAGAAGCTCTTCTTTCAAGACGTTGTCTTCTGCTATACGGGACATAATGTATGGAACAGTGTAACTCAGTTGTACCAGTGAGATTGTAGCCAAATTGGCAAGTTCAATGTAAAGAAGTTGGTATATTCAGTTCTAGTCCAAAGGGCAAGTGTATACATTCAGTTGGCTATTCAAGAGTCTTGTAATCAGTTGTAAACTCTGTATTCTGCTGCAAGTCTTGTAATTCATTATGATTATCAATAAAGAGATACATTTTTTCATATCTTGTGTGACTTCAATTTATCTGCCTGGTTTTGCTGCGTTGTCGATGTTTCCTGAGAAATACCAGACTTGTACGGCATCACGCCCAGTGGCTAGTTTTCGATCCTCCGGGATCGGGGCATGACAGAAAGGATTTAGGTCAGCTACTTCCTTTTGGACCTCTCCATTGATGTCCACATATTTGAGATATTGGTGTAGAGTGGATGGTTCAATGTTATGCTCATGTAGAAAGGGTCTCCCCAGCAATGTATTATAAGAGCCATGATTGTCAATCACATAGAAAGTAACCTTTGTACTAAGATTGCCTATTTGAACCTTCAGACGAATCTTTCCCAGATCCAGAATTGAATCCTAAAATTGTCTTGATGGTTGTTGAAAGATTGTGTACAGGAATCTTTAATACATCGAGTAGAGTCTTTGGTATGATGCTAAGTGCAGACCCAGGATCGATCAAAATACGATCAACCTTCATGGTATCGACATATCCCATGAAGTAGAGGGGTCGGTCATGACTATTATCTTCCAACAGCATATCATCTTGTGCAAAGGTGATGTTGGGTATTAGTTCCATCACACTATGACAATGAAGGAATGTTATAGGCTCTTCTTCTGGCTTCTTGAGGAATGTTAGAAAAGTATCAGCTTGAATCAAAGCTTCACTCAACGTTTTTCGAGTTTTCTTCGAAAGACAGAGTAGCTCAAAAATTGACAATCTTGTCGGGGTATTAGCCAGCTGAGCCAGTATATCAAAGTTATACGGCTTCTCGAGTCCCAAAGTTAGAGTCTTCTTTAATACTTTATCAAAACAGACATGCAGTTTTCCTTTGTCAGCTGTCGTCAATTTGGAAAGAATTGGTTCTACTGGAGGTGATAAAGCTGATGGAACATTGACAGCAGGAGAAGATGATGCTTAAGGAGCCTCCAGAGCTGGAGCAGGGTTTTCTTGGCCTTCTGAATAATCTCTTAGGTAAATTCTTCCAGACCTGGTACCAGATAAGACTTCTTCTTCGGATACAGGTTCGAATGACACCATATTACAACTCTTTGCCTGGATCTTATTTCTGGAAGATTTTTTTTGGCAAGATGAAGAGTTTGTCCAGTAACCCAAACCAACCCGAGATTGGTTGTGAGAAAGACATAGGGAAAGAGGTACATGAGATCCCTTTCCATGGTTCAAACCAGAGGCCTTTTGTAGACCATATCCCATTTTCGTCATTAGTACACGAGACTGTGGACTATACAGATGGAAACTGGTTGATATTTGGCTTCTGACTTTGACAATATTGTCTCAGCAGGGGAAGAAGAAGAAGGATTATCTGCTGCCGAGATGAAGGTAGCAGTTAGAGGTGGAAGACAATGTTCACCCAACGAAATCATATGACATAATTTATATTTAGTGGCCTTCTTAGACTTGGTGGAGGAAGACGGTGTTTCGAAGTCAACCACTAAATCTGGATGGATCTACATAATTTTTCCTTTATCAGTAGACAGAGGAACAAGACCATCAGAATGTGCATGTGGAAGATTAACAATCTCCAGAGTAGTTCTCGGGATGGGGATGACGCCGTCCTGCACAAGTTGAGCCAAAAAATCTCCAAACTATAGAGAAACGACGTTAGTCATTACAGTTTTCTTGTCTTGTTGGAGAGTGATTGCACCGGAATTGACCATCTCCTGAATTTTACCCTTGAGCATATAGCATGCTCAAGTTGGATGTCCAATAAATCTGTGGTAAACACAATATTTTAGGATGGTCAGTCTTACCAACTTCCTCTGGCCATTTTGCTTTTGGCAGTTGAAGTTTATTACTCTTGATCAGACAATCAAAGATACTCATGATATCATCTTCATCAAAAGAGTATTCTTCTTTTGGACGTGGTGCCCTTTGTGGTGGTGCTATTGGGGTAGATGTTGGCTGACTTACATTGATAGCTAGAACTTCTTTACCTTTGAGATTAATAGCCAAAGTCTCCTTGCTCTTGTGATTGTTCTGACGGCCACTATTATTTGGTGTAGCATGTTTATCTTTGTCAAGATTAGGCATTTGAATACCTAATTGTTTGAACTTGTCAACGCTCTCTTCTGCTGCTTCGGCGTTCACTATGAAGGAAGGCCAGTCCTGGAACTGTGTTGATCCCGTTCACATGCTGATTATAGGCAACATGTTTGATTTTCAAGTGTCTATAGTCAAAGCATCTGGAGTTTCGAGAGACATTTTAAGTGCTTCACGGCAGAATCGTTCAATGAAACGTTCAGTAGTTTCATTATGTCGTTGTTTGATTTTGATGAGAGCAGACATAGTCATGTCGTTTGTTCCCTCATAAAATCGTTCCAAGAACATTTGTTTGATGCCAGAGAAAGAGGTTATACAACCATCTAGTAAACTACTATACCGGTCATATGCTGCACCAGCTAAACAATCGATAAATACTCTAGTAAGAAGAGCATCATTTGGTTGAAGTTGATCAGTCATTACTTCAAAGTGCTTGAGGTATTGACTTGGAGATGTGCTGCCATCAAACAGCATAATAGTAGGGGTTTGTATTTAGGAGGAAATTGGACTTCTTTCTATTCTATGGGATAGGGCTGTTTGATCCCAAGCTTCTGCAAGCCGTCTTTCTGTTTGAAAGCTTCAAATAGAGTTCGTAAAAGTTTTACGGCCTCATTTGTATTTTCTGATGATTGATTTGATATGTTAGGAGGAGGTACTGCATGATAAGTACCACCTCCAGTACCAGATTAACTTAGAGCAGCCTGCACTAGTATGGAAGTAGTGTAAGGAGATTGTTCTCCAGACCAATGTTGATGGAAGCTGATATTATTACAGGTTCCTGAGTTGGAATCAGATTTGCGACCAATGGAACTGTATGTTGTGCCATAATCACAGCATGTATGCCTGTCATCATCTCAGCCATGTTCTTCAAACTAGCCTCCAAAGCAGCAATTTTTTGCTCTTGATTGTTAGAACTGTATGCATCTTGATCTTCTATGGTGACATAAGCAGTCACTTTTCTAGCTATTGAAGACGAGCTAGTGGAAAAGATGGTCTTTCTGGAACTTTCACTATCAGCATCAAAGTCATATAAGGAATCACTCCCAGAATAAGTGATAGGGGTGTCCTGTTGACTGAGAGAATCTTGGTTGGAAGGAAGATTCCTTTGACCGATTGTGTCTCAGCTTCTTGATCTAGTATATTGGTATACTCCTTCGCAGGATTCATGAATCTGATCTAAGTACTTTGACTGGGATTGCGGGATGCATTACGTCTTGGATGTTTTCCACTCCCAGTGCTTCGAGATGCTATGTTGACAGAAGCATAGAGTAGTTCATCTTCATCCACTAGGATAGGTTCAAGAGTCTGAACATAATTCAAACGGTCAAAGACAGATCGTTTAGTCGACTAACAACAACATTTGATGACAACTTCATGGTGATGATTGCAATGATGTTCTTGCTGTTGGACCACCGATGGACGGGATGGATTTGCAATCTTCTGTTTCTGTATCAAGAGTTCACGGAGATCACTAACAGGACGGGAAGAAGTTGCAGGAATATAGCCCTTGACGATATTTGGAACATGGTTCCTGTTCTTGAGGTATCCCGTACCTTGAGTGTACAAGGACGTGCTAAGTTGGTTTGCATAAGTCATAGGATTTTTCACCTCAGAATTCTTCCTCTGGTACAAGTTAGCAACTGGTGCAGGTTGCGCTTGATACATTTTGTATTTTCCCGAGGTTGACCCTAATTGACACCTGTTGATATAGGTGCGCAAGTTTGACAGGGGTGCTACTTGTGCATCTACTTGAGATACTAGCAGTTTGCCTTATCAGAATCTTGAGATACGTAGGGTCGGTAGATCTAGCCCTGACCTCTTTGGAGTAGGCATAATACCCTTTTGTGTAGAAAGTTCATTCTGAATAGAACCCACTTTCCTGACAGAGATTTGGTTGTCTCTGTTAAGGAGAGTAGGATTTCTATCTGAATCCACTTTTGTGCTGAGAGGCGTAAAAGCACAATTAGCAGTACTTTCCACCCAGTCAACGACTCCAGCAGAATGAAGAAAAGCCAAAGAGTGTTTTTCTTGATTTAATGATTTCCTAGTAAGTTTTTGGATTGATGACGAAGATGGAACCACTAAACAATGTCTCTCTTTACGTTGCACCAATGCAGAAATATGCGCAGGTTATGCTAAAGCAGGGATAGGCACAGGTTGCGCCAGTGCAGAATTATGCGCAAGTTGCGCCAGAATAGGAGCAGGCACAGGTTGCGCCTGGGAAGAAAAGGCTAAAGGGCGCTTTCCTTTGTTTTGGACAGTAGTGTGTCGAGATAAAATCTTCTCCGATTTCAGAATCGGAGAAGTAGAGGAGTCAGCCAAAAGACTATTTCCTTTAGGTTGTGCCAGGGCAGCAATATGCGCAGGTTGCGCCACAACAGGAATAGGCACAGGTTGCGTCCGGGATGAAAAGGCTAAAGGGCACTTTTCTTTGTTTTGGACAGCAGTGTGTCGAGACGAAGTCTTCTTCGATTTTAGAATCAGAGAAGTAGAGGAGTTAGCCAAAAGGCTGTTTTCTTTAGGTTGCGCCATAGCAGTAATGTGCGCAAGTTGTGCGGAGGCAGCAGGTTGTGTCGTCGAGGACTTAGGAGTGCAGACAGAGCGCGTCTAGCTCTTAACAGCGGCAATAGTGCGCTTGGCACCCCCAGCATTGATCATGGCCTCGTAGGCTGTCTGGTCGACTTGAATGACCAGGGTCTTCTGTGTCTTTTCGATCGACGTGGTATCACATGGAGTTGTCATTTTCTCGTCGAAGGAGAAAGTTGTCCCCAGTAGAATCACCATTTTGTTTGTAAAAACAAAAAAAATTATATTTCTACAAACTGAAAAAAGTACAAAGAGTATAATTGATTTCTGGGGAAGTACAACTATAGAAATCTGATCAAAAGACGATCACTTTATCCCTTGGACGATGTGATATCGAAGACACGAGCTTCTAGAGGATACAACAGCACTTTTACAGGAGTTTTTGATCCTTCGTTCCTTTGAGACTGATTTGAAAAACTATTTTGGAGTTCTTGAAATAACTGTTTAACAGTTATTCTGGGTTACACGCACTTCAGGTTGCACGCCTCATGTTCACTTGCACGAGCCGTTGCACTAACTACTGTGGACGTGTGGCATCATTTGATTGAGATGTGCATGGTTGTGGGCAGTGTAGTGGGCACATTCTACGAAGTTAGTGGCATGCACGCCACGTCACCCTGCTCTGGATACTGTTCGATCACTTTGCGCGAGCATCATCAGGTTGCACGGGAACGCAACCTAGCAACTTGTGCCTGGGTTCAACCTTGCGCACCCTGATACGTTGCGTGAACTACTAGCAGTCATCTTCAACTTGCGCCTAAGTACATCTTCGCGCACCCTGACACGTTGCGCAAACTGCTAGCTGTCATTAAAGCTGACCAAATATTCTCGAGATTCATGTTGCGCAGGATTCGAACGGATTCTCCTTGATATGCGTGTTGTCAGCTGTCAGGCAATAATGATGCCGTTACAGCTTCTCGAGGAAGTGTGCTACGTCGTTCTCGCACAACCTGTCTCTTGCGCAACCTGATGTTGGCGCAACCTGTTGTTGTACAACTTGATGTTGGCTCAACCTGATGATATGACTTCAGGAGTGACACAGCTTGATTTTTTTAGCCTTTACAAGCACGATGTGAGAATACAAGATGAAGCAGACCTACGATATCGAAATTTTGTAAATAGCAATACGAGTTTGTCGAACTGGTTGATCGTAAACTTTGTGATTGATCAGGCAAGACTATAAGGTCATCGACGATTGTTTCGATGCGTATAGCCTCTCGGTTGTTGAACGTGGGTAGATAAACTCGAACTCAATACGAGTAGATGTTTCATGAATTTCGGAATCATCGATGGTAGTGCTTGAATTACTCGAAGGATAGTTGCACCTCAGTTGCGCAAATAGAAATGATTACGCCCAAATTTGGGTAGTCCCATAAAATTTGCCAAAATGTGATTTTGCTCCAAAAAAATATAGCAGGGTTCATAGTAACTATCATTCGTTAACGACCCATAATTATTAAGCGTAGCTTTGGAGCAGCTGATCCTAGAAGACTTGACTGCTA
Organism: Iris pallida; assembly: GCA_029216955.1. Classification (NCBI taxonomy): domain Eukaryota; kingdom Viridiplantae; phylum Streptophyta; class Magnoliopsida; order Asparagales; family Iridaceae; genus Iris; species Iris pallida. Next base: position 10,295,026 of record JANAVB010038613.1, read on the forward strand.
AATCAAAGTGAATGTTGCAGACCCATAAGATGACCCATATGATGTCACATATAGAATTGTGTCAAGAACAAATACAATGTGGTGCATGTTGATGATAAGTCTAGACGATCGAATAATTATTTCGGGGATTGATGGAACAAGCTTCGGTTGAGAAATTTATAGTCGAATTTTGAGAATTGGTCGAATCAATGCTTGAATTATTATGTTGGTCGATGATCGAAATAAAATTTTTATAAATAAACGTAGTGATATGGATAGGCAATTTCGAGAATTGTGTTATGCACAAGGGCGAGCGTTAAAATGATGACTTTTGAGTTATATCGTTGGATTTGGATTCACCTAGCAATTGAGCTTGTGTGAATCAAACTTGTATTCAATGTTGCGAGACGGACAAGTTGATAATTCGGCTAGCAAACTCCTACTCAATAGGAATCGAATATAAGACGCGTCGTAGAAGACCTTTGTGTCAAAGATATTGTTGCCTTTGAGCGAATTAAACTTTTGTATCGGAAAGATCATTGCCTTTGAGCATCATCAATTTGAGTTGCGTCGGAAGAATTTAAGCACGATGTCTGGGTGAGTTATCCAGCGGACGTAGCCCTGAATGTTGATGCGTTTGCAAGTCAACAAAGAAAAATCGTATCAAGATGAGTTGTAAAGTGAAACTTCAGACATAATTGGGCAGCGACTTCGAATGCAAGACATTGTGAAGGCTCATTGCGATTGGATGCGCGACCGCTTGACACAACGCATGTTATTGATGGTTACTGCAAAAACTTACAAAATAAAAAATACGATCTTTGAATCGCATCGTGTGCTGCGACCTTGTTGGATGATCTTTTATGCATCGAATATGCATATGCGATAGAATTTTGAGAACATTCGCTAGAGATAAGTCTGATCGAGAGCACGAGATGACAAGTATTTGAGGATTGGAAAGTTACCTGTTTGCTTGGTTCTAATTTCCTACAACTGAGCTTGGCTGAAATGCATATATTGGTAGGATACGTAAAATATGTGTATGAATCCAAACTAAGTTATATGATCCAAACGATAGTGAGACGAGATCGTAAAATGATCTTGATAAACACTTGGAATTGAGTGTTGGTTTGGGTTCGAGGATGAACCTTGTTTTGAGTGCTATATTATGTAATGTCCTGCTCTGTACGGTGCACTATGCTGAGTCGTTGACTCGAAGAGTTGTGTTGATATGAAATATGTATCGATACGAATCGATGCAAAGAGTTACGTTGACCCGAGGAATGCATCGAGTAAGATTGATGCAAGTGTTAAGTTGGCCCGAGAGAAAGCATTGAGTTGGTTTGAAGATTCTAAGAAATCGAATCGATGCAATGCACAAGTCCGATTTGAACGAGTATTTATTTTATTGGTTTCGTGTGCAGGATATGCTTTTATGCTGAAATATAAGAGGTCGATATTTTACCTTATTTGCAACGAAGTCCGCAAAACAAAATCATCGCCTCGCAATGGACTGAGGCATATGCACGGTAAGACAAATGGGTCGTATAATTAAACGAAGCACGAAGTGCTCGAATGGCTAAGTCAGAAGAGAATTGGCCGTGCAATGAAGTTATGCAATCAAGTCGTATCTTCACGCTTCGGTCCCATAGGACCGATCGTCCTCGCTAACTTGAAGCAAAGAAACATTGAATAACACCAGCGGAAACTTGAAGCAAAACACAAGTCATTCAAAAATGCTCTTTATTGATATTAAAACAATGATTACAATGTGGCACGAGGCCATGATTACAATCACTCAGTCTTACTCTTCTCACAATAAAAGTCACTATGCTCTCTCCCATCTCTCAATATAATTGGACGAGCCAGCGGATGCTTCAGATAGGCGATGTCCATACATTATGTTCTATATAAGTCCAGACTCCATGCGGCCGTACGCCTAGAAATACCAAGGAACTCCGTACCTCGACGCATCCAAACGAGCTCCGCGCCAACGAGCTTCTACCTGTGCATGTACATGAAAACAGTATGAGTGTCAGTACTCAACAGTACTGGTGGAGTAAGCTCCTCACCCACCCATACAAAACCAACACGTTCATTTACTTTGTGCAACATATCCTTTTACAATTGTCTTTCTATTCTTGCCTTAGGATCAATTTTAGGACATAAACTCTTGGCCTATTTGTGTCTCTAGACCATCACCGTACCTTTCACCAAAACTTATTTATACTTTGCCTCTAGACCTTTTCGTGCCAACAACGTCATCTTATCGACTCGTGCTTGTCTTTCAGCCCATATTTGGTACACAACAACTTGGTCGTGCCATAAATTCCTTCGTATAATATAATCGAGGCAGTGCTTCGCCACTTAGTAACTTGCCTATACTTGTGTCGTAACAACGTGGTCGTACCTTAACATATCGAGGCCGTGCCTCGCAACTCAACATGACTTAACCGAACTTGCCCAACAGCCCTTCTTGACTTAACTCGAAAGTACTCAATCCTATCTTATGCAACTCTATGCCGGCGACTTATTACTTGACGCCACATCTCGTGTCGACGCACGTGTCCGTACTAAAGCTGAATCTTAGGCCCATAATGGTGTGCACACCTTCTTAACTCAATTCGTGTCATGCTTGTACTATCTTTGATTTGACCAACACCATGCATGCAGATTGCCGCTTAGCACACAAACATATATATATATGAAAGTTACTGACAATTCAATCTATCGTGGACATAGCTCGGATAGGCGGCGTGTCTTTTAATGCAAGGTAGCTAGCCCTATGGAAAGCCTCCGACTACCCACACGGTACAATCCAGCGCTGCTATAATGCCTTTCCCCTAGGTCGACTGGCCCCGGTGCCCCGGTGTAACACCAGTCGAGGAAGAAATCCTTGTCGACAAGTTGTCCATGACCATGTACCTACGAGAACATCTAGACTCACGTAAATGCATGACCTACTTTGTGATACAACTAGAACCATACTTAGCAAAATGTACTTTTGGAATCATGAGACTCCCAACCGAGGGACCGCCTTATTACTTTACAAAATGTGCATTGGAACCATACGATGTAAAATGTGCATCCTTGGAGACTCCCAAACGAGGGACCGCCTCGGCGACAAACGGTCGCATGAACTTCTCATTCTTGGAAACCTAGGGAACGACTATTGCATAGTCTTCCAACTTAACTTGAACAAAATGTGTTCCTTAAGTGCCATAGACCGTGGCTAATGTTTTATTGAGCCAATTGTGGCTCGTGCCTTAACCCAACTCGTGTTCTATGTGACACTATCGTCCAAGTCATACTTTATATGATGAGCCTTGAGATCGTGAGACTATGTGACTTAACAACCGCAGAAAGTATGAGACAGTGCTTAGGATGACTTCGGTAGCCCAACATAACTTTTGCCTAACTCAATCGTACAATAACATAATCCGTAGGACGGGCAAAGGCTATGCCAAGCCTTGGATGATGGGACCGTGCATGCTTTATTAAGCATTTATACGTGCGACGCCTATGACTTAGGCTAAGTTCGCAGTTTTGTAGCAACTTAAACCAACTTCTTTCTTCCAAGCCACGGGACAAAGGACCGAGTATCATTTTGAAAGCACATCATACAACAATTCTATGTCGACCATGGGATCTTTTTATATTCTAACTCATTTTGACCCAAGTTGGGATTATTCTCTTAGCTATGTGGATTCGTCTCTTTTATTATCAAGCCTACTTGTGTATTTGAAAACATTTATTTTATTAGTACGAAGGCCATGCTGAGACAAGTTCACCGAAGCTACCCACCTGAGCGAGGAGTCACCTCGATCGTGTAGGTCTTCGAGCAAGCCGTTACATGGCTAAGTCCGAACGTCGTTAGCATTTCGATTCCTCCGATTGAGCTGAGCGGGACGGGGCATTACAGTATCGGCTCGGCAAAATGACAAGACGTATTGGCTTAAGGTGGGAGGACTCCTACTCCGTTATGCCTAAGTAAAATACACCGTTGTATGCTAAAGTTAACTTATCGAGTCCACGGGCGTAGCTCGATCGAGAGAAATCCTAGTGCGTGTCGAACACTAGATAGAACAATTGAAATAAAATATGCATCAAATGCACGAGTCGCTATTGAACATCGAAATATCGCAACGGCGAGCACCTCGGTGCGCAAGCCATAAGAACATGGGACAACTGTATCTGCGACTGCCTCTGTGCACAAGTCATTCGTGCCTTCGAGCATGAGTTAGAAGGCTAGCACCTTGAGAGACTATTGTAGTGAGTGCCCTAGTGTACGAGCCATCAACATTGAACACTAAGACATAGAACATGGATATCGGGTATCGAGACATGCATCGCATGTACGACTCAAAGAATAGAAAACAATTGTGTCAAAGAATGCGTACATGCATGAGATCATAAAAGATGGCTTCGTTGCGAAGAGAATAGTTGTGGCATGAATGTGACGGGACTGTCGAATATGGCATGGTGCCTCGAAATATTCGGGGCCTTCGGATCGTTCGTTTGACGAATTTAAATTGGAACATGGTGCCATAGAACATTGAAACGAAAAATAAAATCATATGAGAACATAAAAAGAGAGAGAGAACACTAAAAGAAAGAGAAATGCAAGACGACATGAAGTCTGAGTTTTGGACTCAAGACTATATTTGGTTGTCTGAGTAGTTGCGTGTTGCATGATCAAATGGACTTTGAATTAACCCGTGCACGGGTTCGTTTCCTCGAACGAGCACGCCGGGGCATCGGGACTGTTCAGCCTAGGAGGAATGTTTATCGTGATAAGTTATATACGAGCATTGCGGGACCTTCAGTAAGGCTCATAACCTAGGCTGAATGGGTGGCATCGCAATACATGAGATGAACATAAGTCCATTTTGACATCGGTGAATGTCAATGATCCTCATATAGATAGGGACCGGTGGATTGAATAGTGCAGCCACACAGAGATCATGCACAACGAGCACTTATAGCATGACAAGAAAAGATTTTAGGCGTATTCACCTAGCGTAGGTACAAAGGTGAGTGCGTCGATGGAAATAAGTTGCCACGAAACAAATACGAGATTGATATTGGTTGCATGTATGCTTACGCGAATAAATGATAACATGCTTTACTGCTTTCGAATATGCCATGAAATCGACCCTAAGGCAAATATAGAAAGATCACAACTTAAACTACATGATTTATATATATCAACTTAATGTTGATTTAGTAAAGTGGGTCAAGATCAGCACGCGAGAGGATTAGTATTAATCCCCACCAGATTGCTTGCAAGCTGCAGGTAATGGTTTGCTCACGGCGAAGCTTCGCTTGAACGCGTTGAGGCATGGAATGTCGTAGCGCTTTGAGGCCTGTGACCGCATTGACGCTCGAATTTGCAATAGGATGCTGCTGCCGAGATATAGAAGACATGATGTGTGGAACAGTAAAATTCTTTGTGGACAAGAGAGAACTTGAGTGTTGTAAGCTAATCTGGGATGATTCGATTGGGCTATTGAAAGCCTTTGTAATTCTGCTGCTTATTTAATAAAGAAAAATGTTTCGCATACTCTATTTCTTCTGCTGCTAAATATCAAATCAAAGATAACCATTTAAGAACTTGTCATCTTGCCTTGTATGAGTGCAACTCCAGACTCGTATGACACTACGCCCCAACGAAGACGAACGATTCGGTAAAATCGATGCAAGGACGAGCAATTTTCTGGGTCAGGGCGTGACAATATGCATGCACCTAACTACATGGTATTACACGGGTAATTTTCCAGAATTAGCAGTTGTGACTATGTGGTCTTCACTAGGGGTGAGCATTCGGTTAATTCAGTTCAAACTGAACCAAATAACCGAAAAATGAATAAGCAAAATGAACCGAACCGAAATAGCCTATTATCGAATCAAATTGGTTCGATTTTCAGTATAATCACGGTTTGGACCGAAATCGAAGAAGAAAATTTGGTATTTTCAAAACCGAAACCGAACCAATTTTTTCTTAAATCGAACCTAATCTCTTATTCGGTTCAGTTCGGTCCAAAACCTAATAATGCTCACCCCTACTCTTCACTAATGGTCATAATACAACCCCATGATAGTGAGGTCTATTTTACCTCAGGGTGCCTAAACAATCTTTCCTTGGCCGAGCGATTTCCAGTGTCCTAGGAACTGCCCGAAAGATCCAATTATTTTGTGCACAAGTTGTCCAAGACCAATGCATAATCTATATACCTATAAGATAAATCTTAAAAGTACAACAGCCAAACGATACGTTCTTTCATGCCTCTCTTTTGGGTTGTAACAGAGCCGTAGCTCCTATCTTTATGACAGTTCTTTCTTCTATTGTAACATGTACAAGTTCGTCTATAAACGTCTAAACATTTGTAGCATACTCATGAAAAACATATGATCATTCATACGGAAAAAAATAAGCAGCAGCACATGATCTAGCATTTGATTCAATTCATTTATCTTCTCTTATCTTGTTATCCTAGTATCGTTGATCACAGAGATGCAACAAGAATTGCACTAGAGATCATTTTTATTATAGCGTAGAGATAAATGATAGCCCAGTCAAAGCAACTCACCAATCTTGAATATTATTCGAGAGAATGAGGGACTTTACGTACTGATCACGCTTCGCCTATGCTCCTATATTGGCACCAACATTTGATTAACATACTTCGATCTCTTTCTCTCAAGATTCGAAATGAATGTGAAATATGATGAAAGTGAACAATTGAAACCAATCATCGAAAACCAACACGAAAACACATTCGTCAAAATCAAGTAGCAAAAGAAAACATCCAACGAAAACTATTAGACTTATTTCAATAGAAGCCGATACATCAGTTGAAAAGGTTCATTGCATTTTGTCTATGATCAATCGATACTAGCAAAGTTTTCCCCAATGACTCCGTCAAGACTCAGTTTGCAAGTCATGGGTATTATATAATAGACCGCTAGGAGTGGGGTACTATATTTCGATCTTTCGCATTGTCACACCACGATCCTACAGGACCGAAAGTTGCTACTGTCATGCCCCGACTCCACTGAGCCGAAAGTCAGCCAATGGACGTGATGTTGCAAAAGTTGATAGGTTGCACTTGAACAAGGCAAGCTAATAAAACAATAATGGTTATATCTCAAACGACAACATTTTCAGCTTAGGAAACAGAGTCATAAGAAGTCACACGGAATATACGAAATAAATCACTTTTATTGATAAAGTAACTGATTACAAAGGTTCTCAATAGCCCCATGAATACGCCAAGTTATCTTATAGCACTCATGATCTCTCTTGCTCACAAAGGTTCTCGTTGTCCCATATATTATGTCTGATGTATCTAAGCAAACATCCTCGGCCTAATATTTTTATGTTGTCAATTCGAGCTCCAACTCCTCAGTACGACGAGCAGATCTCCGTACCTGGGGGGTTGCGTATCAGTACACATCATATACTAATGAGTGAGAAAACCCACTCGCCCAAACCGACACTAAGTAATCATCTAAATCATACAATTTATATTGTAATCTTTCTATATTGAACTAGATTGATTACAGTTCATATCTATGGCATCTACTGAAAACAGGATAACATATACGCATGTAAGCATATAAACATGTTATACTTGATAGCATAACTAAAACAAAGATACATATTGAACCACGTCACTTAACATTGACTTCTTGCCATTAACCGAAGTACCCACCATTGTACTGATGCATGGTGAATACTTACCGTTCATGCATAAGACATACGTTAGCATGATGACACTTATCTATATGAAGGTCACTAGCGATACACATGCCGCCATCTCGGGCTATATTTGTGGTAAGTAATGAATATCTCGTGTGCAGATTGCGAGCACCATCGTAGGCACCATCTTATCCATATTACGACGTGTCCTTCCAATGAGGTTGCAAGCCCGACTGCAGGTCTCTTAGTCTTATGTGCCATTCCATCAATTGATATGGTGATTTCCCTTGTTCCTCCTAGGCCGAACGATTCCAGTGTCCCGGTGTATCTCGTTCGAGGAACCATACGCCTTGTTCACATGTTGTCCAAGACCATGCAAATGCATAAATAACTGACTATAAAATACATATATGGTACCAAAATGTAAGTAAAGTAATGTACATAACTACTCGACATATTATATGATTGTCCCGCTATCATTACATATTCGATCAATATTCGAAATTGTGACCTACACGTCCCAACATACCTCATGTCACATCCAACATATTCGTGGTTTTGAACCACAATTGTTTGCTTCGCTGACGAAGCCTACCATCTACATACCAACAGTTTCGTAGCACTGTACCACAACTGTTCGCTTCACTGACAAAGCCTCTTACCACATATGACTCGTGCACAGATGCACGCTTTAATACAGTTATTCAATATTCTATGACTTGTGTACTGATGCATACTACGATACAGTTATTTAATATTATACTTAGTGTTCGACATACAAGGCGATATATATTTATCTGATCTACTTAACAATGCATCATTGAATAAGTATGTTACCAATGCATAAGGGGAACATTTTTATTAGGACATGAAAGAATAGGAAAGAAAGGCCAAAGCCCACCCATTTATGCCAATATAATCTGATTCTTGAACTATGCGATTCAGCGCGATGCATGATCTTCTTAACTTGTATAACCATATGAGCATCCCGTGCTCCTCACTCGCTCGACCTGAATAGATTACGAAAGAATGCACCACCACCCAAATTTTGTTATCTCTGTACTTCTATGAGCTAACCCATTGATCTATCTACAATACTGACTTTGTGCTTCCATCTGCAACGAGGCAAAATATCAACATCAGATGTAAAGCCTGCATACGTGAAACCAAACCCAAATTAATATTTCTTTAAATAAATGGGCCATCTAATGCACCGTACGGAACGAGACATTACAGCCACTGGACGGGATATCGTACCAGCTTAAATTGAACTTGTATAAGGCAAGCTCCAAAATAGTCGATTGAATAGCTAACTAACAGAGTCATCGTAACAGCAATACTAAGCAGAAAAGTTGAATCAACACAATAAGTACAAAAGAATGATTCCCTTATTGATATTGCAACATGATTTACAGCGACTCAAAGCCAAGATACATCTTGATTACAAATCGCTCTATCTCTTTCTCTCAATATAGTGAATCTTGCCATAAGGCTTACAACTTGAAAAAACTATACAAACAATGAGGTTCCATATATTATGCCATTTATATACAAAATAATATCTTCAGCCGTAATACTTTAAATCACCAGTCAAGCTCCAAACGCCTCAATACTTCCAAGCAAAACTCTGCCATGCACAGATCTAGTGGGATATCAGTACAAGAATACTGGTGAGTGGCCTCTCGCCCACTCAACTAAAACTAAAAGTTAATTTAGTGAGTCCATACAATATTTGTGGTCTTTTCAATTTTGCCTTAGGATCATTTTTATGGCATAACAAACTTATGTCAATAACATAAATGCGTCATGCAAGAGTTTGCACTTACCCAATACCATCCTCTATGCTCAATACAACAACGTTAGATAACAAAGCACAATATAGTCACAATGATGTTAATTCATGTATTATAAGATAATGTGTTAAAATATGTGGCCATGCATAATACACTCATTAGCCGTCATAAAAATATAATCGTGCTAAGTGTCCATCCCGGATCTAGTACTAGGCATGTAAACATATAACATTAGCATGCAGCTTAACTACATGAAGGTCACTGGCACCACAAACCATTCTGGTCATAGTTGGGTTAGACGATGATCCTATCAGTACGGGTAGCGATATCCACAAAAAGTTTTCGAATCATCTGAGCTAGTACATCAACGTAGTTATCCATGTTCCTCCTAGACTGACACGATCCAAGTTCTCGGACGATTTATTCGAGGAAATAAAACCTTATGCACAAGTTATCTATGACCTTGCAACTACGTAAATAGATACACTCTATACGATGCATGGTAAAAACTGAAATAATCATAAAGCTATCTCTATACAACATACACGATAACACATCATTTCTATTTTACCATATACCTCGAGCCATCGCTCAAGTCCGACTTTCCAGTCTAGGGATACCATACTTAGACAATTCCCAGTCCAAGGAAACTGTCTTAGCGGGGCTAGGGTTGATGGGCACAGAAAAATAAAAAAGAAATACTTAGAATTTAGGTTGGAGAATTTATAGTGGGCTGGAGGAATTAAAATAGAAACCTATTTAGGTGTTAGAATTAAAATAAAGAAGGCGAAAGAAGGGTTGATGGGTGCAGAAAAATTTAAAAATAAAAGACTTAGAATTGGGGCTGGAGAATTTACAGTAGGCTGGAGGAATTAAAATGGTAAACCTATTTAAAGTGCTAGGATTAAAATAAAGAAGGAATTTGGAATTTAAACAAAAGAATTTGTTTGATAAGGAATAAAATATTTTATATATATATATATATATATATATATATATATATATATATATATATATATATATATATATATATATAAAGGTAATTATATTCAAAATTGTGGGGGGGGGGGGGAATGTATGTACATATCTCTGCATTACTCTCTACTCTATCTCACTCTTCTCACCTCTATCTCTTACCTGCAGAAAGATAGAACCAACTTATATACAATTGCTAAGTATCCCTACTCAGGACTAGACAACTGATATCCAATTCGATATTTCGCAGGATAGTCGCGAACGAAGAAGACATCCCCTCAAAGATTCTTCGATTTCATTCTCGCCATAGGTGCCACACTGTGGAATGGAGATACAGTATGGCCATACTTACCCACCTGGTACCTCTCATATGGTTGTCTCTAATCTCAACCAAATTTGCAAGCACATCCGGTTTTGGTTCACCGCTCATTTGTAGTTTAATTTTTTGGTCTGTCCAGATGGGTTTTGAGAACGTGAAAACGAACACCAGATGATCGACGATTTCGTTCTCCTGACCGCAGATATTACACCTCACCGGCGGGATATTTATACCCAGTCTACTGAGTTGATCGAGAGTTAGAAGCCTACCTTTGATGAGCTTGTACATACAGTGTTGCATATTGCTGGTCGTCCCTTTGCTCCAAATGTAAGTGCGTACCATTCATCTTTTTGTCCCTGGTTTCGAAGATGATTGTAGACAGTACTCACTTTGAGTTTGTCGCAGTTGTCCTCCCATCACTAGTGGTCAATTCCCAGCTCCTTCTCAATATTCAGGTTGGTAATGTCCTGACGAACCTGTACCGGGTTGATCCTATTGAAGTGCCATTCTCTGTCCACAATGATCTTGCTCAAGGTGTCGTTCGTGCCTATACAATCGATGGTCGCGTCTCCTATCCGATCCCTGATGCTGCTGTGTTGCAGCCAAGGGTCGAACTATAGGCTTGTGTTCTCTCCCTTATATATCACTCGAGTGATCGGCTTTTTCAAGTTTCTTCGAGCTTGCAGAATGAACTTGTATGTAACTGAGTGGTTGGGGTCACTCGTTTGCTTCCAGAAGTTGGATCTCTGTGTATATCTATGTCGCGTCCATTCTGCCCAAAGCGATTTTCCCTACAGGAATCTTCAGCCCAGTTTCACCTTTCCAACTTTCCTCAACTTGGTGAGCGAGAATAGCCCCACACCTTCTTCCTTCTTGAGTCCGCATAGCTCCGTCTAAGCTATGCTTTGCAATCCCCCTCGCCATAGAAATGCAGCACATAGTTGATCAATGCGCTTGATGATACAAACCGAGAGAACAATGACCTACATCCAGAAGATGAATATAGCAGATATAACCGACCTGATCAGTTCCACTCTTCCTCCAAAAGGTAGCACCATGGCTTGCCACCCGTCCAATCTTCTTTGCATAATCTCAATTAAGCTACTGCAATCAACTGCTTTTGCATTATTCACAGATAAAGGAAGCCTGAGATACCTGACCGGTAGCACACCCAACTCCATGTTTAGCAAGTTCTTCCATTCCTTCTTCCTTCTGCAGTATTGGTTAAGGTAAGATTTACTCTTCTCTTGGTTAAGTCGAAGACCTACCATCTCCCCAAATACTCCAAAGATCTCATGTAAGCTACTGATGCTTCTCTGGGAGGGGACCACGAACACGAGCAAATCATCTGCGTATATCAAGTGTGTGATCATCAGGGATACCTTTCTGAATATGGGCATGATTTCCCTTTTGTGGATTGCTAATTCGAACATACATGAGAGATATTTTATAGTCACAGTGAATAGGTAAGGAGATAATGGGTCTCCTTGTCGAAGCCCACGGTTGATGGAGAAAAACCATGTCGGTTGCCCTTGGTCTCTAATCTGGCTCACCCACCATTCTTCAAACCCCATGCATTTCATCAAGTGGCAAATGAATTCCCTGTTCATCGAGTCATATGCCTTACATAGGTCGAGTTTAATACAGGCTTTATCCCCTCCTTTTTTATTAAACCCTCTGACCATCTCATAGATAAGAGGCAATTCTCTGCAATGGACCTACCAATGGTAAAGCGGTTTGATTCCTGGAGATAAGCCCAGACAGTATATCTCTCATACGACTGCACATAATGTTGGCTATGATTTTGTACATAAAGTTGCAGCATGCTATGGGTCAAAAATCAGCTAGAGAAGAGGCCCCTTGCTTGTTAGCGATCAGAGTAATGAATGTGTGGTTAAGTTCACGTAGTAACTTACCATGCTTGAAGAAGTCGGATACTACCTCAACAATAAGGTCTTTAATGGCAGCCCAGTGTGTCTTGAAGAATTTGACCCCAAACCTGTCCTGTCCAGGAGACTTGATCTCATCTGCATTCTTGATATACTCATTTACCTCCTTTGCATCAACCGGCCGCCTTATTGCAGAGTTGTCTTCATCAGTTACAATAATACTTTACTGTCTCTTCTCGTATTTGGCTCTGCTCTGTCACCATACTGCCATCTGGTTTCATGAGGTTATGTATGCCATTGGAGTGTTGTCTAGCTTTGATAGTTGTATAAAAAAACTTCAAGCATTTGTCCCCCTTCTTCATCCAATTGCACTTAGCTTTCTGTTGCAGATGTACCGTGTCACGCCCCACTCCCGAAGGAGCAATCGTCCTCGCTAAGGTGTGATGTCGCGTGTGTCTAGGTCGCGCTCACGCAAGGCAGGTTCCATAACGGCCGATTACAGCAGCTTGACGAACCAGCGGATGCTTCAGAAGGCGATGTCTGTACAATATGTCCTATATAAGTTCTGACTCCGTGCGGTCGCATGCCTCGAAACACCAAGGAACTTCGTGCCTCGACGCATCCAAGCGAGCTCCATGCCAAACGATCTTCTACTTGTGCCTGCACATGAAAACTGTATGGGTATAAGTACACAATCGTACTGGTGGTGTGAGCTCCTCGTCCACCCATATAAAACCAACACATTCATTTAATTTGTGTAACATATTCCTTATTGATTGTCTTTCTAATCTGGCCTTAATATCAGTTTTAGAACATAAATATATGGTCTATTTGGTGCATCAATGACATAGTCGTGCCATGAATCTCTTCGTGTAACATAATCGAGGCAATGCAAAGTTTATGTCGCAATAACATGGTTGTGCCAACAATACCAACATATCGACCTGTGCTTGTCGTTCAACCCATACTTGAGACGCAACGACATGGTTGTGCTATAAACTCTATTCATGCTTCAATATCGAGGTCATGTCTCACAACTCAATATGACTTAACCCAACTTTTTCTTATGGCCCTTCCTGACTTAAACTCGATACGACTCAATCCCAAGCAATGCAACTTTGTGTCGACGACTGAATACTTGACGCTGCATCTCGTGCCGAAGCATATGGCCTTACTATAGCCAAATCCTTGGCTCCATAATGATGTTGCAACCGTGCATACCCTCTTGACACAATTCATGTTGTGCTTGAACTTTCTTTGATTCGACCGATACCGTACATGTGGATTGCCGCTCAGCACATCCTTTATCTATATAAAAGGTCGTCGATATTAACTAGCCATCGTGGGCATAGCTAGGAAGACGATGGGTCCTTCAATACAGGTAGCGAGCCCCAATAAAAGCCCATCAAATTCCTGGTTGCCTACCTAGCATCAGCTATCTTGCATCGCTCCTAGGCCGATACGGTCCTATGGCCCCAAGCTACCGAATCGAGGGCGCAAAATCTTGTGCACAAGTTGTCCATGACCACGCACCTACGAGAACTTCTAGACTCAACGTAAATGCATGACCTAACCATCACAACTTACTTTCTTTGTTTCACTTCTTTACTTTTTATACTTTTTTTGCAGACTCAAACTAGGGTTGCCTCGGTGACTGACCTACAGTCCCGACATATTTCTCCTCGACGACTGGCCACAGTCCCGACATGTTTTTCAGTGTTTCCATACTCTTATTGACTCAAACTCATGAATGACTAATTGATAGCTTTCCAGTATAACTTGAACAAAATGTGTTCCTTACGTGTCATAGACTGTGGTACACTTATCTTTGAACCAACCGTGGCTCGTGCCTTAAACTAATTTATGTTCTATGTGACACTACCACCCAAGTCATACTTTATATGACGAGCCTTGAGATCGTGGAACTATGTGGCTATGACAACCGCAGAAAACGTGGGACAGTGCTTGTTATGACTTCGATAGCCCGACATAACTTTTGCCTAATTCAATCGTGCAACAACTTAACCCATAGAATGAGCAAAGGCTATGCCAAGCCTTGCACCATAGAAACATGCATTGAGACTTGTGGGACACTTTTGCTATACCAAGCGTTGGATAGTGGAACAGTGCATGCTTCATTAAGCATTTATACGTGTGACGCCTATGACTATGGTAAGTCCATAGCCTTATGGCAACATATAACAACTTTTTCTTCTC
>JANAVB010038613.1:10334724-10374724 GCA_029216955.1 Iris pallida
ATATATATATATATAAAGGATACTTATAAAATAATATAAACAATATATAACAGTATACATATATATTATATATATATACATATATATATATAAACAGTATAATATAAATACTTATATCTATACATACAAACATATAATATAGATATATATATATATATATATATTATATATATATATATATATATATATATATTATATATATATTATATATATTATATATATATATATATATATATATATATATTTATATATATATATATATAATATATATTATATATATTTATATATATATATATATATATATATATATATATATATATATATAATATATATATATATAAACATTATAAATAAAATACTTTATATATTATATAATATATACAATATATATATATATATATATAATATATATAATATATATATATAATATTATATATATATAATATATGTTTATATATATATATATATATATATATATAATATATATATATATATATATATATATATATAATATATACATACATATATAATAATATATATAAATATAAATATAAAATCAGCCCAAAATCTATTGGGCCAAAACCCGACCCGAACAACACAGTAACCCAAACCCAACAGTTAATGGTTTGAAATCCGTTAGCACATAACAAACCCGAAAACAAATAAATCTGTCCTGACAGTTAGGGACACGGTCAAAGTATCCGATACGAGCCTTGTGTCCTGGGGCTTAGAATGACACGCACGACCAAATCTCACGTATCCGAGCACCACTGAGTTCCTCGATACGCGGTGACCCTACTCAGTGTACACGAGACACTGACACGAACCAAGGAAGAATGACACGTACGTGTCCGACTAGAGCCGACGTTCGGGGGCTGATGCGCGACGGAAGACGTTTGGGTGCGTCGAAAAAAATAGGGCTGGGTTTGCCTCATCGTGGCGAACAAGCTGGGGGTGGCAGCTCGTCGAAAAGTGCCTAGCGGCGGCGGGAATCCTAGATATAGGTTTTCGGCAAAGCTCGTCGGAGAAGAAGTGACTGTAGCGGCGGTGGCAAGGGGGTTCGGGGAAGAAGCTAGGGTTAGGGTTTCGAATGGGGGGGTCTTTATAGGTTGGAAATTGGGGCCAATTTGGGATTTTCATGACAAAAATAAAAATTAGGGTTAGGGTTTCGTCGCGGTGGCTGTCGGCGCTTGGTCAATGCCACGCCTGAGACGTGGGCAACTTTGCAGAAAAACCTCCGTAGTTTCGTAATTTACAGAAAACCCCACCGCCTTAACTAAATGCAAATTCCTAATTTGCAAATCCTATCCCGCTGTGTTCTGTGCAAATATGAATTTGCACAGACAAATCTAATATTACAAACTAACTTAAAAATAATCCAATTAATTGCAAACTTAATTTAAAAATTGCTAATTGATATTTTAAGCTTTAAAAATTATTTAAAAATCATTCAAAAATTCTAAAAAATTCCTAATAATTATAATAAATTATTTTAAGGCTAAAAATGTCACTTTTACTTAAAAATCCTTAATTTAAAATATTTAAATAACATGGGCTTACAAATCTTCCCTCCTTGAAAAATTTTGTCCTCGAAATTCACAAGGATAGAAGACTCTACAAACATTTAATATAGCAAGCAATTCAAACAACATCTAAAACAACGTCTAAGGCTAACCTCTAAGGTTTCAAGCGGGAACAGATGGTTCCCTAACGGCTGGTGGGTCAAACAAGTAAGGGTATCTCTCCCTCATGTTCGACTCCTTCTCCCAAGTAGATTCTCCTGGAGAGTGACGCCCCAAGCTACTCGAACTAAGGGTATGACTTTGTTCCTCAACCTCTTTTCCCTTCGGTCCAATATCTCCACTGGCTGTTCAGTAACTGCATGACTCGGCCCGATCTCCAAGCTACTAGTACATGGCTGGGGTCGGGAACGTATCTCCTCAGCTGAGACACATGAAAGACATCGTGAACTCTCGCCAGGTTTGGTGGTAGTGCAACCCTGTAAGCTACCTCTCCGATCCTGTCGAGTATCTCGAACGGTCCAATGTATCTAGGGCTCAACTTGCCGCCTCGTCCGAATTGGATCGTCCCTCTGGTAGGTGATATCTTCACCAAGATCATATCTTCGTCGGTGAACTCCATCGGTCTACGACTAGCATCGGCCCAGTATTTCTGTCTGTCCTGAGCAACTCTGAGTCTGTCTCTGATCATCCTGACCTTCTCTACTGCCTCAGCGATCATCTCTGGCCCAAGCATAACTCTATCTCCAATGTCATCCCAAAAGAGCGGTATACGACATCGACGTCCATATAGTGCCTCGAATGGAGACATACCGATACTGGATTGGTAGCTGTTGTTGTATGAAAACTCTACCAAATGAAGATGACTCTCCCATGATCCTCCGAAGTCCAGTACACAAGTCCTCAACATGTCCTCGAGCGTCTGAATAGTCCTCTCGGACTGTTTATCAGTCTGTTGGTTGAACATTGTACTGAACTTGAGCTGACTGCCCAACTCCTCCTGCAAGCTCCTCCAGTAATAGGATGTGAATATGCTGTCCCTGTCTGATATGATGCTCACCGGTACTCTGTACAAGCGAACTATCTGCTGCATGTATAGCTCTGCCAACTTCTCGGTAGAAAGTCCCACCTTGAAGGGTATGAATGAGAACACTTCGTCAGCCTGTCAACGATAACCCATATGGCATCCTCTCCTCCTTGGGAACGAGGAAGCCCTAAGAAAAAGTCCATCGTAATATGTTCCCACTTCCATTCGAAAATGGGTAACGGCTGCAATAGATCAGCTGGTCTCTGACGCTCCGTCTTTACCTGCTGGCAAACTAGTGTCAAGCTCCAGTCCCAAAAACAGAAGAGACCAGATACGTATCATGCCAGCTGTATACATACGAGTATATGAAATGTTCATATGTATATATAAGCTATAAAATGTACAAAGTCATGACAACTAAATCTCTCCACAAATATGAAGGTTTAATGATACAATCAAATAGTCATTGGTACAAACGTTGGGCGGAGACATATCCACTACCAACAATTTAAAATACAAAAATATACAAAGGAAGAATTGGTTGAGCGAAGCAACTGGCGAGTCCAAGAGCAATCGTCACGAAGGAAGGAAGGAAGACATGGTCTTAGCTAGAGCACCTGCAAGAAATCACGCAAACACATACCTGGAGAGATCACCGGGTCCTCAGAGGGACGTAACAAAACACATAATATCATGCCAATAACTTAATAAATAAAAGCTCAATAGAAAAGTATACATGAGTAAAGGTTCCTAACCATTCTATATGGAATAATGCACTTTAGAAAACAACGTTCTATGCAGGAGCTTAAGTGTTCAGCATAGATACAGAGAGAGTGGCAGTAGGTAGCGCTCATAAGAGACACTATCGGCCATGGGCAGGAAGTAGCGCCCATACGAGACACTATCGACCCCGGGATAGTAAGTAGTGCTCATCCGAGACACTATCAGCCCAAATCTATGTGTGTACTGAACATGTAGCCCCTACGCTAATAACTGTCTCCTTCCTCCCTATGATACTATACATGTATCGTCTCCTGTTTAATCTTTAATAACTGCCAAGTCTTCTACACAAATCTATTAGCATTTATATCCTAACATATGGCCTGTACGCACCGATGTACGGTCGATACGCAAGTCCGAAGCTATATGCGACTCACAACTCACACACAACCCGTGGCACATCGTGATAGTTTATGAGATGCTCTAAACATATGGTAGTCCCTTAACTCTAAGCCAATTGCATAAAATATAGTAATTTGCATCTACATATATTTTTGAAAGGACAACTTGATAAGAAATAAAACATGTATGATATTGAGCAAGAAAGTAAACAGTAAAGGCAAGGTGTCTTGCCTGGTGGGTTGCCTGATGTGGTGCAAAATCTGATAAGTCCAGTTCTGTCCAATGGCCGGAGTCGATGTGCATGGGTCCAAAATTGTGAGAGAATAGGAGCAGGATTTCAGTTTTGATCAACCGATGATAGTCGAAGAGAATTTGTGCTAATAGTTCCATATACTATGTTGAAAAAAAAAAATCTACTCGGTTTAATAGTAAAATAATTTAGAAAAAAAGATTTTGAAAAAGAAAAGATAAAATCAAAAAATCGTTTTGGCTCAACTCTAAGTTTTTTGTCAAAATACTTTTATAGGAAAAAAAACTATGCTTTATTACTTACAATATTTTTAGGTAATATTTGAAAATACTACACTTGAACTATATAGTTTAAAAATATTAAAGTAATTATTAATCATAAAAGTAAAATTTATAAGCACTAATGATAATAATGAATAATAATACCATTTATTTAACAATACTAATTATCATAATGTTAATTAACATGTTCCCTTTACAAATCAAGGAAACAAATAATAATAATAATAATAAATTAATTAACTAAAGTAATAATAATAATAATAATAATAATAATAATAACAATTGGCAAAACCAATGTTACTAATAATAATAATACTAATAATTATAATAATAATAGTGTTAAATAAACAGCAGTAGCTGTTTCTTTTATATAGTAAGAAGAAGAAAGAGAGGAGAGAGAAAGAAAGAAATTAGAGGGAGAGATCGAGAGAGAGAGAGAGAGTGAGGAGAAGGGGAAGAAGAGGGGAGGACCTGGAGGGAGTGGACTCACAGAGGGGGGTTCGGGCGGAGCTGCGCTCGGCACTCGGCGGCGGAAGGGTTCCCGGCCTGCACGGAGAGGCGGCAGCATTGGGGGTGGTTTCCGGTCGAGGCGATGGGGGTTCTAGGTTGGACGGCACCGGATCTACGACGGCGAAGTCGGAGGAGGCGAGGCGTCGTAGGAGTTCTTCGAGGCTGTGGTGATGGCGATCTTGCGGGTGGTGTGTCGAGTCGGCCACAGCGAGGTGGTGGTCCGGCGACGGGTCGGATCTGGTGTTGATGGTGACGACGGTGGTTGCGGTGGAGGGGAACGGTGTTGGTGGTGGTGAGCCGGGGAGATGGCGGGGGTGACGGTGGTAAAGATGGTCGGAGGTGGTGATGGCAGTGGTTGGTCGGAAAGGAGGAGGGCGGGGAGTCGGGGCATCGAGAAGCTGCTGTTAGGATGGCGAGGGATTAGTTTAGGGGTAGGGTTAGGATTTGATTCGTGTCGGGGTGTGTCCGACACGGGAATTGATGTAATTGTAAAAGTTGGAATAAGACTTTGGATGGACACAGACACGATGCACGCACTATTGTAGATGGTGGAGAATTTTGTAGAATTGTTGAGTTTTATGGAAAAAAGAGAGCAAGTGCCTCTCCTTTTATAGGAGGTGGAAATCTAATTAGGATAAGGAATGGGAGGATTTAAATTCCCCCATAGATAACATAAATTTTTTAATTCAAATTGATTAAATCCCATATAGATATTATCATAATTAGTTCAAATTAAATAAAGATAATTGGATCAAATCCAATCCAATATAGCTACATATTATTTTTAAAAATCTATGAAGTCAATAAAATCTCTTCAAATATAAATTATCACAATCAATTAAATTTAAACCAAAACACTATTTTAAAATACAAAAAATAATAAAATATTAATATTAATTAATTTCGAAAATAGCATTATATATGAATTTAAATTTATGCTCCTCATATGCAATAAATATTTGCATAAAACATGGTTTTCAAATTTATTATTTATATAACTTTTGGTTATGTAAAATAAAGTTTTGGAAATTCTAATGTGATGCATTTTACAACTCTAAGCAATTAAAATTATTTATTATTTATTATTTATTATTTATTATTTATTATTTGAGAAAAACTACGCTTCTAAAATATATTTTTTACAAAAATATATACCTCGCACATATTCGCACTCGACGAGACATACGAAAATGCGAACTCATACGCGACGTTCAATACGACAAATTCGTACGCGACGTACACATTGCGAAGTAAGAAAATAATACCAAATTTATTTTAAAAAGTCATAGTAGAAATTTAGAGTGTTTACAACTAGGCACCTAGAAATAAAGCGTGATACATCTCTCTTCATCCCGTGCCACCAGAGATGTTTCCGCAAGCCACGGTACATCTTGTTGGCACCGGAGTAAATAGAATATCGTGATCGGTGCGTCTCCTGGCAGTCCTCTGACCAGATGTACTCTGCGTCCTTTCGTGTCAGCTTCGTCATAGGTTCGGCTATTCTAGCAAAGTCCTGGACAAACTTCCTGTAATAGCCAGCTAATCCCAAGAAACTACTAATCTCTGAAACTGATGTCGGAGCCTTCCATGTCTCGACGGCAGCAATCTTTCTGGGATCCACTGAGATTCCCTCTCCAGTGACCACATGACCGAGAAACTCCATTCGGTCGAGAAAGAACTCACACTTTGACAATTTAGCATACAACCTCTCCTTCCTCAGAATCCCCAGAACTGTCTGCAAGTATTCTTTGTGCTCTTCTGGCATCTTCGAGTATATCAGAATGTCGTCGATAAACACCACGACAAATTTATCCAGATACTGGTAAAATGTCTTGTTCATCAAGTTCATAAAGACATATGGCACATTTGTGAGACCAAACGACATCACCAAAAACTCGTACTGCCCATACTTGGTTTTAAACGCAATCTTCTGGATGTCTTCAGCTCTAACTTTCACCTGGTGGCAACCTGATCTCAAGTCTATCCCGGAGAACACTTTCGCCCCACTCAACTGGTCAAACAAATCATCTATCTGAGGCAGAGGATATTTGTTCTTAATGGTGATGGTATTCAATGCCCGATAGTCAATGCACAACCAGACTGTACCATCCTTCTTCGGCACAAAGAGCACAGGTGCTCCCCATGGAGAAGCACTAGATCGGATGAAACCCTTTCTCAACTGGTCATCGATCTGCTCCTTCATCTCTACGGCCTACTTGGGGTTCACTCTATAGCAAGCCCGGGACACTGGTGATGAGCCCGATACTAAATCTATAGTGAACTCCACATCTCTGTCAGGTGGAAGTCCTGGAAGATCCTCCGGGAATACATCCATAAACTCCACAATGATAGGGTGTGGTGGTGCTAGCTTTCCAACTGTAGCACAACAGTTCGTCTCTAGGCTGATCTCCGACCCTGTCCTCCTGACACTGAATGGTGTCGTTCCGGGGGGACTGAACAGAATACTACCCTTATGACAGTCTATAGCTGCGTGAGCGTAGCTACGCCAATCCATTCCCAATATGATATCATATCCCGAAAGTGACATCACAAAGAATCGTCTCCCAAACTCTCTCCCAGCTATAGTAATAGAGCATCTATATAGCTCTAATGGGTACTGGTCCGCCTCCTGTCATTACTCTACTCATCTCCTTGGTGGGTGTAGCTACTAAATTTTGTTTTTACAGAAATTCTAATAACATAAAGCTATGTGATGCACCAAAATCAAACAAAAATATGGCTAGAAAAGTATGTAAAAAAACATGACCTGTGATGACATCGGTAAAATAATCTGGCTCCGAAACCTGCTCTAGCTCCGCCTCAAGAGCTAGACTATAAGCCTTCCCCTAGGGTCCTTTCTGCTGCTACTGCAGATGCTGTCCAAACTGCTGCTGCAGAGTCGGAAGCGGTGGTCCTCTGACAGGTGGTCCAGTACCCGGTGCCCTCCCCGCTAGTGGGCATCCTCGAAGCTGGTGGGTGGTAGACCCGCATGCTCGGCACTGGTTCAACCTCTTCCTACAGACGGAGTGGTCGTATCTTGGCCTCTTACAAAACGAGCATGAGACACTCCTCTGCTGCTGCTACCCTGGAGCTCTAGTAAGTGGTACCTGATGATGCTGATGTTGTGCTGGAGGACGATAAACATGTTGATGCTGAGCAGGTGCCTTCGGCTGGAAAGCCTGGCGCTTGGACGGCCCGTTATGGTGTCCGGTAGCTGGCATCTTATAAGACAGAAGGCGCTCCTCTATACTTTGAGCTAGCTCAAGAATCTGATAGTAGTCGGTAGTTCCGTTCGCCGCCAGTAGTATGCCGATGTCCGATATTAGACCATGGCAAAATCTACGTGCCATCTCCTCTGGGTCTGAAATCAGGCTTGGGGCAAAACGGCTCAAACGACTAAACTATGCCGCATACTCGTCAACAGAATGGTTCTCCTGTTGAAGGTTCTAGAATTGTAGCCCCATGGCTACTTTAGCAGTAGTCGAGAAAAATTTCTTCTTGAACTGATCCCATGTAGCTTCCCCTCTCGCGAATAGTGGCTCATTCCTGAACCAGACACCTGCTAAGTGTGTCAACAGAAATCCTGCTGCCTCAACCTGAAGGTCACCAGGCAGTCTAGCTCCGAGGAGCTTCCTCTCTACTGAGTCCAACCAGTCATCTGCGACTATTGTAATGACCCGCTCCGTCCTAGCGGAATGCCGATTCAAACGGCAAGTGCAACGACTCGAACGAGCCATCGACCCGAAGAGTTAGCATCGACCTGAAGAAGAATCGATACAAGGCTTACATTGGCCCGTCAAGATGAATCCAGACTTAGACTTTCAAAGGCGCGCTCGGAGTATCGCTCGGCCGATGCGAACCTCGCTAAGGTGGGTGGCTCCGATGAACCCGTCTTTGCTTAGCCTAGACACATAACAATACGGACACTATTGCTAGAATCGCTAGGCGATAATATCGCGCATGCTAATAAATGACTCAACGCACCTAGCTAAGGGAATAATCCCATCCTGTATGCTTGTATAGAATATGGAAAAGGAATATAGAAATATGAGAACTCTCGCCACCGCGCTCCACGCTCGTACTAAGGCACAAGCTTACATTTAAGTTCCCTATGCGTTCAAACAATGAAACAATGAATGGTTTACAATAATGGAACGGAAAGACTATCAACATAGTCGTTCCGAGTAGAGTTTTAGCAACATTAAAAGACTATGGGACCGATGGGTTGCCAAGGCGGCTTCCGCACTGGGAGTTGCATAATTCTTGAATGAATGAATCAACGAATGAATGAATGAATACGTGAATGAATCAATGAACGAACGAACAAGTGAAAGAAAGAAAGAAAAGAAAGAATACATGAAAGATAAGAAAGGAAAGAATGGTTAGCGACTGGTGTGACGGGCACGTGCAACGGGGCTCACTACCCGCGCTGCACGGACGCCAACCTGGTCGATAACGCAATATGGCTAAGGGTTAGCCTACGGCTCGGTGACAGCCGTTAAGTTAAATGACAAAAGAAAACGAAATGGTCGTGGACAATCCAATAGTATACGGGAGGTGGGAGATATAAGGGATTTCCAGCGGCACAGTCAAAGTGTGAAGGACGTGCCCGTCCGGACGGAAATCAAAATATGGCTTACGGGCTGCCTGAGTGTGGGCTTGGCCACCAGGGGACGTAAGGCTGGGTATTTCAAAAGACTATCAGGGTGTACCAAGCCGCACGCCATGATGGGTGAGGAAATTACCAAGGGGAAGACATGTCCAAATTGGCTTGTGATGCCAGCGACCGATGCATATAGATTAAGTGGGCTTGCTGGTGGCAATCCACGTGCAAGTCCTTGCATTGAAATCAAAGTAGTCTAAGTTAACTAAATGAAGTGCATTCTGAACAGGCTTGAATATAACACACCAAGATAATCGAGAGTACTTCGGCAAAGGAGTTAGAAAATACGCCTACGACGTGCTAGGACCAGAGGCAGGGATACGCCCTTGACATTAAAAAGTTCACATGAATCACGTTAAGTTATTTCCTATGAATTGTTGACTAACTTGGTTTACTTTGGACAGGGAAGGCCGGACGGTAAGTATGGGTAAGTCGTGCATGTATTTCCATGCAACACATTGAATTTGGCAACACGGGATAGGTTATGAAATATGCATGAAACTGATCCTAAGGCAAGATTAGAAAGACAATGAATGATAGATGGTGCACAAAAGTAAATAGAACGTGTTTGGTAATGATAGCATTGTGGGCGAGCTAGCCTCCCTAGCAGTGCATAACAATGTACTGATAACACCACAGTCTGCTTACAGGATGCAGGAGACGTCGTCGGGTGCGGAGCTTCCCTCGAATGTGCTAAGGCGCGAAGCTATCTCTGGAGCCTTGGAGCGTTGCAAGGAGCTGGAGAACCATATACATGACATAATGTATCGGAACATCGCCATAAATCATTCCATGTTGTAAGCCACTTGGCACGCCTTTTATATTTCAGAGAGAGAGAGCTTGAGCGATTTGTAATATCGGCCTAGCGCCGCTTGTAAACTTCTTGAATATCAATAAAGAGTTGAATTCGCTTCTACTTATGTTTATTTACTTTCCGCTGCAAATGGGGACACTCTGTGCGACTCTGTGGCCTAGCTCAAATCGGCCATTTCTGGTCTTAGCCTTGTACGGGCGCAACCTAGGCCCATGCGGCATCACGTCTTAGCGAGGACGATCGCTCCTGCAGGAGCGGGGCGTGACAGATTGGTATCAGAGCACGGCTTTACGTCCTTAGACTTCACGTCGATTTCTCAGTTTTGAAAGCTCGTCGTTGGAAAAAGAAGTGTACGCTCTCTCTCATTGTGCCTTGGGATGTTCCATACAATAAGTCTAATATTTTCAAAAGTTCATACCAGTACTCGGTTGAACGGGATCGATAGGCGAAGGCCTTTGTGCCAAACCACGACAGACTTAAGTTGAACGAAAACTAAAATGCTAGAAGTTAGCAAACACAAGGCGTGCTTGAATAACCTTGCGCTAACAATGGCGAACGAATACACGAGACCAAGTATAGTTCGAACGGGTTGGTTATGCATGCAACCTTTTGGCTAAGTTGTGCAGAGTATCGCGTACCTAGACCTTTTGATACAAATGAGTTGCGAGCGAGATCGATTATCACTCGAACGAGAATAAGTGAGCGTGCAAACTCGAATATAGTCTGCACGGGATAGTTATGCACATGACCTTTTGGTTATGTTGTGCCGCGGGTCGCGCACCTCGACTTTTGGTGCAATCGAGTTGCGAGCGATATCAAGTACCGCTCGGTCGGGAACGAAGCTACACTTAGAGTGTATATCGATAGAAACGCAATCAAACTAACACTTAGGTGTACACGAAAGATCGATTTGGATTCTGAGGAACGGGCGAACACACGATTGAATATATCGATTGGGAATCGAATGATCATTGAAGATTTGTAGAATGACTTGACCCCGAGTGGTGTATGTGATAGCTTCAAGGAAGAATAAGAATGAGTGTCGATGACTAATCGTGTAGCTCGAACCCTGAGTGGTGTGTAATGCCCCGCTCCACATCGGTGCATTACGATGAGTCGTTGACTCGAAGAGTTACGTTGACCCGATGAGGTATCGATGCGAATCGATGCAAGTGTTGCGTTGGCCAAAGGTAAGCTTTGAGTCGGTTGGAATCTATGAATCGAATCGATGCAAAGGATAAGTCCCATCGAGCAAGTGCTGATTTTAGTTGATCTGGTGTGCAGGCTATGCTTTTACGCTGGACGATAAGAGGTCGGCATTTTGCCTTATGCAATGAAGTGTCCGCAAAACCAAATCGTGGCCTAGCAACGGACTGTGGCATGGGCACGAAAGGCTAAATCAACCGAGTAGTGCAAAGGAATGGCTAAGTCCGGGAGTTAGCTATGCGATCGAGTTATGGAAGCGAGACGCTTCAATCGGTGAAACGGCAAGGCGTATCGGCTTAAGGTGGGCGGGTTCTTGACTCTCTCTCCCTATTCCTTCACGTCTAATAAAATATGTTATGGTATGCGTAATATGTTATCGAGTTAGCGAGCGTGGCTCGGCGACGAGTGGTCTAAGTATGCATTGAACACTAAGATAGAACATTGAACAATCGAACAATTGAAGCGACGTGCATCAAGTGCACGGGTCGCAATAGGGCATGATGGTAGAACATTAAAAGACAACATCGAGATGTGCATCAAGTGCACAGCTCCGAGAACATTGAACTCTAGGCATAGAGCATTGATTATGGTGCCGAGCGTGCCTTCGCGCACTTATGTATGAAATGACTAAGTAAATACGGAAGTAGGCTATGTGAATAACTTACGAGAGGTACACGTTGATTATGGGTACGAAACGACTAAGTCGTTGGGCGTCGTGCATCAATATGGATGTGTTAGGGCATAACGTCGACGGAGCTCCCCATATGAATGGTGGATTATTATTACGGCACGGGAAACCGTTTATGGCACGGGAAACCGTTTATGTGCGAGACTATGTTTATGAATACGAGATTGGTTGGTATGCTATGGATTGTATGATATGGTACGTATTGCATGGTCAATGGACTCGAATTGCCCGTGCACGGGTACGGCTTCCCTCGAACGGTTACGCCGGGGCGCCGGGACCGTTCGGCCTAGAAGGAAATTATGTGTGGTATTTATGGTACACAACATTCGGACGGATTGCGACCGTCCAGTGCTGTGATAAGCTATGATATTCGTAAGTTTGGGATCCTTCGGATACTGGGCTAGCAACCCGTATCGAAGCGATTGTAGGCTTACACATATGAGATGTCAAGTCCATTACGGTGCGAAACACCGTGACCTTCATATAGATAGGGCCGGTGGGCTGAGATGAGTGCTGGGTGCAGGCGCAGGGCCTGCTACCCATTATGCATATGTTTACGTTTATGATTGGTCGGTTGATACGAATCGTATGTTTTCTTATGTTAAGTTCTAACCACTGCAGGCTAAGGAAATAGGACGAAGATGAGCACGAACACTATGTTTATGTTCCTATTATGCCTAACTGTATCTGCTGCAGGAACACGGGATATGGGACACATTATGATAAGTTGTTATATATGAAGATTGCCATGAAACCGATCCTAAGGCTAAATAGAAAGATCACAAATTAAGTTGCATGCTCACTAAATGATTAAGTGTTTGGTTTGGGTGCGAGCGGGTCTTGATCAGTGCGAAGCGAGGACGAAAGCACTAATCCTCCACTAGTTTGTGTACAGGTTCGGCTTATGATCGGCTCGGGGCGGAGCTTGGCTTGGACGTGCCAAGGCATGGAGTCCTTGGCGTTCAAGAGGAGCTACCGCATATGCGTTTAGACTTGCGACATGGAGATGTTCGGCCGAAGACTACTTGGTGGCTATAATGAGGCATAATGTACGGAACAATGAAATCCTTTGTGAGCTAGAGAGATCATGAGCGTTATAGCCAATTGGCATTTATGTTGGGCTATTCAGAGCCTTTGTAACCTTCAGTTCATTATGAATAAAAAGAGATTCTTATGTTTTACTTTGTTTTCTTCCGCTGCTTATGTTATCGATTTGAGATAGTTCTATGTGAACCTGTTATCTTGCCTTGCACGTGCGCAACTCCAGGCTCGTACGGCATCACGCCCCAGTGAGGACGATGAATCGAGTTAAATCTAGCGAGGACGAGCGATTTCTCGGGTCGGGGCGTGACAAGTTGGTATCAAAGCGGTTCCATCCTTTGGACCGTGCGTGAATCTCTTTGACCCTCAGTTGCTTCGATATTGAAATTCAGTTGACTCTAAGTTGTTTCTGCAACCGCATGGCTCATGGATCTGCTCGACGCTACATTGGATGTTCCATACAATAAGTCTATATTAAGTTGCGTATGTCTGCTATAAGTATGTCGTGACTATTATGCTATCTCCGGGTGCCATCGGAGAGTATTGGTTGTACGAAGTGCAACGAGTATGGGATGTTGGTTGCACGAAGTGCCACGAGTTATGGAATACTGGTCGCACGAAGTGCAACGAATATGGTGATGTTGGTTGCATGAAGTGCAACGATATGTGTTGTTGGTTGCATGAAGTGCAACGATACGTGTTGTCGGTCGTACGAAGTGTGAGGAGTTACGTATTGTCGGTCGCACGAAGTGCGAGGAAATATGTGTTGTTGGTTGCACGAAGTGCAGCGGATCGATATGTGAGACGATACGTATTATGTGGCTACGCAAATTGTTATGTGTTATCGGTTGCACGGAGTACAGCAAGTCGTGAATCGTTTGTTGCATCGGTGCAACGAGTCGATACGGTATGATGTGCGTGTTGTATGCCTATGCGGATGGATAGCGATATGTTATGCGAGATTGAGTAAAGACCTTAAGTATCGAGACTAAGTTGTTGCACGAGCTGCAACGAACGGGATTCGAAGATCGCGGATGTGATTGTACGAGTTGAGTTGGTCGCTAAGTCGAATTGTGTAGGCGAACGTTTATGTTGGCCGTCTGTCGCGTTGAGCTTTGAGTAAGCAAATGTTGTGGGTGTGATCGAAATGATCACCATGGTACGGTTAGATTGAATATATGTCAAACTTGAGCTAACGTTAGAGCTGGGATCGGAAGGATCGCCATACGGGACGGTCAAGTTGAGATAGAAGTCGAACCTATGCGAAGTGTGATGTCGAGTAATGACTCGATTCCGAGTGGTATTTGTAATACCAATTATGCGAGCAAGTATAGCGAAGTATTATGTCGATAATGATAGGCTCGATCCTGAGTGGTATATGGAATACCACTTGGCGATAGCTATGTTAAGCCGTTTGGTGCCTTGCGATAGGTTACGTCGATACGATTATGTTGTTACGATATGTTGTCCTCAACAGACGAAGTAGTACCGAGACTTGAGTGGGAATGACTTGGGAGAAGTCGATGCAAGTATGCCTTGACGAATTGAGTTGAATGATTATGTGCGAATGTCATACCTATGGATCATACGTCGGACGAGGATTCGTTAAGTATAAGTTGAACGATAGGGCGAGCATATGCGAACGAATGTTACGTTGAGGAAATAGTCGACCCGGTCGGACTTATGTTGAGTTGGTACAAAAACTTATTTGGAAAGCGTTGAGTAGGTACGAAGAAATCGTACGAACGAATTCGAGTTAGTGCGATAAGTCGGTAGCACGGTTTGGAAGTGCGAGTTAGGGATATGAGAATGAATATGTAAATTGGAAATTATGTCGTAAGGATGATAGATAATTACAACGAAATGAAATTTAATGTTTGCAAGACTTGATTCATATTCGAGTTCGGATAATGGCAATGATTGCAACGGGTTTGAGCTTATGAGAAAGGAAGATGTTCAAGTTATGCATATCGACGATGGTATTGAGGCGTATCAAAGACGATATGTAATAACTCGGGGATACTCTGATCGAATGAACGAGAATTGTGTTGAGCATTATTGTTGGATGAATAAGATGCAAGTTAAGTTGAAGGTAGTTGGATGATGACGGTTGGAATACTTCGAGACATTGAGAGTGGATGTATGTTACTCGAAAGAAAATGAGAGTGTTTGGATTACTTCGCGGATCACCACTATGTTGACATTCTTGTCTTGAGTGAGCGCAACACCAGCCTCGCACATGCGTCATGTCAAAATTAGAACGATCATTCCGTGTGAGCACTGGTATGGTGATTCATCCAGTGGGGATGATCGAACTTGCAAGGCGTGGCAATTTGGATATGGATTTGTGGTTTGATGCGAAGGTGGACTTGAGGATTGTGCGATATTGTCAATGTTAGTGCCTAAGTGACTCGAGTAGTAATGGCGCATCAGTTATGCGGGGATGGATGAAGTATGGATTAATATGTCAAATTGGGTAAAGTCCCATAGGAATCGTCGAAAATTGATTTGGCTCCGTGATAGGATATAGCATGGTACGTTGTAACTGTCCCTCGTTGATGATCTTCAATTATCGAGCGTAGTTTTGGGGTAGATGACCCTAGAAGACTTGACCGCCAAATCAAGTGAATGTTGAAGTCCCATAGGATGACCCTAAAGAAGTCGTATAAGAAACTAAGTTGAGGAACGTGCTTAGCGTAGTGATACGGTAAGGCGATTGCAAGAATTTTACAATGCGTGAGAGCGACAGATAGTAGAACGACCCTAAGAGTTGTGGCGTAGATCGATTTGAGTAACGGTTAGGCTATGGGTGTTGGGCGCGCAATCTATGTTACGAAAAGAACTAGTCGGGATTGATTCGAGAATTGAGTAAATGATTCGTACTCGGTCGAGTATCGAAGATAGGCGTAACGTAAGAGACCTTGGGTCGGAAAGATTATTGCCTTTGAGCATCGTAGACTCAAGTTGACCTCTTGTGTCGGGAGAGACTAAGCATGATGTCTGGATAAGTTACCTAGCGGGGGTAGCCCTAGACTCGATGCGCGGGTAGTTCGAGAACGTGGATCGTGTTGAGATAGTTGTGTGCGAGACTTAGTACAGATTATAGGCAAAAGAAATTTATGACATGTTGACATAGTCCATGTCGTTAAGGCAAAATGATACGAATGATTGGATGAAAGACTTGGGTTATGTGAGAGATAGGCAAACGATTGGGCGAACGGGCGTTGCAGAGAATTGTTGTGATCGGATGCGCAATGACTCAATGCAATGCGAGTGTTAGGTGGCCGGCGAGAAACTTACGAGGGCGAAGTTATGGTTGAATTAAGTTATGTGTAGAGATGCTGGAAGATGATCGCATGTTATGGAATACACATATAAGAAGTATTTTGGGAATAGGCGCTAAGATTTGACTAAATCGAGTACGGACCGACAGATGCTTGAGGATTTAAGTTGAGCTTGTTAGTTGTCCCGATATCCTACAACTGAGCTTGGCTGAAATGCATATATTGGTATGACGCCTAAAATATGTGTATGATCCAATCTAAGTTGTATGATTCCAACGATAGTAGCACGAGATCGTGAAGCGATCTATACGAGGCACTTGGATTAAGTGTTGGTTTCGGTTCGAGGACGAACCTGATTTTGAGTGGTATATTATGTAATGCCCCGCTCCGCATCGGTGCATTACGA
Organism: Iris pallida; assembly: GCA_029216955.1. Taxonomy (NCBI): domain Eukaryota; kingdom Viridiplantae; phylum Streptophyta; class Magnoliopsida; order Asparagales; family Iridaceae; genus Iris; species Iris pallida. The sequence continues at coordinate 10,351,537 of JANAVB010038613.1, forward strand.
TGAGTCGTTGACTCGAAGAGTTACGTTGACCCGATGAGGTATCGATGCGAATCGATGCAAGTATTGCGTTGGCCAAAGGTAAGCTTTGAGTCGGTTGGAATCTATGAATCGAATCGATGCAAAGGATAAGTCCCATCGAGCAAGTGCTGATTTTAGTTGATCTGGTGTGCAGGCTATGCTTTTACGCTGGACGATAAGAGGTCGACATTTTGCCTTATGCAATAAAGTGTCCGCAAAACCAAATCGTGGACTAGCAACGGACTGTGGCATGGACACGATAGGCTAAATCAACCGAGTAATGCAAAGGAATGGCTAAGTCTGGGAGTTAGCTATGCGATCGAGTTATGGAAGCGAGACGCTTCAATCGGTGAAACGGCAAGGCGTATCGGCTTAAGGTGGGCGGGTTCTTGACTCTCTCTCCCTATTCCTTCACGTCTAATAAAATATATTATGGTATGCGTAATATGTTATCGAGTTAGCAAGCGTGGCTCGGCGACGAGAGGTCTAAGTATGCATTGAACACTAAGATAGAACATTGAACAATCGAACAATTGAAGCGACGTGCATCAAGTGCACGGGTCGCGATATGGCATGATGGTAGAACATTGAAAGACAACATCGAGATGTGCATCAAGTGCACGGCTCCGAGAACATTGAACTCTAGGCGTAGAGCATTGATTATGGTGCCGAGCGTGCCTTCGCGCACTTATGTATGAAATGACTAAGTAAATACGGAAGTAGGCTATGTGAATAACTTACGAGAGGTACACATTGATTATGAGTACGAAACGACTAAGCCGTTGGACGTCGTGCATCAATATGGATGTGTTGGGGCATAACGCCAACGGAGCTCCCCATATGAATGGTGGATTATGATTACGGCACGGGAAACCGTTTATGGCACGGGAAATCGTTTATGTGCGAGACTATGTTTATGAATACGAGATTGGTTGGTATGCTATGGATTATATGATATGGTACGTATTGCATGGTCAATGGACTCGGATTGCCCGTGCACGGGTACGGCTTCTCTCGAACGGTTATGCCGGGGCGTCGGGACCGTTCGGCCTAGGAGGGAATTATGTGTGGTATTTATGGTGCACAACATTCTGACGGATTGCGACCGTCCAGTGCTGTGATAAGCTATGATATCCGTAAGTTTGGGATCCTTCGGATACTGGGCTAGCAACCCGTATCGAAGCGATTGTAGGCTTACACATATGAGATGCCAAGTCAATTATGGTGCGAAACACCGTGACCTTCATATAGATAGGGCCGGTGGGCTGAGATGAGTGCTGGGTGCAGGCGCAGGGCCTGCTACCCATTATACATATGTTTACGTTTATGATTGGTCGGTTGATACGAATCGTATGTTTGCTTATGTTAAGTTCTAACCACTGCAGGCTAAGGAAATGGGACGGAGATGAGCACGAACACTATGTTTATGTTCCTATTATGCCTAACTGTATCTGCTGCAGGAACACGGGATATGGGACACATTATTATAAGTTGTTATATATGAAGATTGCCATGAAACCGATCCTAAGGCTAAATAGAAAGATCACAAATTAAGTTGCATGCTCACTAAATGATTAAGTGTTTGGTTTGGGTGCGAGCGGGTCTTGATCAGTACGAAGCGAGGACGAAAGCACTAATCCTCCACTAGTTTGTGTGCAGGTTCGGCTTATGATCGGCTTGGGGCGGAGCATGGCTTGGACGTGCCGAGGCATGGAGTCCTTGGCGTTCAAGAGGAGCTACCGCATATGCGTTCGGACTTGCGACATGGAGATGTTCGGCCGAAGACTACTTGGTGGCTATAATGAGGCATAATACATGGAACAATGAAATCCTTTGTGAGCTAGAGAGATCATGAGCGTTGTAGCCAATTGGCATTTATGTTGGGCTATTCAGAGCCTTTGTAACCTTCAGTTCATTATGAATAAAAAGAGATTCTTATGTTTTACTTTGTTTTCTTCCGCTGCTTATGTTATCGATTTGAGATAGTTCTATGTGAACCTGTTATCTTGCCTTGCACGAACGCAACTCCAGGCTTGTGCGGCATCACGCCCCAGCGAGGACGATGAATCGGGTTAAATCTAGCGAGGACGAGCGATTTCCCGGGTCGGGGCGTGACATGGTGTATGGACGATATAGAAATTGTTCGAGCGAGACTAAAGGATTTGCGGATAGAACGAGTATTTCGGCAAGCGATGATATCGTGCAAGCCTTAGAACGAGTAATGCTTAGTTGGTTGTGACTTCAAGAGTCTCAGACGAGATCGAGAATAGCACGGTCGGAAGATAGCGTGCAAAGGAAACGTTGATTTGAAGATACGAGAATGACTAAGGAATTGAATTTAATGTTGCTCGAGGAAGAGTTAGCACGCGACAATGTGAATTGAGGAAATTAAGTTGCACGACTTGGAATTCGTTGCAAAAGGAAGATCGTCAGGTTATGTACATCATCGATGGTATTGAGGCATATCAAAGATCGATGTAGGATAACTCGGGGGTACTCTGATTCGATGAATGATGATAGTGTTAGAAGTTATTGTTTTGAAGGATGTTATATTGGAAATGAATGTTTGGAATGAGGAAGGAAAGTGACTTGATTGTTCAGTGATAACCACAACGACAATGATCTTGTCTTTTGCGAGCGCAACTCCAGCCTCGCACATGCGTCATGTCGAATTTGGGACGATCATTCCGCGTGAGCGTTGGCATGGTGATTCATGTCCAGCAGGAATGTTCGAACTCGAAATACCTTGATATGGCAATTTTGATTGCTTCAACTTGTGGTTTGAAACGAAAGTAAATTCGAGGATTGTTAGGACTTGCGATTGAAGAATAAGAAAACTTGAGGATTACGTAGGTCCAATCCGCGTATCGAAAACGAATTAGTCTAGATGCAAGCAAGAGTTACGCCCCGATGAGAATGATTATTCCGTAGGAGCGTTGCATGGTGATTCATGAACCACCATGGATAATCGGACTCGCGTGAGATTGGGGCACAACATATTGTCAAAGCTAGACGACCTCGTGATCGAATACATGAATTGGTTAGAGTTGATGATTTGAATGGATTCGAATACGCGCAAACGAATGCATTGATGCGAATAGGTGATCGTGCTCGATGTTTAGAAATTTGAGTGACGCGAGCTTGGGTAGAAATTCCCGTACAAGCGAACAAATGTTTTGACCATAGAAATTAGGGCGAGCGTCGTGCATCGGCTTTCCACGATGAGCAACGGACTTGACGTGTAACTATGACCTTGTGAGCTGACCTAGCGGATAGGCGAACGACCCTATACCGAGTGATTGAACCTGCACGATGGCATTTACAGTATCGTCTGGACGGACGATAGACTTGGGGCAACAAGACTTAGAGTAGGACGGGGAACTGGGAGTGTGCGTGAACGACGGCGAGATTGGCCCAAAACGAAGGAAAAGATAGGAATGGATGATGCGCAAGTAAAGTTGGGATAACGAATTGAATTATTGATTGGAAGACGTACTCGATGATAGTACGATACTTAGTCTCGAATCGGACGGAAATTACTTAGACTTGGTCGACCCCGCTAAGAAGAAATCATACTGATTTCGTGGACAAGAACACTTGAGTAGCCAATCGGATCATCTCGATGACCGAGATAAACGATAGTGAGATACACACGAGTTCGGTTTTAAAAATCGAAGTAAGCAAAACGATCGGCAAATCAAAACTATCACGAGTAGCTTGTCCGACTTCATTAGTCGCTAAGCTTGGTTGAAATGTACGTATTCGGGGGACGCCTTGAATGCGTGCACGATCCAAACTCAGCGATATGATGAACTCGAATGCAGCTGCAAGTGGGTGTTGAGATGCACATGAACGAACGAGTGAGTTTGCCTCAGCCTACGACTCTCGTGTTTGAAAATTTCAACGCACCTCGTGCGATCGTTTCAGTCCCATGATACGTCGAGATAGCAACCAAGTCAAAGAAATGCGACAATTGAATAAGAACCATCAACTCTGAAATGAATGAAAAAGTCATTCAATAAAAAAATCGACCAGACGTACGCGACACGGAACTTAGAAAGGTATAGGGTATGGTTCGATGCCATCGAACGATAGAGCCGTTCGATAGTATTGTCTAAGAAACACGACGACACGAGTTAAGGAATGGTAGAATGACCTGCACTCAGGAAGTCTCGAGGACGAGACTTGTTTTGAGTGGTGTATTATGTAATGACCCGCTCCGCCCTAGCGGAACGCCGATTCAAACGGCAAGTGCAACGACTCGAACGAGCCGTCGACCCAAAGAGTTGGCATCGACCTAAAGAAGAATCGATGCAAGGCTTACATTGGCCCGTCAAGATGAATCCAGACTTAGACTTTCAACGGCGCGCTCGGAGTATCGCTCGGCCGATGCGAACATCGCTATGGTGGGTGGCTCCGATGAACCCGTCTTTGCTTAGCCTAGACACATAACAATACGGACACTATTACTAGAATCGCTAGGCGATAATACCGTGCATGCTAATAAATGACTCAACGCACCTAGCTAAGGGAATAATCCCATCTTGTATGCTTGTATAGAATATGAAAAAAGAATATGGAAATGTGAGAACTCTCGCCACCGCGCTCCACGCTCGTGCTAAGGCACAAGCTTACATTTAAGTTCCCTATGCGTTCAAATAATGAAACAATGAATGGTTTACAATAATGGAACGGGAAGACTATCAACATAGTCGTTCCGAGTAGAGTTTTAGCAACATTGAAAGACTATAGGACAGATGGGTCGCCAAGGCAGTTCCCGTACTGGAGTTGCGTAATGCTTGAATGAATGAATCAACGAATGAATGAATCAATGAATGAATACGTGAATGAATCAATGAACGAACGAACAAGTGAAAGAAAGAAAGAAAAGAAAGAATACATGAAAGATAAGAAAGGAAAGAATGGTTAGCGACAGGTGTGACGGGCACGTGCAACGGGGCTCGCTACCCGCGCTACACGGACGCCAACCTGGTCGATAACGCAATTTGGCTAAGGGTTAGCCTACGGCTCGGTGTCAGCCGTTAAGTTAAATGACAAAAGAAAACGAAATGGTCGTGGACAATCCATTAGTATACGGGAGGTGGGAGATATAAGGGATTTCCAGCGGCACAGTCAAAGTGTGAAGGACGTGCCAGTCCGGACAGAAATCAAAATATGGCTTACGGACTGCCTGAGTGCGGGCTTGGCCACCAGGGGACGTAAGGCCGGGTATTTCAAAAGACTATCAGGGTGTACCAAGCCGCATGCCATGATAGGTGAGGAAATTACCAAGGGAAAGACATGTCCAAATTGGCTTATGATGCCAGCGACCGATGCATATAGATTAAGTGGGCTTGCTGGTGGCAATCCACGTGCAAGTCCTTGCATTAAAATTAAAGTAGTCTAAGTTAACTAAATGAAGTGCCTTCTGAACAGGCTTGAATATAACACACCAAGATAATCGAGAGTACTTCGGCAAAGGAGTTAGAAAATACGCCTACGACGTGCTAGGACCCGAGACAGGGATACGCCCTTGACATTGAAAAGTTCACATGAATCAGGTTAAGTTATTTCCTATGAATTGTTGACTAACTTGGTTTATTTTGGACAGGGAAGGCCGGACGGTAAGTATGGGTAAGTCGTGCATGTATTTTCATACAACACATTGAATTTGACAACACGGGATAGGTTATGAAATATGCATGAAATTGATCCTAAGGCAAGATTAGAAAGACAATAAATGATAGACGGTACACAAAAGTAAATAGAACGTGTTTGGTAATGATAGCATTGTGGGCGAGCTAGCCTCCCCACCAGTGCATAACAATGTACTGATAACCCCACAGTCTGCTTGCAGGATGCAGGAGACGTCGTCGGGTGCGGAGCTTCCCTCGAACGTGCTAAGGCGCGGAGCTATCTCAGGAGCCTTGGAGCGTTGCAAGGAGCTAGAGCACCATATACAGGACATAATGTATCGGAATATCGCCATAAATCATTCCATGTTGTAATCCACTTGGCATGCCTTTTATATTTCAGAGAGAGAGAGAGCTTGAGCGATTTGTAATATCGGCCTAGCGCCGCTTGTAAACTTCTTGAATATCAATAAAGAGTTGAATTCGCTTCTACTTGTGTTCATTTACTTTCCGCTGCAAATGGGGACACTCTGTGCGACTCTGTGGCCTAGCTCAAATCGGTCGTTTCTGGTCTTAGCCTTGTACGGGCGCAACCTAGGCCCGTGCGACATCATGCCTTAGCGAGGACGATCGCTCCTGCGGGAGCGGGACGTGACAGATTGGTATCAGAGCACGGCTTTATGTCCTTGGACTTCACGTCGATTTCTCAGTTTTGAAAGCTCGTCGTTGGAAAAGAAGTGTACGCTCTCTCTCATTGTGCCTTGGGATGTTCCATACAATAAGTCTAATATTTTCAAAAGTTCGTACCAGTACTCGGTTGAACGGGATCGATAGGCGAAGGCCTTTGTGCCAAACCACGATGGACTTAAGTTGAACGAAAACTAAAATGCTAGAAGTTAGCAAACGTAAGGCGTGCTTGAATAACCTTATGCTAACAATGGCGAACGAGTACACGAGACCAAGTATAGTTCGAACGGGTTGGTTATACACGTAACCTTTTGGCTAAGTTGTGCAGAGTATCGCGCACCTAGACCTTTTGGTGCAAATGAGTTGCGAGCGAGATCGATTATCACTCGAACAAGAATAAGTGAGCGTGCAAACTCGAATATAGTCTGCACGGGATAGTTATGCACATGGCCTTTTGGTTATGTTGTGCCGCGGGTCGCGCACCTCGACTTTTGGTGCAATCGAGTTGTGAGCGATATCAAGTACCGCTCGGTCGGGAACGAAGCTACACTTAAAGTGTATATCGATAGAAACGCTATCAAACTAACGCTTAGGCGTACACGAAAGATCGATTTGGATTCTGAGGAACGGGCGAACGCACGATTGAATATATCGATTGGGAATCGAATGATCATTGAGGATTTGTAGAATGACTTGACCCCGAGTGGTGTATGTGATAGCTTCAAGGAAGAATAAGAATGAGTGTCGACGACTAATCGAGTGGCTCGAACCCTGAGTGGTGTATGGACGATATAGAAATTGTTCGAGCGAGACTAAAGGATTTACGGATAGAACGAGTATGTCGGCAAGCGATGATATCGCGCAAGCCTTAGAACGAGTAACGCTTAGTTGGTTGTGACTTCGAGAGTCTCAGACGAGATCGGGAATAGCACGGTCGGAAGATAGCGTGCAAAGGAAACGTTGATTTGAAGATACGAGAATGACTAAGGAATTGAAATTAATGTTGCTCGATGAAGAGTTAGCACACGACAATGTGAATTGAGGAAATTAAGTTGCACGACTTAGAATTCGTTGCAAAAGGAAGATCGTCAGGTTATGTACATCATCGATGGTATTGAGGCGTATCAAAGATCGATGTACGATAACTCGGGGGTACTCTGATTCGATGAATGATGATCGTGTTAGAAGTTATTGTTTTGAAGGATGCTATATTGGAAATGAATGTTTGGAATGAGAAAGGAAAGTGACTTGATTATTCGGTGATAACCACAACGACAACGATCTTGTCTTGTGCGAGCGCAACTCCAGCCTCGCACATGCGTCACGTCGGATTTGGGACGATCATTCCGCGTGAGCGTTGGCATGGTGATTTATGTCCAGCAGGAATGTTCGAACTCGAAATACCTTGACATGGCAATTTTTATTGCTTCAACTTGTGGTTTGAAACGAAAGTAAATTCGAGGATTGTTAGGACTTGCGATTGAAGAATGAGAAAACTTGAGGATTGCGTAGGTCCAATCCGCGTATCGAAAACGAATTAGTCTAGATGCAAGCAAGAGTTACGCCCCGATGAGAATGATTATTCCGCGGGAGCGTTGTATGGTGATTCATGAACCACCATGGGTAATCGAACTCGCGTGAGATTGGGGCACAACATATTGTCAAAGCTAGACGACCTCGTGATCGAATACATGAATTGGTTAGAGTTGGTGATTTGAATGGATTCGAATATGCACAAACGAATGTATTGATACGAGTAGGTGATCGTGCTCGATGTTTAGAAATTTGAGTGACGCGAGATTGGGTAGAAACTCCCGTACAAGCAAACAAATGGTTTGACCATAGGAATTGGGGCGAGCGTCATGCAACGGCCTTGTACGATGAGCAACAGACTTAACGTGTAACTATGACCTTGTGAGCTGACCTAGCGGATAGGCGGACGACCCTATGCCGAGTGATTGAACCTGCACGATGGCATTTACTGTATCGTCTGGACGGACGATAGACTTGGGGCAACAAGACTTAGAGTAGGACGGAGAACTGGGAGTGTGCGTGAACGACGGCGAGATTGGCCCCAAATGAAAGAAAAGATAGGAATGGATGATGCGCAAGTAAAATTGGGATAACGAATTGAATCATTGATTGGAAGACGTACTCGATGATAGTACGATACTTAGTCTCGAATCGGACGAAAATTACTTAGACTTGGTCGACCCCGCTAAGAAGAAATCATACTGATTTCGTGGACAAGAACACTTGAGTAGCCAATCGGATCATCTCGATGACCGAGATAAACGATAGTGAGATGCACACGAGTTCGATTTTAAAAATCGAAGTTAGCAAAACGATCGGCAAATCGAAACTATCATGAGTAGCTTGTCTGACTTTGCTAGTCGCTAAGCTTGGTTGAAATGTACGTATTCAGGGGATGCCTTGAATGCGTGCACGATCCAAACTCAGTGATATGATGAACTCGAATGCAGCTGCAAGTGGGTGTTGAGATGCGCATGAACGAATGAGTGAGTTTGCCTCAGCCTACGACTCTCGTGTTTGAAAATTTCAACGTACCTCGTGCGACCGTTTCAGTCCCATGATACGTCGAGATAGCAACCAAGTCGAAGAAACGCGACAATTGAATAAGAACCATCAACTCTGAAATGAATGAAAAAGTCATTCAATAAAAAAATTGACCAGACGTACGCGACACGGAACTTAGAAAGGTATCGAGTATGGTTCGATGCCATCGAACGATAGAGCCGTTCGATAGTATTGTCTAAGAAACACGACGACACGAGTTAAGGAATAGTAGGATGACCTGCACTCAGGAAGTCTCGAGGACGAGACTTGTTTTGAGTGGTGTATTATGTAATGACCCGCTCCGCCCTAGCGGAACGCCGATTCAAACGGCAAATGCAATGACTCGAACGAGCCGTCGACCCGAAGAGTTGGCATCGACCTGAAGAAGAATCGATGCAAGGCTTACATTGGCCCGTCAAGATGAATCCAGACTTAGACTTTCAAAGGCGCGCTCGGAGTATCGCTCGGCCGATGCGAACATCGCTAAGGTGGGTGGCTCCGATGAACCCGTCTTTGCTTAGCCTAGACACATAACAATACGGACACTATTGCTAGAATCGCTAGGCGATAATACCGCGCATGCTAATAAATGACTCAACGCACCTTGCTAAGGGAATAATCCCATCTTGTATGCTTGTATAGAATATGGAAAAGGAATATGGAAATGTGAGAACTCTCGCCACCGCGCTCCACGCTCGTGCTAAGGCACAAGCTTACATTTAACTTCCCTATGCGTTCAAACAATGAAACAATGAATGGTTTACAATAATGGAACGGAAAGACTATCAACATAGTCGTTCCGAGTAGAGTTTTAGCAACATTGAAAGACTATGGGACCGATGGGTCGCCAAGGCGGCTCCCGCACTGGGAGTTGAGTAATGCTTGAATGAATGAATCAACGAATGAATGAATGAATGAATACGTGAATGAATCAATGAACGAACGAACAAGTGAAAGAAAGAAAGAAAAGAAAGAATACAGAAAGATAAGAAAGGAAAGAATGGTTAGTGACAGGTGTGATGGGCACGTACAACGGGGCTCGCTACCCACGCTGTACGGATGCCAACCTGGTCGATAACGCAATATGGCTAAGGGTTAGCCTACGACTCGGTGACAGCCGTTAAGTTAAATGACAAAAGAAAACGAAATGGTCGTGGACAATCCATTAGTATACGGGAGGTGGGAGATATAAGGGATTTCCAGTGGCACAGTCAAAGTGTGAAGGACGTACCGGTCCGGACGAAAATCAAAATATGGCTTACGGGCTGCCTGAATGCGGGCTTGGCCACCAGGGGACGTAAGGCCGGGTATTTTAAAAGACTATCAGGGTGTACCAAGCCGCACGTCATGATAGGTGAGGAAATTACCAAGGGGAAGACATGTCCAAATTGGCTTGTGATGCCAGCGACCGATGCATATAGATTAAGTGGGCTTGCTGGTGGCAATCCACGTGCAAGTCCTTGCATTGAAATCAAAGTAGTCTAAGTTAACTAAATGAAGTGTCTTCTGAACAGGCTTGAATATAAAACACCAAGATAATCGATAGTACTTCGGCAAAGGAGTTAGAAAATACGCCTACGACGTGCTAGGACCCGAGGCAGGGATACGCCCTTGACATTGAAAAGTTCACATGAATCACGTTAAGTTATTTCCTATGAATTGTTGACTAACTTGGTTTACTTTGGACAGGGAAGGCCGGACGGTAAGTATGGTAAGTCGTGCATGTATTTCCATGCAACACATTGAATTTGGCAATACGGGATAGGTTATGAAATATGCATGAAACTGATCCTAAGGCAAGATTAGAAAAACAATGAATGATAGACGGTGCACAAAAGTAAATAGAACGTGTTTGGTAATGATAGCATTGTGGGCGAGCTAGCCTCCCTACCAGTGCATAATAATGTACTGATAATCCTACAGTCTGCTTGCAGGATGCAGGAGACGTCGTTGGGTGCGGAGCTTCCCTCGAACGCGCTAAGGCGCGGAGCTATCTCTAGAGCCTTGGAGCGTTGCAAGGAGCTGGAGCACCATATACAGGACATAATGTATCGGAACATCGCCATAAATCATTCCATGTTGTAAGCCACTTGGCACGCCTTTTATGTTTCAGAGAGAGAGAGCTTGAGCGATTTGTAATATCGGCCTAGCGCCGCTTGTAAACTTCTTGAATATCAATAAAGAGTTGAATTCGCTTCTACTTGTGTTCATTTACTTTTCGCTGCAAAAGGGGACACTCTGTGCGACTCTGTGGCCTAGCTCAAATCGGCCGTTTCTGGTCTTAGCCTTGTACGGGCGCAACCTAGGCCCGTGCGGCATCACGCCTTAGCGAGGACGATCGCTCCTGCTGGAGCTGGGCATGACAACTATGATGCCCTCAGTCCCCATGAACTCCTTGGGGTTCAAGTTCATGAAGTCCTTGATATTCCCCGCTCTCGGTCGTGGCTCTACCGGTGGTGGGATCATGGTACGCTCCTCAGAACGCTCCATGCTCTGGTGAAGTAAGGTGGTCTACTCCTGATGGGTTATTAGGAACCCCTGGATCAGTATAAGTAGCCGATTCCCGTCGAGAGTGACGGAAGTCTGGACAGGTATAGCAGCAGGTGGTGGTGGAATCATCTGGTCCTGCTGGGACTGTGATGTAGGAGGTAGTGGAGGCATCTGGGTTGGTGGATTTGTGGAGGGGGGGTGTATGGTAGGTGGAGGTGGAAGTGCTCCGGTCAACTGGTCTACCGACTGGATAGGAAGTACGCCAATTTCAGGTGTGGCATATGTGTAAGCACCATCTAATAGAAAAGAAAAGAACTATAAGAACTCTTTAAGTAAATAATCACAAACAACAAAAAGTCTAATTTTATAATAACGGTCCTATGCTGGGATGAGTTTTCCTATGTTGCAATCCTCTAGGTGTTCTAAATGTTATTCCTAGTGTTATCTAGTTATCTTAAGTTCCTAATTGTAGGCATGCTTGGTACAATGACGTAACCAAACAACTTAGTCAAGGGACCTGCATGAGCCACCACTAAAAATATGTCACGACCCGCTACCCAAATTGTTGGGACGAATTGAGGCATGTCCAGCCTACGCTTGAGTTATAGCATTGTAAGTTGTTATTTTAAAAGTAAACAGTAAAAGATCAAAGTGTGCTAACAGTTCCATTTGTTATATTGAAGAAATCATCACAACCACAACGTCTAACATACGAATATGTTCAAAATACATAGCCAAAATGTAAAACTGGATACAGGTCCAGCAACAAAATACATAGTCTAAACAGTCATGCTCTCAAAGTCCAGTGTAACTAAAATAACAAACTAGACGAGTTTCCCCGTAGGTACATCCTCGTGGGCTAAAGCCTGATCCTCAATGGTGACCCCATAATAGGAATAACATAGCAACTCCTCGGTAAGTATACCTGCGACGTTTTCTGTCAGGAAGGGAGCAAGTACTGATTCTACAAACTAAATATACGGCGCATGGAATGAACAGAGGTGTAATAAACAGGAATCATGACATATCACAATCTATCATATAGAAGATATATTTGTCATGACGACAGATGTACATGTAATGTTTAAAACTGGAGCAGGTACGTGATCGTCAATAGGTATAAAATATATTGTGGCACAAGTATATAAAATATACTTTCGTATAAGTAAGCAAGCGATAGATGTACATATACACAAATTGTCACGACCCGCACCCGAATATACGGATACGAATACGTGGGCCACGCCCAGCCTACGCCGCAGTATCGGCGGTAGAACGCTGTCTAGTACCCAATAAATATATACTACATCTAGAAGGTCCATGAACTACAAATGTACTCAATCACAACCCACATCTAAAGAAGATAAGACATGAAAGATAACTAAGGCACAAGAACAAGTAGAAACTACTAGAAGGAATCATAAGACAGAAAAATAAAGAAGAAAAAACAAGACAAACTAAGAACAACTACCAGGCAACTCACATAGAAGAATAGTGAGATCTACCTCAGCTAGCAACATTATGAAGTCCAATAATTGTATAACAACTCCTAAAATATTATCAACAGTATCCTGTCAAGAAAATGAGCAAGTACAAGCACTAACAGCAGTTCCATGTGAATTGACAAATTCTATAAGAGACAGTATAATGAACTACAAGACAAAGATATATGAAGACTTGGGAACCGTTCGGAAGCTGAGTTACAACCCTTAAACCAAACAAGGACCGGGGTTGTAACCCTTCTCCCGAGCAGAACTTAGCCTCCCATCAAGGTACAATATAAGGGCATGTAGAACATGTGAGTAACTGTATATCATAGCATGGTAAGAAAGTACTGAATGTAGAACAGAGCAGTATATAAGATAAGATAAAGTAAATATAAAATGTGCCTTGAATTATTAGAGCGTTATGTGATCGGCTTGGGATAAGTGACAGGACAGGCTATCCACTTGGCCCGACAATCCGCGGAGACCTCAACGAAAAGTCATGCCGGCCAACCTGGATAACGAGCACAAGGTAAATGGGATCTCGCTACACCCTACGTGAGGGGAGAGTGGCGTGAGCACAAAAATAGTGACAGGGTGGCTTGGATCACATAACCCCTAATACTTCCCCATCCCCGAATAGTATAATGGACCTGGACATGACACGTCATGACACGGGATTTCCTAAGAGGATAGCTACTCCCTCTCAGGAATCGGTGTCTATACAAGTACAGGGAACAAGACAGGAAATGTACATATATACCAAGAAAAATTCAGGAACAACATCTCATGTCATGATCCAACGTATACTAGTTCGTGAACTATCGTGACTGGAAATCAAGTAAGACACTACAACTGAATCGGATATAGCAGATATCAAGACAATGAAAACTATCAGTGAATGTACTCGCCTGCGGTCCTGAGCTGTCAAATGGGGTCGATGCTCAGAGTGATGCCACAGACCTAAAGATAAGATATATATATATAAGCTAATTAGGGTTCAACAGTGTTAGGCTTGATTCTAAGTATAAGCTACGTAATCTAGGTCAGTCTCAGTCAACTAAGTCAAACTAGGTCACACTGAGTCACACTAGGTCACAAGAAGTCAAACCAAGTCAAACTAGGTCAAACTGGGTCAAGGGTTGACTTACAGTTGACTTTTGGTCAACTGGTCAACTCTGGTCAACTCTAGGTCAACTAGGCTAATGTTGACTAACAGTTGACTTTTGGTCAACTGGTCAACTCTGGTCAAGTTCTAGATATTTCTAGGCCAAGTGTTGACTGATAGTTGACTTTTGGTCAAAGCAGTCAAATTTGGTCAATCAAGGTCAAAACTAGCCTAAGCATACTATTCATAATATTTATCTACCAAGATACCATACATCTTGGTCAAACAGGATCACTCCAAATTAAGAATTAAAATGTCAAGTTGTACCTCGTTATACGTACATCGAAACTTACGACACGCAAATCGAGATAAGATAGTCAACGGTGAGGTTAATAATCTTATCACAGTGATCCACATGATCATCTTGCCAATTTCAGCGATGTGAGATCACTGGAATCGACTGATCTCAGTTTCGGGGTACTAATTCCGAAATACGAACTAAATAAGAATTAATTATAATAAAAGGTAATACACAGAGAAATATCTACAAACATTGTCGGATGATAAAACAAACATCACCAACGTGTCCAGAATGGTCAAATTAGCTAGGATAGCCTATCCATAAGTCCAATTTGGACACAGGGGCAAAAAGGTAATTTCGGGTCAAATCGGTGTCCGTGTCGGATCCGCTTTGCACCGAAAAATGTGCAAAAATACTAGTCCACTAAACCTAACAAATTATATATCCACGAATCCAAAATGATGATACGAACTCAACGGTATGTCCAGAATTGAATTCCGTTGACCCGATCTCAAATTGGTCCGTTGACCAGGACATTGAAATCCGATTTGTACGAAAAAGCGTATCGGAGCCAATGTTCTCAAAACTCAGCAAATTATATGTCAACGAGTCCAGAATGACGATACGAACTCAACGGTATATCCGGAATTGGATTTCGATGAGCCGGCGTCAAAAAGTTTCGTTGACCCGGACTGTAGAGCCCACTTTGTACCGAAATGCGTGCCAGGGCCCACATCCTCCAAATTTAACAAACTTTATATGAAAACATGCCAGAACAACGTCACGAGTCTACTGGTGGTGTCAGAAATTGAATCCGGAGTCCTGGGTTCAAAAATAGAATTTAACAAGTTGGAAATTATGAATTTGGACGGCCAACTTTGGCGTCGAATTCGACCAATCAAACGTGCTCACAAGGAAACAAAACTTGATGGACAGGAAGAGGGTTATACCAGCTTCGCATAGGAACTGGTGGCATGTCAGAAGGAGCTGCGATGACGGAGTTACGAGCTGACGAAGTCGGCTCCACGAAACTATCCAAAAACAGTTCAAATTAAAACGTCAACTTGGTGGCCGGTTTTCACATAGCAAACGACGTAATTAACGGGTTAAATTTCAGGAAAGTGAAGAGCTATATATCGAGATTATAACGGATCGAAGAAATTATTGATCCAACAGTCGGATTTCCTGAAAAATGCATACGAAGTTGCTGCGACGAGGCGCACATTCTGAATTTCGTCCGCGCGCGCGTCGACGGGATTCCGTGCAAAACGCACAAATCGCCTAGACGGCGCGTCCCAGAGGACGGTGGCCGCTACGGGAAAGTGCGCCCGGGTTCGTCGAAGGGGTGCGGCCGACCACGCATGGCCGGGAGGGGACCGACGACGGCGGCGCGGCACGCGGCCGGGGTTCTGCTGCTGCCGCTGTAGCACACTGCTACTGCTGCTGTTCCATGCAGCGGCTCTGCGCATGCTGCTGCACGCACGGCCAGGACGGCGGGGGAGCGGCCAGGGCGGCGGCGCGGCACGGCACGGCGGCGGTGCGGTGCGGCGGCACGCGGCTGGGCTAAGAGGAGGTGAGGAGGAAGGGTGGTTGATGGTGGTGGTGTTTGTTGAAAATGGTGATGGAGATGGTGGGGATGATAATGCTAATGAAGAAGAAGAGAAGGAGAGGATGATGATAATGAAGAAGAAGGAGGAGGAGATGGTGTTGTCGTCTGTAAAGGGGGGGTGTGCTGGTGATGGGTTGTGTGTGTTTGTGTAAGGAGAGAAGAGAGAGAGAGATATATTTATATGTATATATAATATATGTGATATATGTGTGTGTGTGTGTGTGTATATTAATATATAGAAAGAGAGAGAATGAGAGATATTTAGAGAGAGAGAGAGGGGTGTGTGTGTGTGCTGTAAAGGAGGTGAGGGGTGTGTGTGTGTGTTTGTGTGTAGGATTAAATGTAGAGAGAGAGTGAGAGTATTATATATATATATATATATATATATATATATATATATATATATATATATATATATATATATATATATATATATAATGGAGAGAGAAAAATAAGATATTTATATTAAATAGGAATATTTTTTAGTAGAGAAAATGCAAATACAATAGTGGGGTGTATGGGTAGTCATGACAGGGGTTACACCAAATTGGGTTCGGTGTTGGGTCAAGTTTGGACAAGCTTGGGGCCAAGATTTAATTAAAATAATAATTTAAATCAATTAAAATCACGGATGAAATGGGAGCACAAGGGAGATCAAATCGGTGGCACGCAAGTGGTACGTGCATAGTAGACTCAAAACAGGCCAGGGCCATATATTGGGTCGACTGGATGGGACCGGGACCGGAAATTAAATTGAAAGTTAAATCACAAATTACGACAGACGATAAATTGGTCTAAATTGACCCGAAAGTTGCGCGAAGCAAATGGAGCACAAGGGAACAAGTTCAAGTGGGACACGAGATATCAACATGAAGATAATCTCGTCTACTACAAACTTCAAGAAGGAAGTTTCCAGAGACTGGCATCCCTGATGCTCTAGAATTCCAAGTCACGGTAAGGAGCATTTAAAGATCAAAATTAATTAAATAAAATGAATTATCGAGAATAAATTATTTAGAAAATTCGAAAATAAATCTCGAAAATTTAGGGGCTTACACAAATACATCTGGTACGCCTACGACAAGGTATACATATAAAATGATAACCTTGCTCGGTACATACCTACGGGAGAAGGGGGCATAATCACGTACTCAGCTATCAGTTTTCCCATAACCCAAGTTATAACATGTGAGAAATACAAGAACAGTTTTAAAGCATGTGAAACATACGGTGGGTACTTAGAAACGTGTAAGATATGAGTTTTTTATTTTAAGTAACTGTATTAACATAGTTCATACGCAATTCATTACATACAGTAAGTAAAATTTGTAGGGATACTTGTCTCGTGTAAAGTAAGGATATGAATACAAAGTTATAGATATCCGGTGTCCTGTTACTATCAAAAATGATATACAATCTTAGTTTTTATACTAAGCTTAATAGTAGGACACTAGTGGTGACACGACTTTCTAACTGGACACCTAGCCAAGTGATAAATTTAGCATAGGAGACTAATGTGGAGTAACACAATACCTAAACCAACTTTTTAGGGTCTCTATACTAAGGTAGGGTAAGGTCCCAATACTAAAATATCCCAAAATTACACATAACTTCACAAGACATAATTATTTAATTAATAAATCAGATTGTATATTGTGTTCCAACAATTATTAAGATAGGCAAAATGCTCCAATATACATAAAGTAAAGTACAAAAATGATCCTTATTAATTATAGAAATTTATAATGATTTTTTTGGAATTTATAAAGTGCTATAGATATTTATTAAAAATCAGTAAATATAAGTACTTTGAAAATGAGTTCTATTTTTCTATTTTTATAAAATGGAAAGAATACAAATTAAATCCTAAAAAAATTATATTAAATTATATAAATTAGCATATTATTTAAATACAATTTTTCCTAAATTTTTACAGTATTTATATACTATCTAAAAATTCAAATACAGCAAGCTACAGTTTTTAAAAATAAAAAATTAATTATTTAATATGTTTATCCACGTATACAAAATTGAACCGAAGTCCAGATACGGGATCCAAGGTTGTGAATCAATTCCGATATGACTCCTACAGATCTTGAATGTACTTAGACTCATTTAAGTCCACAAAACCCATGCTAGGTCTGGACTCAAACACTACAAAAATTAATCGATTTAGCAACGGCTATATCCGTCAAAAATCAATCGGTAAATGTAATTACCGACGGATGGTCGACGGATATTGGTTAAAAAAGGTCATCAGAAAAAGCCTCATCGCTAACTGCAATTCGTCGGCAAGTAGTCGCCTAGCGACGGACTGCCGTCAACCATACTCGTGCAGTTTACGACGACTCTCCGACGGATTACCGTCAAATTACGTATCAAAATAAGTAATGATGTATCACTTACCGACGGACATATATGTCGCTATTTGGTCGGTAAATGCGTATCAGGGAGTTTCTGATACGCAAATTTTGTCGCCAATCAGTCGCGAATGGTCGCTACCTTTTGACGGATTTGCGGCAGAATACTGACGAAATATCCGTCGACCCGGTTCTGTGAATTATTCATATTTCCAGAACATTGGCGACGGATAATCTGTCGTTATTCCGTCGTGAGTCGTCGCTAGACCGTCGCCAATCGGTCGGCCTTTTAGCGACGGATTATCCGTCGCCAATATCTGACGGAACATTGTGTGATTTACCGACTACTAGCGAGGGCGTACCGACGTAATATCCGTCGACCCTATCCTGTAAATCTTTCATAATTCCAGAACCTTGGCGACGGATAACCCGTCGGCTTTTAGTCGCACATCCGTCGCTAACTGGGAATCCCCCAGTTAGCGACGGATAGTCCGTCGATAATTGGTCGCCAGTCCGTCAGTAGCTGGGAATTTTTTGAAAAAAACAACATAAAATTGGGCATTCCCAATATACACAATTCCAATATACAAAATACACAAATAATTCCAAGCAATTCCAATATACACAATTCCAATATACAAAATACACAAACAATTCCAACACACAAATAATTCCAAGCATTCAAATTGTTCACACAAAACACACAAATATTTAATATTTAAACACAAATATTCAATATTCAATAAAAAGGAAAATCGACTTCGGCCTCAGCAAAGACCGCAAGTCAGACGATGAATCCTCACAGCCAGGGATCATAGTTGCGTTGAGGCATGTACCATTCTCTCAGCCACTTTGCATACGAAGGCTCAATCTGGTTGAGGTCTTCTGTAGGGACAGGAGGGTCAGTCCCTGTCACGCCCCAGAACCAGAATACTGGAGAGCGGGGGCAGACATAGCCAGCTACGCATATGAAATGGAATCCATCTCGCTATACGGTCACGGCTGTCTAGATACATGAGGGTTTACTACAAGCTAACAGTCTCTTAAGGTCATGAACAAGCATAGTGTCTCAATCACAAGCAAGTAAGTAAATGTTACAAGATGTTAGATCACCAAATATACAATAGTAAGGCGTCCCAAACATTACATATTCAGTTGATCATGAAGCTAGTCGTTACAAAATGTTAGGACTAACAAGAGTTTTAGTCATACATGATCAACCCTAGGATTTGTCAATCATGTTGCGGCCCGTAGGCAGACAGTTAGTAAGTGCAATCAAGCTAAACAGGTGCTCGTCGGCTAAACGCCTCAAAAGAATATTTTTACAGTAGAGTGGGAGAGCCAAAAATAACCCACTCGTTGTCCTGGTTACGTCTGGTCGCCACCATCGGGCAGGAAAGTCAGTAGATCCTCTGGAGCTGCTCCGAAATCTGGCCATACAAAACCAGCTGGGTCAGACCCCAGAAAGAGCAAGTGCCACAAAGAAAGCTTCACTTAGAAACTAAAACCAGCAATTAGCACAGAAGATAATAATATATAGTAAAACTGGAGATAATATAACATCACGAGGATATACGGTAAGACAACCATGGGACCATTCAGATAACAAGGTTACAATCCTTAAACCAAACAAGGACCGGGATTGTAACCCTTCATCTGAACCGAACTTGGTTTCTCCCCATTTATCGACAAGATAAATATAAGAAAAGCAGGACATGTAACAATCTTATACAGGATCAAGGCTAGACAGATTATTTCCATTCAATCAATCACGACCAAGCAATGAGTACGGCTTGATACTTTAACTAGCTAGGGTTATCACAGGCCTAGTTACTTGCAAGATGCAGTGAGATTATTCCACAGCCATAAGCCCTGCAGACCATCCAGGTTACCCAGGTCAAAAATTAGGGATTGAATTCAGGTGGGTACATCGTCCAGGAAATGCATGTACCCTTAGGTAGCTTGAAGGGTGCAACATATGACAGTGTGCTGGAAATGTGCCCTACTCGACGGCAGGCTACAGATCCCAGGTGCGCCCAGGTAACGGGATTGCCTGTAGCTGGAAGATCTCTTTATGACTAATGTATTAATCTAGTTATTAGCCTTAGACCATTTCAGTAGGTACTCCTGACCGTGGTACTCAGGAGTCCCCTCCTAGACATGATGCAAGACAGGACTGGATTATTTATACAAGCACAATCGTCCACGGTATCCGGGTTAATTATACAGGTTATGTCATGTCAGGTAGCCGTCACAACAGCTTATCAAGATATATCATGTTAGGTTATCATGTCAAGTTTACTGGTCAAGAGTGCGCCACAACATGCCACTATCAGGTCATGCTAGTTCCTTGTCACACCATGTCATGTACATTTATCATTTCAATCATGCCAATCAAATCGTGATTTATCAAGTTCCGGACAACAGGCGTAAGGATATAAAATGGGCGTAAAAATATACAATAAAGGGGGTTACAAGACATGGGTAAATAATAAAACACAGGGCTATTGGGAGCCATGCGGCTCAGGCATATGCGGCCAGGAATGATCTCATGCGGCTGGGAAGAGAACAGCCCATGCGGCTCAATAGGGTCAGGCGCATGCGGCTGAGCTAGGAGGAGGGTCAGGTGCGGTTGACGGGGAGGGGTGAACCCTATGCGATTGAGGATGGACTCGGCCTCATGCGGCTGGGGATGCGGGTGCATATACGGCTAGATATATAAGGTCTTCATGCGGTCTGCAGGGAGCAAGGTCTTATGCAGCTGGAAAGAGCCATGCGCTTATGCGGCCAGGAGATGAATGGGGTGCATGCGGCTCAGTTAGGAACACATGCGGCCAGGATAATTCAGGAGCTCATGCGATTAGAGGGAATACAATTTATATGCGGCTATAAGTGAACCAAGTTCATGCGGCTCAATAGGAGCGAAGTATTATGCGGCTGGGGTCGAGCGAGTTATGCGGCTAGATGAGTTCGGCCCTCATGCGGCTCAAGTACTTCCAGTCATACGGCTGAAGAGAACACTTGTCGTATGAAATATTCATGCGGTCAAGCCAATCACAGTTCATCTTCTCCGAAATTTTCGAGAAGAAGAACACCACGAGAGCCAAGTCCTCAAGCTCCATAACTCTATCATCCGGAGTCCAAATCCGAACTTCCATAGGTCAGAATGGGGCAGAACAAGATTCTCTAAAACATGGAACCATCAAAACTCAGAAATAACAAGATTAAGTAGATCAAAACCCAGGAAATCTGAAAATAAAATAAACTTAGATCTACAAGAATCTAGCCATGGAAAGTGGAAATGCCAAGTACTAAAGTAAGTTAAAATGCTATAA
This sequence comes from Iris pallida, assembly GCA_029216955.1. NCBI lineage: Eukaryota > Viridiplantae > Streptophyta > Magnoliopsida > Asparagales > Iridaceae > Iris > Iris pallida. The sequence continues at coordinate 10,373,139 of JANAVB010038613.1, forward strand.
GGAAGAGAATGAAGCAATAAAATTAGAGTTCCTCCATGAAGCAAGTTGCACTTGCCTAGACCCCTCTCTCTCTGGTAGGTGAAGAAGTAAATGGAAGAAGAATAAGAGGTTAATAAAGAGAGAGAAAGAAGAATGAGTTAATAAATAGGGATTATGGTGGTAGGTAGGGGTTCACTCTTTGGTCCATGATGAACCAAAAGCAACCCCAAACCGAACCAAGCCAACCCGAACCAAGGATAAATCAAGCCAAGAAGGAAACTAAGTAAGGAATCATGCAATACAAGATAAAATACGTACACGTATTTCAAAATACGTAATACGAACCACAGGCATTACAGTCTCGATGCTAGTACTCTCTGACGATGGCTCCTCCTTAACTTCAACCTTGGGAGCAATCTCTTTCCTGATGGTCATCGGTTCTTCCTTGACCTCGACCTTTGGTAACACCTCCTCCTTAACAGTCATCGGCTCTTGTTTGACGAACGGAGACAGTATCTCTTCCTTCACGAGTGCCTCCACCTTCGGCATGGGTACGGCAACAGAGTCAAACAAAAGTTAGCAGAAAGGACTTAGAAGCCCAACATGAGCATCTGAGCCGCATCAAAATCTCTGGCGCATCAACTGGGATGAAACCCATATGCGTCAGCCTAAGCACATCTATATGTGGCGGCTCATCTACAGTTGGATCACCCCAACATCACTGCAACAAAGACCAAGGTAAGAGAATACCCACCGAGCACTTCCAGGCGAACGTCAGCGTGGGTCGCCCTAACGACGGGGACTTCCTCCGTATCGACCTCCAAGGGTTCCTTACCTCGGCCCCTTCCTCGGCTAGCAGCACCGCCTCGGGGAGTCTTGGGAGCCATATCTCTAACAAAGAAAAGAAGGAAGAAAAGAGTTCTGAGGAAGAAGAAAGCTTTTTTCAGAAAAAAAGATGACTCTCTCTCCTCACAAGCCGCCTATTTATAGGCTTGGGCAGACGAAAAATCTATTAGCCTGGGAGCCGACTCCGTAAGACAAACTAAACATAATAAGTTCAATCTGTATCGTAAGACAAACTAAACATAATTAGGAGAAAATCTTGACAGAGTGATTCGAAGGACTTACTAGATGTTCCATCATCGTCATTGTCTAGAACGATGATATTTTCTTCAACATCCATAGGAGAACTATAAGAATATACCTTTTCACAACATGTCACCTTGTCAAAGACCCTTAATATGACAATCATGTTACCGCGGTGTCGGGAGACTAACATGTCATAATTTTCTAAGCCGTATATTTTGACATAATCCTCCCAACCCTTTCCTCATATGTAGTAATCTTGCATTTCTTTATGAAGTTCAAGACGGCATATTTTTCTATTACGAGTCACTATATGTCGTCTTGAACTTCATAAAGAAATGCAAGATTACTACATAGGAGGAAAGAGTTTGGAGGATTATGTCAAAGCACACGGCTTAGAAAATTATGACATGTTAGTCTTCCGACACCGCGGTAACATGATATTCACATTAAGGGTCTTTGACAATGTGACATGTTATGAAAAGATATATCCTTATAGTTCTCCTTCTGAGAACAGGATA